>NC_033679.1:41926549-41955952 GCF_000165445.2 Microcebus murinus | reverse complement strand
TATATGGATCTATGTATTAATATGCATTTTCTTTTTTTTTTTTTTTTTTTGAGACAAAGTCTCACTTTGTTGCCTAGGCTAGAGTGAGTGCCGTGGCGTCAGCCTAGCTCACAGCAACCTCAATCTCCTGGACTCAAGCAATCCTCCTGCTCAGCCTCCTGAGTAGCTGGGACTACAGGCATGCGCCACCATGCCGCGGCTAATTTTTCTATATATATTAGTGGGCTAATTAATTTCTTTCTATTTATAGTAGAGATGGGGGTGTCTCGCTCTTGCTCGGGCTGGTTTCGAACATCCTTACCCTCAAGGCCCAAAATCCCGCCCCGGCCCACCTTTCGGGCCTCCCCCCAGAAGGGGGGGTGGGCCTAAAGGGAAAATTTTTTAAAACAGGGGCGTGAGCCTTTTTTTTTAAAAAAAACAAAAGGGGCCCGGGCTGGGGGCCCCCCCAAAATTACCTTTTTTAAAGAAAAAATTAAAAATATTGGGGGCGGGTGGGGGGGCCAAGTGGCCCCTTTTTTTTTTCAACCACCTGGGGGTTAAAAATCCCTAAGCACTCCTGGGGGAAGGGGGCCCGAAAAGGCCCCGGGCCCGGGGATTGGGCCTTTTTTTCCCGGGGGTCAGAAAGGTTTTTCCCGTAAAAACCCAAAAGCCCAAAGGCCCAAGAAGGAGACCCAATCCTTCCTAACCTATTAAAATAAGAAAAAGGGAAAAAAAATTAAAATTGGGCCCCCCAAAAACCTTACTAAAATATAATTAAAGAAAAAAATTTAAAGCCCCCCGAGCGCAATGGGGGGGGTTTGGGGGCCGCCCCAGAATGGCCCCCCCCTGGGTTTAAAAAAGTCCACCCCAAAGCTTAAAAAACTTTTTGGGAGGGGCCCTTTGAAAAAGGCCCCCCAAAAGGAGGGAAAATCCCCCACTTGGGAAGCCCACCCAGGAAGGTTTTTTTTGAAGGTTGGCCCAAACCTCTTAAGCCCTTTGGGGTCAACCCAAAAAGAAGGACTCCTGTCTTTCAAAAAAAGAAAAAAACCCCAAAAAAGGGTAAAGTTTTTTTTTTTGGGGAATGTAAAACCCAAAAAATGTTTTTAAACCAATTGCTTTTTTAGTCCCAATGTGGGGGCTAAGGTCCACCCTATTTTAAAGACAACCCCTTTGGAAGGAAAATAATTTTGGGTTTTTTTGAGGAAATTTTCTGTCTTCTGGGAAAGGAAAGGGGGGTTCCCTGGGTAAGGTAAGCCTGGCGAAATTCAATTAAAAGTGGGAAAAAAACCAATCAAAATTAATTTTGGAATTAGGTCCAATAGTGGGGGCTGTTTTTTTTTTTTTTTGTTGGGCGGGTTTAATTTGGGTAAAAAATGGGGGTAATAATATCCCTTGGATTTTGAAATAAAAAAAAAGGGAACAGATTTTTAAAGTAAAAAAGGTAAAGGTTTTTTCCAAAAAGAAATTTTTTAAAAAGGGCCCCTCAACAAAAACCTATTGGTTTTTTTAAAATATAAATAATTTTTTTTTAACAATATAATATGTTTTGGCCAAAAATGTTGGGTTGGGGTTCCCCCCATTAAATTTTTTTTTTAATTAATTTTTTAATAAAAAATAAGTCTTTTAGAGAGAGAGAGAGAGAGAATCTGATGAGGCCCAAGGTTGTACAACAGTGGCACAATGGACATTTTGGGCTAAAGAATTGTGGGGGGCTGTCACATGCCTTGTAGGATGTTAGCAGCAGCCCTCTATCCGCCAGATGCCAATGACATCCCTCTAGTTGCAACAATCAAAAATGTCTCCAGACTTTGCCAAATGTCCTCTGAGATTGACATTCACTGACACAGGTTCAGTAAATTGTGTAATTCCATTCTCCTAGTAAGTCAAAGCCGGGATTCAGGGCCAGGTCGTCTGACTCTAAAGCCTGTTGTCTTAGTCACTGACTCTCTTATGATAATATCTAACATACCTGAAAAGGTTGTAATGAAGATATAAATGTGAAAGCACCATGGTTAGGTGGAAGATGAATGTATTATAATGTTTCCACATTATTCTTATGAGCTTCCAGTTCTATGGATCTAGGTGACTGCTTAGCAGGACAGGGGCCTACATCTCTAAAGAATTGGAATTCCATAGTCAAAGTTCATGTTGGGTGAAAAGAAAAAAAAAGAGAAGAGAATAAAATTAATAAAATTTAAAAAATATCTAAAAAAGGCCGGGCGTGGTGGCTCACGCCTGTAATCCTACAACTCTGGGAGGCTGAGGCAGGTGGATCGCTCGAGGTCAGGAGTTCGAAACCAGCCTGAGCAAGAGTGAGACCCCATCTCTACTATAAATAGAAAGAAATTAATTGGCCAAATAATATATATAGAAAAAATGTTACTCTCTCATTTTTGTCTTTGTAGTTTGTGTCTTTTTTATTTCTTATTCATCATTCTGTGCTTTTGGAAAGGAGCAGAGAGAACAAGTTTGCTCAAACTACTGTTTCAACCCAAACCCTTACATTTTTAGGGTGGTCAAGAGTATCTAAATATCAATCAACTGTAAAATTCTAAGAACCACAGCTGGGTGCAGTGATGCACGCACCTGCAGTCCAGCCATTGAGTAGGCTGAGGTGGGAAGATCACTGGGCCAGGAGTTCAAGGCTGCCATGGAACTAGGACCTCACCTGTGAACGGCCCATGACTCAGCCTGGAACATGGCAAGAACAGTTGCAAGCATCTTCATCCAGAAAAATTCTTATTTATGTAGATTTCTATCTTCAGGAGACGGAGCATAACTCGCATTCCTTAAGTGTGGGCTGTGCAGGGACTTTCTCGTTCCATGGTGTGGAACAGTATAGAAGTATAGTGACAACACTGATAAATACTTCGCAGCCGGGTGATCAAGTCAACACGAACAGTCATAAATCACGTTCATGGTGTACCTTATATGATATGATGAAAATGGCAACTCCCTCTCGGGTCTTCCTCTCTCACCCTAACCTCAGTAATCCTGAGAAAACGTTGTACAAATTCCAATAGAAGACATTCTACTTGGCCATCCTACTTATCTACTCCTCAAAAAACTTTCAAGGTCATCAAACACAAGGAGGTCTGAGACTGTCAAGCAGAGAGGAATTGAGAAGGACATGATTGACAAATGCAATGTGGATCCTAAGATGAGGTCATGATACAGAATAACAGACATTTGCTAGAACTAAGAATTTCATAAATAATGGACTTCATTAATAAGATTTAATAACAATGTATCGACTATAGGCTCAATAATTGTAGCATGAGGGCAGTTGTGCTTTCTATATTTGTGTTCCATCAGATACTCATTTATCATACTGATGCATAAAGATCATTTCATTTTATCTACTTCGCTTAAATAGGCTCTGTATCTTACTCTATGACAATAATAAATAATCTGTGGTTTTTCTTTTTTCTTTCTTTCTTTCTTTTTGAGGCAGGGTCTTACTCTTTTGCCCAGGCTAGAGTACAGTGGATCAACATAGTACTGCAACCTCACAGTCTTGGGAATCACAACTCCTCTTGTCTCAACTCCCAAGTAGTGGGGCTATAGAGGCACACCACCATGCGGCTTTTTTAAAAATAGAAACTAAGTCTCCTATGTTGGTCTGTGCTGTCTCGAACTCCTGGCCTCAAGCCATTCTCTCACCTCAGCCTCCAAAGCTGGGATTATAGGAGTGAGCAACCGTACCCAGCTTGGATGTCTTTAAAGTGAGGAATATTTCTTCTTCCAGAGATACTGAACCTGGCAGGAATACAGATGAGTTTCTGCCCTATGGGAGTGATTATACTTGGAGAGGCAGAACCCTTATAAGGACTTACATGGCAAGTCTTTTAAGGTCATATAAGTTGTAGAACCGTAGTAGTCATGTGCATTTCAGAACCGAATTTGAATAATTTAAGACAAAAGCAATTATTGACTCATATGAAATGTCCAGAGTAGAATGTACCTTAAATGAAGTTAATAGAAATGGTTCAAACAGAAATGAGAAATGCTTACTTTACTTAGATGATTCGTTTATAAACAAATCAAGTTATTCTTTACAAATGTTCTCTAGGATAGTCTATTGGTACATTTTTGTACCACACTTAAAATAGAAGAGGTGGCCAGGCACACGTATGTGTCTGTAGTCCCAACTACTTGGACTGAGGAGGGAGGATCACTTGAGCCCAGACGTTTGAGTTCAACCAGGGCATCATAGCAAGATTGGGTCTCTTTAAAAAAAAACAAAAAAGAAGACAAGCACAGCTGAGGGCAAACATCTTTCCTTTATAGAGTAAAACATAAGGCAAAGTAAGGGGGGCAAGATGCGGTAGGATGAGAAGGGGGAATCCAAAATGAAAAAAAATACAAAGAGAAAAGGGGCCGGGTGTGGTGGTCAGCCTGTAATCCTAGCACTCTGGGAGGCTTAGGAGGAGGATCGCTCAAGCTCGCAGAGTTCGAGACCAGCCTGAGCAAGAGCGACCAGCCCATACTAAAAATAGAAAGAAATTAATGCAACTAAAATTATATAGAAAAATTAGCCGGGCATGGTGACATGCCTGTAGTCCCACGCTACTGAGGTGGCTGAGGCAGGAGGATCGCTTGAGCCCAGGAGTTGGAGGTTGCTGTGAGCTAGGATGATGCCATGGCACTCTTAGCCCGGGCAACAAACATAGTGAGATTCTGTCTCAAAAACAAAAAAAAAAAAAAAAAAAAAACAGAGAGAAAAAAAAAAAGAGAGAGAAAAGGGGGTCAGACTGGATCTTGAAACCTTATTTTCTTTGCGTCCATGGTTTAGCTTCTCCCAATCTTATCTCTATTGTCCTGATTAGATTTCGATGCAATTAAATCAGATTGTGGCAGGTTTGTAAGATGATTTGTTTTACTGTGACATCATTCGCTATTCTATGAATAATCCCAACTCCGTTTCTGAAAGCTGGATAAAAGAAGGAACTGAAATAAAGATCCCCAAGTAAGCTTCTTTAAAGGGAATGAAACTCCTGGAGTTTCTTGTGTTTCTTTTAAATTTTTTTCTCCTTCCAGGTCATGTGATTTAAGTAAACTCACTCACGTGTTTCAGTTGCAGAGATTGGGACCAGAGAGCAAATATAGGAATTTCCTTAAGATAGCACTTGTCACATTTGTACAAACGCATTGCATTTGCATTGTGTTTTTTTCTCCAATGAACTTGAATCATCTTTTCATCAATTATAACAATTTCAAAAGCTGGAAACAACAGTTACCAAATCTTATGTTACATGCGTAAAGTGTAAGATTCCATTTCATCCTTCAAGATTCATAGAGATCTTCAGAAAAGGCTAAAGTTCAGTCACAATCAAAACATGCTTCTCATTAAAAACTATTTACTTTACCATATATGTTCCAGGTTAAATCTTAACGGGACCCTAGACTAGTGAATTTACACAGAAACTTCTCATCTTTGCTGTTCAGGTTTCATTAGTCATCTCATCCTTTACTAGGCGCTATATTACCAAAGGTTGAACTATTATATGCAACATAGTTAATTTAAAGTCTCACTAACTGGCTTCAAGAAACTGTTTTGGGCGGGCGCCGTGCTCACGCCTGTATCTACCTCTGGAGCACAAGGCGGGAGGATTGCTTGAGGTCAAGAGTTCAAAACAGCAGCTGAGCAAGAGCGAGACCCCGTTCTCTACTAATAATTAGAAAGAAATTAATTGGCCAACTAATATATATAGAAAAATTAGCCGGACATGGCGCATGCCTGTAGTCCAGCTACATCGGGAGGCTGAGGCAGCAGATTGCTTGAGCCCAGGAGTTTGAAGTTGCTGTGAGCCAGACTTGACGCCATGCATCATCTAGCCTGGGCAACAAAGCAGAAATTTGTCTCAAAAAAAAAACACAAAAACTGTTTTGCAAGGATGAGGTTCATTTCAAAACCACTTGTCTCCACTGAGACAGGTTTAAAAGCCTGGCTCTCCTCTTAAAAGCTCTGTGGCATTGGGAGTCAGGTGCTGAGCCACTGGTAAATTTGGATGCCCACCAACCACACTGTTAAGAGTAAGAGCATCAAGCACAATGTGTAAACTACCTTAGACTCACTGGATGGCACACAAGTGTCATATAAATGACAGTAGTTACAAAGCTGCATGGTCACAGTTATTGAGAAAGCAACTCTATTCTCTCCTAATGCTTCCTAAGGAATTTCGTTTTTTACATGTGGCAATATATTGGATTGAGCTGAGTGGCACTTGAAAACATAGCTTAATATCCTTACTATAGCTAATTAATGTCGATGATCACTTGCTATCACATAGTGCAGCAGTTTAACAGATTGTGTGGTTATTTTTCACTTAAAATTTACATAATGGAATCACAGTCTCTCTCCCAGCGCTTTCATGAAATCAACTGGATTTGTCAGCACCTTACCAAATACTCAGGATCAGGAAATGCTAGTGAAATGAACTTGCCTATTACTAGCACTGAGATTATGACATTAAACCAAACGTGGCGTTACACAGGGAATGGGGCGTATGCTATTCCTGAGAGAACTCCTCAATCCGTGATAATGAACCACCTTATCCTAATGAATCATCTACTAACAGTCAATCTGATATATGTTAGAAGGCCATCAGTATGTTTAAACAGGGTAATTTAAAATGGTTCTATTTCCCTCTGTTTTATTAACATAATCACTAGAACCTCGATCTCGTTTAATTTCTCCAACATTTAGCTGTTTCCAAAAAACATCATTTGGAAGACTCGCGCTTCCAGATACAAAACAGTATATACTTTGTAATTGGCTTCTCATTTACAGACTAGTTTCAGCGAAATACCCTTAACCTGTCTAGCTGTTCCACTTCACATACCGACTATGGAAAGCCTTGATTTTTGCATCCCAGGATTATAAAATGAGCAACTCACTTCAAGCAAAGAGCTCGTGACACAATCCTGGACCAGGACTCCTCAGAATCACACGTCTAACACTAACACACTATTAGCACCGAGTACAGGTGATTTTCATCTTTCTCAAATTCTGTCTTCTCAGAACACTGAGGATTACAGAGCCAACACTTCATACTATAAAGACACACATAAGAAACCAACAACAAAAGACAACTGATAGTCAGCAAGGCAAAAACAGAATTATCTATGGTGTAGTTCTAACAAACAATCATTAGTGGTGCACTTCCAACAGACACAGAGGACAAGATCTTGTTCAAAATATGCTGAAATAAAATAGGTAAACCAACACGTCTACATTATTGAATATGCAACAAGGACATGTAATCTACTAGATCACAGTTGAGGGTGAATTTAAAAAGAACAGAAGTTAATACTTGAATAGTGTTTTGCCCAATAATATTTGATGCAGGCGTGGGCAAAGAGCATGCTACTAAAACTTTATGAGTAAGCATGACTGGAATAGGTAGTAACTTGACAAATACCTCTCTACTTCTTTGGACACTCTCCGTCCTAGATCACACCACAAATCCAACTGGCTCTTTCGAGCCGCAACAGACAAATGTGACTAAACTCCCCATTACTGTCTGTGATGATTTGGACACAAAGAGAGATTGGTTTAAAAAATAGATTTCTTCGTTGAGACAAGACAATGTCTTGAATCCATTCTCCAGGGTAGGAGCCACGATGAAATTATTTCTTGCATTTCATCTCCTAACAATGGACATTAACGGAGATAGATGTATCATCATCTAACTTTGAAAGCATCGAGATATGGTAAAATAATGATATACCCAGGCCTTGCAAAGCATTTTTCAGTGCACCACATAGGAACTAAATGAGTATAACTCAACAATGTGCATTATTTCACACACAATATGCATTATGAACAATAGCTTAAAGCAAACAACTTTACAGGGCAAATATAATACGGTTCAATGGTTTTAGTTTTTGTTAAGTAGGTCACAAGCGAGTGCTGATCCTAAATATTATGAAGAAGCCTCCGTTTCGTTTGCTTTATAAAGGTCAGATCAAGGTTATAGAGATTTTAAGAGGAATGCTCTTTCTCTGCCCTACCAGCAGAGGGCGTATTTTCCACTTCTGTTTTGTTATAAGTACCCCAACCAAGCAATCCAGTGTACTCTGGGCATCTACTGTGTGCGGGGCATTTCACTGGGTACAGTGACAGAATATAAAGTAAGTATACTAGCCCATCCCTGCCCTCAGAGAGACTCCAGTCTAGTTGGGAAGACTAATACACAAACTATTCAGGTGCCAAAGAATGAAATGGCATGAGTTTGACAGACACTCAGAGAAGGGGGAATTCAGTTGAAGCAGATGGGAGTGATTTGGGGCAACCCAGACCAATCCACTGGAACCAGGACTCATGATGAAACCCATTTGGTGGTAGTGTTGGGATGGGAGTGGGTGTTGGTTATCGGCTCATGGAAAAGAACTCCCCAGGTAGGAAGGAGCAAGGTGGAAGTAGAAGACGTTAGAAGTGGCTGGCTGAGAGCAGGCTGTCTAGGTAATAAAGTCTGATAGGTAGTATTGGGTCAAATCATAGAGGATATTGAAAACTAGGCAGTTCTCAAATAATGTGTTTAATAAAGAATAGCTTGGAAGGAATATGCATAGCAAATACGGAAAATGATATGGGTACATTGGCTTAAAACAAATCTCATTTAGAAGAAAATCCCAAACCTCTGAATAGACTTAAGAGTGATAATTCTCATGAACAAGGGATTTCTTAAGTAAACAGATTGGGTTCATTTGAAAAGGATTATGCTGCCAAAATGACTTCTACTTTCCAGGTACATAAGAAGAGATACACTAGCATTGGATCTGAGAGATTATTGGCAAAGACAATATCCAATTCTGCAGTGAAACAGGCCCCCTTAGATCCTGCTGGTGGGGAATGTAAATTATGCCTCCCTTAGAAAGTGACTTGGAAAGTGGTATAAAGCCTTAATAACATGCATATCCTTTGATCCAATAATTCCAGAGCAAGAAATTTATCCATAGGGGAAAAAGCAAAGCAGCACAGAAAAGGCTTTCTGACAAAGATTACTTTGCAAGGCTGCTTATAACAAATAGATTGTCGAAAGCCAAATAAAATTGCTAAAGAATCCCTGCACATTAATCTTAACATTCATTGGTAGGCTTATATTTGTAATTTCTAGAATTCTTATTCTCTGAATGTTACTTTCCTAAAATAGCATAAAATTGTATTCATGGAGACAATATCATCTCTCATCTCTCTTAAAGTTATCATGTTGCTTTATTTTCCCCCTTAAGTTTTCTTCTGCATTGTTTCTTCCTCTGACTTTTTTCTTCCTATTTGTTTTGATCTCTATCTTTTATGGGAAGGCTTTCCAAAAATGGGTGATAGTCTTTGGCTATCCACTCATGGTTAACTGCTAGGCAAGGCACTACAAACCTTTTCAGGATGCTTTGCATCAGCAGAGCTAATAAATTGAAGGATTTCACTGTAGGGTGACCATGTGGAAGCCTCGTGATGTCAGTATCTGTAGCTCTTTTTTCTTGTTCTCTTTTTTTTTTTTTTTTTTTTTTTGAGGCAGAGTCTCACTCTGTTGCTCTGGCTAAATAGAGTGCCATGGCGTCAGCCTGGCTCACAGCAACCTCAAACTCTTGGGTTCAGGCAATCCTCCTGCCTTAGCCTCCCGAGTAGCTGGGACTACAGGCATGCACCACCATGTCCGGCTAATTTTTGTTGTTGTTCTATATATTTTTAGTTGTCCAGCCCATTTCTTTCTTGCTTGCTTTTTTTTTTTTTTTTTTTTTTTTTTTTTTTTTTTTTTTTTTAGCAGAGATGAGGTCTCGCTCTTGCTCAGGCTGGTCTTGAACTCCTGACCTTCAGTGATCTGCCTGCCTCAGCCTCTCAGAGTGCTAGGATTACAGCGTGAGCCACTGCACCCAGCCTGTAAGCTCTTTTTTCTTGAACTGGTCAGTGTCTCTAGAGAGGAATCTTCTTACTACCTGCCCCAGGGAGTGCCACTTTGGCCGTTGGTGTTCTAGGAGCAAGGAGTGGGAGGTCTCAGCAATGATGAATGCCACCTGATGCCCACTGTCACCTCCACACTCACCACTGCCCTCACATCAAGATCCTCTTGGGTTCAACTTTTCCCAGGATTAAACCTCTGGTTTTGTCAGAGAGGGAGAGTGGGAGATGCTCACTCATGCAGGGTAGGGTTAGTGATGGAGGTGGTTGGGTGGGAGGGAAGAAGTCTAACTTCACTGGTTTCAAGACCACTCTATAACATCTACTCTCAGAAGTAAATAAATGGTGCTTCCCATTCAGGGCTCTGTAGTATGATTTCATTCTTGTTGGCCCCTTCACCCCCACCACCAGGCATTTAAATTTGTTTTCTACATTCTTCTAAGTTTATTGGCCTTCCATCTTCCAAAAATCTTCTTGGGCTCTTTTATCATCTGCTGCATACTCTCTCATTTTTGTCTTTGTAGATTTGTGTCTTTTTTTATTTCTTACTGTCATCATTCTGTAGCTTTTGGAAAGGAGCAGAGAGAAACAAGTTTGCTCAAACTACTGTGTTCAACCACAAACCCCTTACCATTTTTTTAGGGTGGTCAAAGAGTAATCTAAATATCAATCAACTGTAAAATTCTAAGAAACCACAGCTGGGTGCAGTGATGCACGCACCTGCAGTCCAAGCCACTTGAGAGGCTGAGGTGGGAAGATCACTTGAGGCCAGGAGTTCAAGGCTGCCATGAACTAGGACCTCACCTGTGAACGGCCACTGTACTCCAGCCTGGGCAACATGGCAAGACCCAGTTGCAAGCAATCTCCCATCCAGAAAAATTCTTATTTATGTAGATATTCTATCCTTCAGGAGACGGAGCATAACTCCGCATTCCTTAAGTGTGGGCTGTGCAGGGACTTTCTCCTGTTCCATGGTGTGGAACAGTATAGAAAGTATAGTGAACAAACCTGATAAATACTTCTGCAGCTGGGTGATCAAGGTCAACACGAACAGTCATAAATCACGTTCATGGTGTGTACCTTTCATATGATATGATGAAAATGGCAACCTCCCTCTGCGGTCTTCCTCTCTCCAACCCCTAACCTCAGTCTAATCCTGAGAAAAACGTTGTACAAATTCCAATAGAAGACATTCTACTTGGCCATCCTACTTATCTACTCCTCAAAAAACTGTCAAGGTCATCAAACACAAGGAGCGTCTGAGACACTGTCATAGCAGAGAGGTACTTGAGAGAGACATGATGACAAAATGCAATGTGGAATCCTAAGATGAGGTCATGATACAGAATAACAGACATTTGCTAAGAACTAAGGAAATATGCATAAAATATGGACTTCATTAATAAGCATTTAATAACAATGTATCACTATAGGCTCAATAATTGTAGCATGAGGGCCAGTTGTGCTTTCTATATTTGTGTTCCATCAGATACTCATTTCATTACTGATGCATAGCAAGTCATTTCTATTTTATCTACATTCGCTTAAATAGGCCTCTGTATCTTACTCTATGACAATAATAAATAATCTGTGGGTTTTTTCTTTTTTTTCTTTCTTTCTTTCTTTTTTGAGGCAGGGTCTTACTCTTTTGCCCAGGCTAGAGTACAGTGGAATCAACATAGCTCACTGCAACCTCACAGTCTTGGGAATCAAACAACCCTCTTGTCTCAGCCTCCCAAGTAGTTGGGACTATAGAAGCACACCACCATGCCTGGCTTTTTTAAAAAATAGAAACTAAGTCTCCCTATGTTGGTCATGCTGGTCTCGAACTCCTGGCCTCAAGCCATTCTCTCACCTCAGCCTCCAAAGGGCTGGGATTATAGGAGTGAGCCACCGTACCCAGCCTGTGGATGTCTTAAAGTGAGGAATATTTCTTCTTCCCAGAGATACTGAGACCTGGCAGGGAATACCAAATGAGTTTCTGCCCTATGGGAGTTGAGTTATACTTGGAAAGGCAGAACCCTTATAAGGACATTACCATGGCAAGTCTTTTAAGGTCATATAAGTTGTAGAGACCGTAGTAGTCATGTGCATTTCAGAAACCGAATTTGAACTAATTTAAGACAAAAGCAAATTGATTGACTCATATGAAATGTCCAGAGGTAGAATGTAACCTTAAATGAAGGTTAATAGAAATGTTCAAACAGAAATGAGAAATGCACTAGTTTACTTAGATGATTCAGTTTATAAACAAATCAAGTTATTTCTTACAAATGTTCTCTAGGATAGTCTATTGGGTACATTTTTGTACCACACTTAAAAATGAAGAGGTGGCCAGGCACAACGCTATGTGTCTGTAGTCCCAACTACTTGGGAAGCTGAGGAGGGAGGATCACTTGAGCCCAGACGTTTGAGTTCAACCAGGGCATCATAGCAAGATTGGGTCTCTTTAAAAAAAAAAAAAAGAAGAAGAAGACAAGCACAGCTGAGGCAACATCTTGTCCTTTATAGAGTAAAACATAAGGCAAAGTAAGGGGGGCAAGATGAGGTAGGATGAGAAGTGGGGGAAATCCAAAATGAAAAAAAAAATACAAAAGAGAAAAGGGGCCGGGTGTGGTGGATCATGCCTGTAATCCTAGCACTCTGGGAGGCTTAGGAGGGAGGATCGCTCAAGCTCAGGAGTTCGAGACCAGCCTGAGCAAGAGCGAGACCCCGTCCCTACTAAAAATAGAAAAAAATTAATTGGCCAACTAAAAATATATATAGAAAAAATTAGCCGGGCATGGTGGCACATGCCTGTAGTCCCAGCTACTGAGGAGGCTGAGGCAGGAGGATCGCTTGAGCCCAGGAGTTGGAGGTTGCTGTGAGCTAGGATGATGCCATGGCACTCTAGCCCGGGCAACAAACATAGTGAGATTCTGTCTCAAAAAAAAAACAAAAAAACAACAAAGAGAGACAAAAAAAAAAAAACAGAGAGAAAAAAAAAAGAGAGAGAGAAAAGGGGGTCAGACTGGGAGTCTTGAAAACCTTATTTTCTTGTGCTGTCCATGGTTTAGCTTCTCCCAATTCTATCTCTATTTGTCCCTGATTAGATTTCCGATGCAATTAAATCAGATTGGGCAGGTTTGTAAGATGATTTGTTTTTACTGTGAACATCATTCTATTCTATGAAATAATCCCAACTCCGTTTCTGAAAAGCTGGATAAAAGAAGGAAACTGAAATAAAGATCCCCAAAGTAAGCTTCTTTAAAGGAAAATGAAACTACCTGGAGTTTCTTGTGTTTCTTTTTAAAATTTTTTTCTCCTTCCAGGTCCATGTGATTCTAAAGTTAACATCACTCACTGTTTTCAGTTGCAGAGATTGGGACCAGGAGCAAATAATAGGAAACTTCCTTAAGACTAGCACTTGTCACATTTGTAACAAACAGCATTGCATTTGCATTGTGTTGTTTTTTTCTCCAATGAACTTGAATCATCTTTTCATCATATAACAATTTCAAAAGCTGGAAACAACAGTTACCAAATCTTATGTTACATGGGTAAAGTGTAAGATTCCATTTCTCATCCTTCCAAGATTCATAGAGATCCATTCAGAAGAGGCTAAAGTTCAGTCAACCAATCAAACATTGCTTCTCATTAAAAACTATTTACTTACACATATTGTTCCAGGTTAAATCTTAACCGGGACCCTAGACTAGTGAATTTACACAGAAACTTCTCATCTTTGCTGCTTCAGGGTTTCATTAGTCATCTTCAATCCTTTATAGGCTGCTTTTTACCAAAGGTTGTTTATAGCAACATAGTTCAAATTTAAAGTCTCACTAACTGGCTTCAAGAAACTGTTTTGGGCCGGGCGCCGTGGCTCACGCCTGTAATCCTAGCACTCTGGGAGGCCAAGGCGGGAGGATTGCTTGAGGTCAAGAGTTCAAAACCAGCCTGAGCAAGAGCGAGACCCCGTCTCTACTATAATTAGAAAGAAATTAATTGGCCAACTAATATATATAGAAAAAATTAGCCGGACATGGCGCATGCCTGTAGTCCCAGCTACTCGGGAGGCTGAGGCAGCAGGATTGCTTGAGCCCAGGAGTTTGAAGTTGCTGTGAGCCAGACTGACGCCATGGCACTCACTCTAGCCTGGGCAACAAAGCGAGACTTTGTCTCAAAAAAAAACACACAAAACTGTTTTGCAAGGGATTTGAGGTTCATTTCAAACCAATTGTCTCCACTGAGACAGGTTTATTAACCTGGCTCTCCTCTTAAAAGCTCTGTGGCATTGGGCAAGTCAGGTGGCTGAGCCACTGGTAAAATTTGGATGCCCCCAACCACACTGTTAAGAGTAAGGATCAGCAATGCTTGTAAACTACTAGATGGCACTGGATGGCACACAGGTGTCATATAAATGACAGTGTTACAGCTGCATCCTCACAGTTCATGTGAAAAGCAACTCTATTCTCTCCTTAATGCTTCCTAAAGGAATTTCGTTTTTAAAATGCTGGCATATATGTGATTGAGCTGAGTGGGCATTGAAATACATAGCCTAGATATCTACTTAGCTAATTAATGTCAGATGTATGCTATCAATTACCAGCAGTTTAACAGATTGTGTGGTTATTTCTTACCTTAAATTTACATAATTGGAATCACAGTCTTCTACCTCAGGCTTTCATGAATCAAACTGGGATTTGTCAAGCACCTACCAAAATACTCAGGATCAGAGAAAATGCTGTGATAATGAACTCTTCTTACTAGCACTGAAGATTAAACATTAGATCCAAACGTGGGTTAACAAGAATGGGGCTATGCTTTCCTGAGAGAAATCCTCAATTCCTGTGATAATGAAACCACCTAGCCCTAATAAATCATCTCTCAACAGTAATCTGATATAATGTTAGAAGGCCATCAGTATGTTTTAAAGGTAATTATAAAAATGGTTTATTTCCCTTGTTTTATTAACATAATCACTAGAACCTCAATCTCAGTGTTTAATTTTCCCCAACAGTTTAGCTGTTTCCAAAAAAAACAATCATTTGAAGACTGGCCTTCCAGATAACAAAACATTATTACTTTGTATTGGCTTCTCTTTACCAGATAGTTTCAGCAAAAACAGACCCCTTAAACCTGTCTAGCTGGTTCCCACTTCACATACACGAATATGGTAAAAGCCTTGATTTTTTGCATCCACAGGATTATAAAATGAGCAACTCACTTCAAGCAAAGAGCTGTGACAAGAATCCTGAAGACCCTCAGAACTCCCATCAAGTTAACACTACACACTATATTAGCACCAGTACAGGTGATTTTCATCCTTTTCAAATTCTTTTCTTCCAGAACACCTGAGGATTACAGAGCCAACACTTCTACTTAAAAGACCACATTAAAAAAAACCAACAAAAAAACAACTGTAGTCAAGGCAAGAAAACAGTATCTTTATTGTGTGTAGTTCTAACAAACATTCATTGTGTGCACATTCCAACAGAAAGAGACAAAGATCTTTGTTCAAAATATGCTGAAATAAAATAGGTAAACAAACTCCATTATTGAATAGCAAAAGGAATGTTAATATTACTAGATCACAGTTGAGGGTGAAGTAAAAAGAACAGAAGTTAAATACTTGAAATAGTGTTTTGCCCAAATAGCAAATATTTGATGCAGGCGTGGGCAAAGAGCAGCTACTAAAACTTATGAGTAAGATGCTGGATATAGGGTAGGTAACTTGACAAATACCTCTCTACTTCTTTGGAACCTCCGTCCTAGATCACCCCCACAAATTCCAAACTTGGCTCTTTCAGAGCGCAACAGCCAAATGTGACTAAACTCCCCATTACTTCTGTGATATTTGGCAACAGAAGGAGATGGTTTTAAAAAATTGATTTCTTGTTGAGACAAGACATGTCTGAATCCATTTCTCCTAGGGTAGGAGGCAATGAACATTAATGTTCTGCATTTCAATCTCCTAAAATGGAATTTAACGAGATAGATATCACTTAACATTTGAAAGCATGAGATATGGTAAGTAATGATATACCCAGGCCTGCAAAGCATTTTTCAGTGCACCACATAGGAACTAAATGAGTATAAACTCAACAATGTGCTTATTTCACAACATATGCATTTATGACAACTGCTTAAAGAAATTTACAGGCCCAAATTATAGGTTCCAATGGAGTTTTGTTTTTGCTTAAGTGGTCACAAGGAGATCTAAAAAACAATACAGGCCGGGCTTGGTGGCTCAAGCCTGTAATCCTAACACTCTGGGAGGCCGAGGTGGGCGGATGGCTCAAGCTCAGGAGTTCGAAACCAGCCTGAGCAAGAGCAAGACCCCCGTCTCTACTAAAAATAGAAAGAAATTAATTGGCAAACTAAAAATATATAGAAAAAATTAGCCGGGCATAGTGGCTCATTCCTGTAGCCCCAGCTACTGGGGGAGGGGGGAAGGGCTGAGGCAGGAGGATCACTTGAGCCCAGGAGTTCAAGGTTGCTGTGAGCTAGGCTGATGCCACAGCACTCACTCTAGCCCAGGCAATAGAGTGGGACTCTCTCAAAAAAAATAAAAATAAAAACTGAAAAAATAAAAACAACATAAACTTTGATCATGCCACTTTCTCATCTTTACAAACATAGAAGTCATTTGGAAACAAAAACCAATTCCTAGGAGTCAGAGGCTAGGAAATTTTAGAAAACAGGCACTAACACCCTCTATTCTGGTGGCACAAGAATCCCCTAATCTGCTCCTTCTGTGTTCCCCAGCCATTTTGTGTACAATATGGTATGCGGCAGCAGCCAGTCTTCCTCAGGAATAAACAACCCAGCACCCCAGAGACCAGCTTCAGGGGGCACTGTAAGCCAACAGGGACTGGCTCCACTTGCTCTCCTGAGGTGTTTTCACAACCTACTAATGTCAAGGCTGTTTCGAGAATTCAAGTCTGCTTCTTAAACAAAACTCCTTTTTGATGGATTTGGCTCGTGTACTGTATTACTTTATTGTTTAGAGCAAACTCTGCAAACTCTTACACAAGATCCACCTTTCACCTGGCTGTTTTTGTAGGCAGCAGAATAATAGTAAATGGACCCCAAAGCGGTTTTTATAATACAAAGTGACATCACATTAGCAGTCGCTTCAAAAGAAGCCCTGGGTATTGGATGGATTTCATGGATGGAAGTGACAACATCTGAAAATTTTCTTCCCTCTGGCTCTCAGTAAAAACAAGTCTACATATAAACAGGAAAAGAAAACCAATATGAAGTAGAAAAACATACCTTTTCCATTGGTGTTTACCTTAAAACTATCAAAAACACCAACTTCACCTAAGACTATAGTTCTTTCACATTTCTTACAAGCCAGATGTTTTCCATTCAATTTTGGAGACTGCCAACACACTTTTACAATTGATTCAAATTATCTTCTGGCTTAGTTTTAGCTTCAATGTCCCCTTTTCCAGCTCCTCACTGCTCCTTTGTTCTTTACTTCTACCTCAATGTACTCCCTGTAATCATGCAACTTAATTATTACAGCAACTCTACATCAATCCTTATTCAAGGAATCCTTTCTAGCCTTTAAATGGAGGAGCATCAACTCACACCACTTTCATTACATCATAAACAGAGACTTTTCTTCAATAAATTGTCTTCAAGTGGCATCTTATAATACATACAAATATTTTCGAAAGATGAAAGTTTTACTAAACCCATATCCCAGATAATAAAAGTCAGCCAGAAATCCCCTAAAATGACTCCAAAATATATTCCAGTGTGCAAGTACAAGGTTAATATTATTTAGATGAATTCTGAATTCATTCAACTGCTTAATCACAGGATACAAGACCTGGGTTGAACTTTTTCTTAAATAGTTTACATGGGCAGACACTGGTTTGCTGGGCAGTTTCCTGTCTCAAGTCCCTGGCAGGCTGGAAGGGAGAGAGGAGATACTGAGCAGCATCTATGATCATTCCTGAACTAAGATGCTCCCTGCTAGAAATGACAATGGCTCAGAAGCAGACTGGTAAGCCTCAAAGGAAGGGGAGAAAAATCACCACAGTTGCTGGCAGAAAACAGTGTACCATCTCCTCAGGTGCTTCCAGGGGGGACAAATAAAGCCAAATATGCTAGAGAAATCCCTGAAACAATAAGAAACAGTAACATAATTCTAAATAATAACCTACTTCTCAAGGAAACACACATCCAAGAAAAAAAAAACTACCATTTTTTTGTTTTTTATTCTCAATAGAAAAACAGAACAAAACCACAACTTGGAGCCATGGAGGTAAAATACAGATGCAATGGAAAACAGTCTCCTGTCACAATCTTCCACTTTGAAATGCCATTTTACACGAAAGTTATTTTACTGGGGCAAACAGAGGGTCAAATTGGAGTCTCTTACTTTTGTAAAATACAGAATCAAAAACTTGCTAATCAATAAATTAAAAAGCAACAAAAATCCCTGGTAAAGTTCTACAGACATAATTATACATTTATATTTTACCAATAAAAGATAGCTGGGGGGAGGGGGGAAGAGTTGGCTAGAAACTGGTTCCAAACCAAAGCGAAAGCTTTGGTGCTTTCTCTAAACTCCTATCCTAAAGTAGTGTTTTTCAATATTTTTCAAAAAAAAAAAAAGATTACTCTGAATTCGTCAGGTTCTAACACTCCAGTTCATCCCCCTTCCTTTCTGGGTCTCTTCCCACCCACAAGAAATAACAGGGAAACATAGTTTTGTCCAGCACCATTTTGGAAGTGAAGGGACTGGACTTGGATGGGAAGAGCTACCTGCTACATTAGCTTGGGAGGGAGAAGACCACACAGTTCTTTGTGGTTTTAACAAACACAAACAAGGAACAAGATCATTTGGCAGTTATATTTTCAGTAATAAGTACACACCTTTATTTCATAATTAAACCCCTTATGATAAATGATAGAAATCAGCATTTCAAAAAAAAATTACTTAAAAGAAAAATGAAAAAAGCTTCCACACTAGACTGCTGCCCTGTTAAGAATATCTAATATGCAAAGTATTGGAAAGCAGGCATTTTTACCAAAAAGCAATGTTACTACGACGTATGAATTGAAATTATGAACAGAAAGTTTTGAAATGTAAGTGGAAACCAGTGAAGACAGCAAACACTGGCAAGGACACAGAGTGGTGAGCAGGTGCTCTGGGCATAAGGCTCTGAGAGATGAAGGACACTGGTCCCAGATCTGAGGTGGATGTCTAACCAACCGTCTTGACTCCAAGGGGGAAGAATACAACTGGCAAGATTCAAAGAGAGGGCATCACTGCGGCCCCCAAGCAAGTCTCTGGTTTGCACTCCCAAGTGGATGTGTTTTCCAGACTTCAGCAAGGCTTCCTCAGGAGGATTTGCTTTCCGACGTGTAGTAGCGATACAGGAAACCTAAGAGAATAGCACCTACGATGGGGAAAATCCAATATCCCCAGCAACTAGAAGTAGGGGGGAAAAAGAAATAAAGTTGTGAATGTTTTATACCAAATGGTCACCATGTTTCGGCATTCCCATGTTAATATTTGTATGAGCAAAGAGTTTTGATTTACTTTGGAAAATTTAACTGCTTTTATCATACAGTTCTTGGAAAAAAAATACTTGGATTGGAATATTTTTCGAAGTTCAAAAACAGAATGAATACGATAATTTCAGAAAAGAATCATACACACACACACACACCTCAAGATGAGTTTCTGCAAAGACATATAGTGGTTATTTTTGGGTTATGGGATTATGGATAGTTTCACATTTTCTTATTTGTGCTTTTGTTTTTCACATATTCTACAATTAACATTATATAAGTGTCATTTCATGTAAGTATGTATGGAGGTATATATATTTATCCCATTATAAATTTGTAAGCAATAATATCCAATATGACTATCAGCAATATTCTAGCTGCTTCACATGTATTTAAAAATTTAATCCTCATAAAAGTGCTATAATAAGTGCTAATATCATCCTAATCTCATACATAAGAAATATGCATCCTCTTAATCTCTAGTTAAGTTTGGACACTAATAAGACAGACACACACACAGCATATAGATGGCTCTAACAGAGTTGAGCAAATGACAATTGGCTTAAAAAATATTGCAAGAGACTATCCGTAGGAGTTTCAGAAAAGTAATCATTCTCCTTAAATTCTTCTTTAATAGAGCTTATTAGCATACTAGTTTTAAGGCATAATTTTTCCATGATCCAAATGACCTGGCTGCCCTTCTACTTAAGACATCCACAATCTTGGCATTAAAAGATTTGAAGCTAATAAAACCACCTGAGATCCATAATAAAAATGATTCTCTTTGCCTAAACATGCCTAGCGCTTTGTACACTTAAGTATGGCAGAAAGCTACTCTGGACAAGTTTAGAATGTCAGCCAGGTAGCTTTATTTTAAAAACAGGCAAGATGGCACACGGGAACTTTGAATTAATCTCCCCGTAAGAGTAATGAATTCAGACTTCTTGAAGAACAATCGCAAAAGACTAAAGAATCCGAAAGTAGGATCCTTGAGAAAACACTGAAAAAGAAAAATTCTTCGGTGCAAAAGACTGAGAATGGTTGACCACTAATCCTCATAAAATCTTTCCTAATACTTAACTGCCACTGAGGAGACAACCAGAAGAAACACATTTATACTGCAACGAAGGAGATTTAGATTCAACAGAAACTTCATGCCACAAGACAGAATTTTTCTTCTTGGAGATTTATTCACGTTACTGCATGTGTGTGATTCATTTATTTTTATTGTACTTGTAGTATTCCAATGTATGAATAAACCACAATTTATTAATTCATTTTATTAATGAACAGATATTGGGGTTGTTTCCAATGGTAGAATATCTTGAACAATGCTACTCTGAACATTCCTGTGTGTATTTCCTGGTATACTGGTACATACATTTCTATTGAATATATCCCTAGAAATGGAATTGCAGGGTCAAAAGTTACTCATATTATCAAATTTACTAGACAATACCAAATTGTTTTCCAAAGTGATTATACCCATTTACATTACCTTAGGAGTGCTTAAGATGATTGGTGATCCACTTCCTAATCAACTCTTATTTGCAGAATTTTTCATTTTTGCCAATCTTGTAGGTATGAAATAAACCCATGATTTTAATTCACATCTCTCTGATGATGAATGAGATTAACCTTTTCTTATATATGCTTACATAATATTTGTATTTCCTCTTCCATAAAGTGCTTAATCTTTTTCTCATATTTCACTGAGTTATTGTTTAAAAATTGATTTGTTGGAATTCTTTATTCTGCACAACAACCTCAATCAGTTTTATGCACTAAGTCTATTGCCAGTTTGTGGCTTGCATTTTCAAATTCTTTATGCAGCATTTGGCTGACTATAGTCCTTAATATCAAGGAAACTGAATTTACTAATAGTTCATACTTGGTCCATTACTTCAAACAAAAGACCTGACATTTTATTGGAAAAAAGATGTAATTTTCTACTTTCTCTGTAATACTTTAAGTGAGATGTCCAAAAGTACAAGAGGTAGGATCTACATAATCTCTACAAAGATTTTTTTTTTTTTTTTACAAGCCAAGGATTTCACAGTAGTCATCTCAAATAGAGACACTCAAGGGATGGGAATTCATACCTTTCAGAGCTAATACTACCATATTACTAATATTACTGTAAGAGATATACTGTAAGGAAACCTCTGAGAAAATCCAAATTCCTAAATATGACTGTAATAATCTCTTTTTTTTTTTTTTCCGTTAAAATGTAATAATAGCACCTACCTTACAGAGTGGTTGTGAGGAGTAAATGAGATTAAGTTTTGGTGGACTCACATAGCTGAGCTGAGCTGCAGAGACTGGGAGATTGACTTAGTAGTAGTTACTTCTCCATTCATAATGGACAGCAATCTTAGTGTGATTCCAATTTATGTCACAACAAGATTTAACAATTACTGAAAGCGTGAACCTTTCAGATCATTCAAAATGGTTGAAACTGTAAAAATTCATTTTGCTAAAGTCAAGGAACTACTGAATTTGCCAAGATTTTGGCCAAAAAAGAATTAGCTGTCAAACTGTACTCGTAAATTATGTTATACATGCATATTTACGGAAGAACCTCTTGCCACATTATGTTGAGCATAAGGAAGTCTGTTAAGGGGATACTAACCTTTTGCACGTGTTATTTTTCGAAGGGTCCTGAAGATGACACACATTAAAAAATAACAAACAAAAAAAGATGATTAATATAGCACATATAAAATCTTCTTGAATAATGTATATAAACACTGTAGCTGATAACAGAACATCATCTTTCATGCATTTTGATGTTTATAAATCTATAAGCAATGGGTGGGCTGGGAGTTTTATTTCTGATAACATCCCAGTACTCCCTAGTGAAGAACCACTAATGAAAGCAATGACCTAAACTATTTTAGATGTAAAAAAAATGCTTATGATATAAAGTATATTGAAATGGACTAATTTGCAGTCACAATGATGTGCCTGGTTGAGCTGGGCTTGCCACTGGCGGTAGCTAACATCATATTTTTTTTCTTTTTTTAAAAATAAGTTTGAGAAGTTTGTAATATGTTTATTGGTTATATAGATAGTCTTTTTTTTTTCTCTCTCTCTCTCTTTTGGGGACAGAATCTCACTCTGTCGCCCTGGTAGAGTGCAGTGGCCTCATTGTAGCTCACTTACTGCAACCTCAAACTCCTGGGCTCAAGTGATCCTATTGCCTCAGCCTCCCGAGTAGCTGGGACTACAGGCACATGCCACCATGCCCTGCTAGTTTTTTCTAATTTTTGTAGAGACAGGGTTTCGCTGCTTTTGCTCAGGCTGAACTCCTGAGCTCAAGCAATCCTCCCACCTCAGCCTCCCAATGTGCTAGGATTACAGGCGTGAGCCACCATGCCTGGCCTAATATGCTATCTTCTGAAAACATTTTAAAAAGCTGAAAAAACTCTTCTCTTGTAACATATAAATCAACTGTGAAATACTCTAGATCATGTAGGTGACTGCTTTATGGATTATAGAAATAAACTGGTTTACTCTTTGAAATGTTTATAATTATAACTAGAGACCTTAAGGTGTATTTCACAGTGAAAAGGGAAACAATAGAGTTAAGGGAAAGAAAATGCCAAAATAATCTTCAAAAACAAATTTTAGCAATAAAATGTAATGAAGCTGGGTGTGGTGGCTCACACCTGTAATCCTAGCACTCCAGGATGCTAAGGCAGTAGGAATGTTTGAAGTCAGGAGTTGGAGACTAGCTCTGAGCAAGAGCAAGACCCCGACCCCATCTCTACTAAAAAAAAAAAAAGAATAGAAAAATTAGCTAGGCATCGTGGTGCACACCTGTAGCCCCAGCTACTCAGGAGGCTGAGGCAGGGGGATCACTTGAGCCCAGGAGTTTGAGGTTGCAGTGAGCTATGATGACTCCACTGCACTCTAGCTAGAGTGACAGAGGGAGACTCTGTCTCCAAAAAAAAAAAAAAAAGTAATGAAGTACTGATACATGAAACAACATGGATGAGCTTTCAAAACATTATACTAAGTGAAAGAAGCCAGACACAAAAGACCACATATTGTATATGTCTGTTTATATGAAATCTCCAGAATAGGACAACCAATAGAGGCAGAAAGTAGATTAGTGGTTGCCTAGGGCTAGGGACAGAGGAGGAGTAGTGGGGAAATGGAAAATGACTGCTAATGGGTATGGGGTTTCTTTCTGGAGTGATGGAATTGTTCTAAAATTGACCGTGATTATGATTGCACAGCTCTGTAAATATACTAAAAATCACTGGCTCATACATTTTAAATAGGTGAATTGTACGGTATGAGACTTGTATCTCAATAAACCTATTATTAAAATTTTTTAAACTCACTTTAAATAAATATCAAATGAAGTTACTGATTCCATTAATTAGCTATATAGTACAGGAGGCTTGCAAACTTACTGCCAGGGGACAATAACCCATTAGCATAGGTTGCTGCTGCCCAAAATATCATCTTTGCCAATATGTAGAAGTATAGCAGCTTAGAAACATAGAATATTAACTCTACCTAACCACAGTTTTCAATAATCTCCAAGAATTTTCAGAAACCAAACATACTGGCCCAGAGATACTTTAGAGTAGTCTGTGAAATGAGTTTTAATTTCATATATCCAAAACCCTTTCTTGCAAATAATGACTCCATGCCCCAAACTGGAAAGAAATTAGCCTATAGGCAAGTAAAACTTCAAATAAAAGTTTTGGATAAACCATATATTAATGTATTACTATACTTCTTTGGGACCTTGATGAATATCATCTCAGACATTTCTGCTAGGATAGTAAGCAACCAACTAATAAAACATGTTACAGGTCAGTCTTTGAAAAATACAACAAATGTTACTGTCTTATAGATGTGGAAAGTGGTAGTGGTGGCAATTGGTGGTGAGTGCATCTAGTTAATTTATAATGTTCCCCTTTGAAATATTCTATTATAGTAGCCAAGATATAATTGAATTCCATCTAGAAAATGTCCATGATCTTTTATGCTCTATCCACACGTATACCAATGATTTACAGAACAAAATATATAGTTACTATTTTTAAAAAAAAACAACTGGGCCGGGTGCGGTGGCTCACACCTGTAATCCTAGCACTCTCAGAGGCCGAGGCGGGCAGATTGCTCAAGGTCAGGAGTTGGAAACCAGCCTGAGCAAGAGTGAGACCCCGTCTCTACTATAAGTAGAAAGAAATTAATTGGCCAACTAATATATATAGGAAAAATTAGCTGGGTATGGTGGCGCATGCCTGTAGTCCCAGCTATTCGGGAGGCTGAGGCAGGAGGATCGCCTGAGCCCAGGAGTTTGAGGTTGCTGTGAGCTAGGCTGATGCCACAGCACTCACTCTAGCCTGGGCAACAAAGTGAGACTCTGTCTCAAAAAATAAAAATAAAATAAAATGAAAACTGGGATAATTTGAAAGGTTTATACAAGAGCATCACTGAATAATGTTTTATGATGTTTAATCTATAACTACATTAAAAGTTATATACTTCATATAAATGGATTCTCTAGATGTCAAAGTTTTTAGCCTTTTTTACAACCAAAAGCCCTAGATGTATGCTAAGTAGAGTGAGGTTTGGGCAATGTAATAAGCAACTGAGAGAAGAAAGAGAAAGAGAGAACAGAGAGAACCATGAGCAGAATATGCTGAAATTGTAATGGTTTCTAATAAACAATAGATAATTAAAAATATGTATGGTGTTTTATCAACTAAGTACTGCAAAGTGCCCATCTTTTAAGATTAATCCATCCCAGGAGGCAAAAAAGACTGACTTGTCTAATACCTTAGAGGAACAAGAAAAGGAAGCATACATTCCCTATAGGATACTGACAGCCAAGTAAATGCCAAACTATGGTGACCCCACCTGTAATCAACTACAATATAATGAAAGAGATGTTGAAGGCACAGCTCTTAGCAGCCAAGTCCCTCAACCAAGTTTGGAAAGAAGCCAAATAAGTTATTTTTAATTTTATAAAACCGAAAAAAGTTCTATTAACACATAATGTTCCTTGGCCTTCACCCTTCCTCTATGTATATAGTTCCCCAATCTTCATTTCCACAGCTAAGTGCTGTGCTAAACCTAATGGGTGCTTAAGTGACATTCCTACAGTTTATAGCTGACTTTCATTTATCCCTTCGGGTGTCCAGGCACATCTGGCTAGTTATGTTCATGCGCAGACTTTAATGCTCTCGACTTCTAGCATGGGAAGTACTGCAATGCTGTGATTTTAGTTACAAGAGAACAGTTCAAATCCAAAGTTCTTCCAGCATAAGCCTTATTAAGTAATTAATATGCATGTTTCTTTATTCTCACTCAAAACTAACAGAAATTAACTATTTAAATAAAACTAGTCCCTAAAGTTAAAGGTTCATTAAGGCTTTAATTCCCCATTAAGATAAATAAGGAAATCAATGTATTTATATACATATAAATAGTAAAATGGGCTTTAGGGTGAAAGGAAATTTTTTTTTTTGAGACAGAGTCTCACTTTTGTTGCCCAGGCTAGAGTGCCATGGCGTCAGCCTAGCTCAAAGCAACCTCAAACTCCTGGGCTTAAGCGATCCTCCTGCCTCAGCCTCCCTAATAGCTGGGACTACAGGCATGTACCACCATGCCCAGCTAATTTTTTCTATATACATATATATGTTTAGTTGGCCAATTCATTTTTTCTATTTATAGTAGAGAAGGGGTCTTGCTCTTGCTCCGGCTGGTTTTGAACTCCTGACCTCGAGCAATCCACCCGCCTCAGCCTCCCAGAGTGCTAGGATTACAGGCGTGAGCCACCGCGCCTAGCCGAAAGGAAATATTTTGTAATACCTAAGTAATCTTTTTATAAAGCTGCTCATAACTTAATTTATCTCTAATATCTTCAAGCTCAATGCTACAAATCAGTTTCTTCATTTATAAAATGAAAGGCTCAGATCAGATGAACTTGAATTCTAAAGTCATATTCAATAATCTCAACACAATTTTCTGGGCCAAAGGCATTTTAGCAAAACCTACGAGAGCAGCCTTCCAAAGGATAGAGAGAAAGGAAACACCATTCTCTCGTGTCTAGGAAGACTGAAGGAGCACATGTAGATTATTCTCTCTTCCAGCAGCTATATAAAGGAGTGTTTTTCCAGAAACCCTTCCGAGAGAGGCACTACACCATAAATAAGTACTGACTCAATTTGATATGGTTAAAAGAATGACAAAGAAATGTCACAATGGCAACCACATGGAAAGGGACTTAGGGTTCAGTAGGAGTGGATTTCACTATGAATTCTGTTCATGAGAAAACATGAGAGCAGAGCACAGACTTAAGGAATGTGATGTACTTTGTCATCAGGATAAAAATGTAGGAAAAAATGAGACAGAATTATGATTATGATGCATTAAAACATGCAGACAGTATATTATATACCTTCACCTATATAGTTTATATTTAGGCTTTCTAAGGCTTAAAGTAAAGGCAAATATAAGGTATATGAGGAGCTACATTTTAATTCCTAAATTGAATAGTTGCAATTCCAAGAGGATTCTAAGTATTTAAAGCGGGAGAAGGTAGATTGTAAGCCACAGGACATCTTCAGGAAATTTAATGGGTATTTGGGTGGTATGGTAGAGATTTTGCTGCTTTTTATTTGTAACACTTCAATATCTCTGTGGCTAGAAACTTATTAAAAATAGCTTGGGAGCTTTTGGCTTCAAATACTACTGGAAAAGGATTTCCCCCCTCCACCCCAATAACACCATGGATCTTATAGCAGGAACTACCTATATGAATTTTAGTATTAGGTTCATCTTACCACCTAAAATCTTTGAGTACTGAAGGTACATGATTTCAACATTTTATAGTCCCAACTATGACATGGTCATGTGGTGTGGAGCTTGAGGCCACTATAGCTCTAGTATACTAAAATATACAAGTCACTGAAATCCATTTCTTTCTGGATAAGAACACTGTTAAAAATTACTGCCTTGGCGGGGCATGGTGGCTCACACCTGTAATCCTAGCTCTCTTGGAAGGCCAGGTGGGAGGATCGCTCAAGGTCAGGAGTTGAGGCCAGCTTGAGCAAGAGTGAGACCCCCTTCTCTACTTAAAAAAAAAAAAAAATAAGCCGGGCGCGGTGGCTCAAGCCTGTAATCCTAGCACTCTGGGAGGCCGAGGCGGGCGGATTGCTCGAGGTCAGGAGTTCGAAACCAGCCTGAGCAAGAGCAAGACCCCGTCTCTACTATAAATAGAAAGAAATTAATTGGCCAACTAATATATATATATAAAATTAGCCGGGCGTGGTGGCGCATGCCTGTAGTCCCAGCTACTCGGGAGGCTGAGGCAGCAGGATTGCTTGAGCCCAGGAGTTTGAGGTTGCTGTGAGCTAGGCACTCACTCTAGCCTGTGCAACAAAGCGAGACTCTGTCTCAAAAAAAAAAAAAAAATACAAAGAAATTAGCTGGACGACTAAAAATATATTTAGAAAAAACTAGCCGGGCATGGTGGTGCATGCCTGTTGCCCCAGCTACTCGGGAGGCTGAGCACAGGAGTTGGGAGGTTGCTGTGAGCTGGGCAGATGCCATGGCACTCTAGCCCTGGCAACAGAGTGAGACTCTGTCTAAAAAAAAGAAAAAAAAATGTACTGCCTTGCAAAGCATATATTCCTACAGTTAGCCCAGTTATGTAAAAAATATTTCCCTGTAGGTAAGGCAAAATTCAAAAATGAAAAAATCACCCCTAAAACAAATTGCTATACAACTATTTTCCAAACTTATTATGATAAGATATATAACACATCACAGAAGAAAAAAAATTAAAAGACTGAGAATGACCTCAACTGAGATCTAAGAAGTAAAAAACTTGTTATTATATAATAGTGGAGGACTGATTTGAAAATGATATTCCCTTGCCCTTCGGCTCACTTGTTTTGCAAAACTACACATCAATTCTAAATAGAGCTTTACCAATAGAAGATATTAATCTTTTAGAGCCTTCAGCAAAGGGTATTTTGTCCTGCAAGAGTGATTTTGCCATTATATTCTATGCTTTATTTAAAAGATTATATTAGAAAATACAATGTTAGACAAAAACAGGGAACAATAAACAACCAGACAAAATTCTTTGGTAAATAGCAATCACTGCTCATCTAAAGGGCAGCTGCATTCCTATTCCAAACTTTAATAAACAAAACAGTAGGCACGATAGGGATATTAAATAATTCTTAAAAGTGTATTTTAGCATAATATAATCAACTGACTGCATTATGTGATTATAAACAATGTTTTCTTTTTAGTTTCTCTCTCATAAAAGAGGAGGTAAACTGTAGGTTATGTATGTATGTGTAATACATTATATAACAGGAAACTGTATGTATAAATTGTCTGGGAGAAAAAATTTTATCTGCTTTCAAATACAACTTATAGATTGCTTCTAACATTTGTGGAATTTACTAGATTTCAAAAGTTATGTTTCTTAAGTTAAAAAATACAGTTTAGGCCGGGTGCGGTGGCTCACGCCTGTCATCCTAGCTCTCTGGGAGGCCGAGGCGGGCGGATTGCTCGAGGTCAGGAGTTCGAAACCAGCCTGAGCAAGGGCGAGACCCTGTCTCTACTATAAATAGAAAGAAATTAATTGGCCAACTAATATATAGGTGGTATGGTAGAGATTTTGCTGCTTTTTATTTGTAACACTTCAATATCTCTGTGGCTAGAAACTTATTAAAAATAGCTTGGGAGCTTTTGGCTTCAAATACTACTGGAAAAGGATTTCCCCCCTCCACCCCAATAACACCATGGATCTTATAGCAGGAACTACCTATCCTTTTTGGAAATTTTCAAGACAACCTACGGTGATTTTCTTATAGCTATATTCCAAACCATTTTCAGTTCCAGGAAGAAATTCTTTTTTTTTTTTTTTTTTTTTTTTGAGACAGAGTCTCGCTTTGTTGCTCAGGCTAGAGTGAGTGCTGTGGCGTCAGCCTAGCTCACAGCAACCTCAGACTACTGGG
>NC_033679.1:41878016-41925003 GCF_000165445.2 Microcebus murinus | reverse complement strand
CTTTTCTTGCCTGATGTGCCTGAAGTATAGCAGTGAGACTGGAAACACAATATATTGCCAGGCTCTCCACTTCATGAAGACATGCTCCTTGGGCACAGACACATGAGGAAAACAGGATTGGAAACACTGCCTTTAGTCACTCTTTAACCCAGGCAGGGGCTGAACTACATTTGGAGGCTTCTGAATTATTATAGAACTTGGTGAGCTGAAATGGTTGCTTTTTCCATATTTGTTACAAAAAAATCTAAGTCTCAACAGTTTTAATTCAGCCGAGAAACTCTAATTCTTTGGCCTATAGAAGGCAGACAATGCTTTCCACAGAAGAGAATTAAATTTTCCTAACTTTTCAAATGAAAAGATGGGCATATCATTTAGCAAAAAGTTTGGGCTTGGCTATGTATTTCTCACCTAGATTACTTAAAATGCAAATTCCCAAGCCCCATCTCCAGAGATTCCAAATCAGCAGTAGGAGAAGCAAAGGAAATATACATTTCATGTATTTTCATGTACATGTCAAGGGATTCCAATCTAGAAGGTACAAGAATAGAATTTGAGGAACACTGTTCTCCATTCCTGGGAATGGTCCTAACTATACTACCAAGAAAGAAAAATAGTAACAAGAAGCAATTTGTAGACTTCTAGACATTGTAATCACAAAAAATATTTTTTCTATTGTTTTAATATAAAGGGTGATTTCATGGCTGCTGTGCAGAAATTGATTATGGCTCCTAGATACAAGGGGCATCTCTTGTATAAATGGGAATATCCCTTGAATCAAATGTTCACCTCTGAGTATGGTATTTTCTGGATATGTTCAATATACTAATCAAGGCTGTGCTTATTTCAAATTCTATCTTAAAGGCCGGGCGAGGAGGCTCACGCCTGTAATCCTAGCACTCTGGGAGGCTGAGGCAGGCAGATCACTCAAGGTCAGGAGTTCGAAACCAGCCTGAGCAAGAGCAAGACCCCATCTCTGCTAAAAATAGAAAGAAGTTAATTGGCCAACTAAAAATATATAGAAAAAATTAGCTGGGCATGGTGGCACGTGCCTGTAGTCCCAGCTACATGGCAGGCTGAGGCAGAAGGATCGCTTGAGCCCAGGAGTTTGAGGTTGTTGTGAGCTAGGCTGATGCCACGGCACTCTAGCCAGGGCAACAGAGTGAGACTTTGTCTAAAAAAAGAAAACAAATTCTATCTTAATAACACAAGTGAGGATTCAAAAATGGGTAGTACAGGATGGTCCGATGGTAGTGGGTTATCAGAACTCATTAACATTAGTGTCACTAAAGTTGGTATTCAACCCCTCCCCTGCTAAATTTGACTGGCTAAAATAAATTAATTAAATTAAATTTTAAAAAAAGGGTAGTACATATATTAGGAGAGGAAGCTACAGTACTTACAAAGTGTTTAAAGAATGATTTCATTCCCCTTTCATAAACAATCAATAGTTCATAGTAGTAGAATCTAGCAAGATGCAAGAGTTAATTTACACAAACGCTCTGGATTGCAGGGCAACACATGGCAGACACTGTCAAGCAATCTCTTGAGTTGATAGAATTCTTGTCTTGGCCAACTTTAACTGCTATGTCAAATCCGTTCAGTAATTGGCTCAATGAGGAACAGGAGGGAAGTAAGCAGCTAGAAAGAGGAAAAGGGGAGGGAGGCAGGATGGCTTCCATATGTTCTAGGTAGCACCTAAACTGCTGTCCCTTTAACCTGGAGGGCACAGCTTGGGCAACATAGTGAGACCCAGTCGGTATAAAAATTAGCCAGGCATGGTGGTGGCTGCCTGTTGTCCCAGCCACTCGGGAGGTAGGAGGATCGCTTGAACCCAGGAGTTTGAGGCTGCAGTGAGCTATGATGACGCCACTACATTCTAGCCTGGGCAACAGAGCAAGACCTTGATTCAAAATAAATAAATAAACAAACAAACAAACAAATAAATAAATTAGAGGGCACTGTAACAGCTCTCTGAAGGATGGAAGTCAAAGAAAATTTTAAGGGCATAAGGGAGATGAACCACTCAGCTTGTGGGAAGCAGAAAAGGCTTTCATATTTTCTTCCTGGTATATAATGTAGTGCACATTAAGGTTTTCAAATACTCAAATACTTAATCTTTTGTTTTTCCCATATCACTGAGTAACTAGGAAGTGTGTGGGCCTCTTTGAGCCTCCAGGATAAAAGAATTAAACTAAGGAAATAGAGACAGAAAGGGCTCTATATTACAGATAAAGACAATAACTAAACTTGTAAGAAAAAACCAACTTTCCAATTATTTTTTCAACACAGAAGCAATTATTACCACCTGTTCTATATAATGTAAGCGTTAACCCTTTGCACTCGCTTTTTTCTCGATTCCTTTATTCTACTTGGGATTTAATTTTTTAAATACTCCAGATTTTACAAAGCGTGGCAGTAGAATAAAAAACTGGAGTTTCTTTTATTTATTTGGATTTTTTTATGTTTCAAATTATTGATACATTCAAAGAGTAATTTTAATCTCTATAATTTTTGCTAACCGTGTGGAGTCACACTCGACATCTGAGTGCAAAGGGTTAAGATACTTCTGTACAACTGCAGCCATAAACTAATTTCTTTCAAAACCATATGGAGCATGGCTTTAGAGGTTTTTTTTGTTTGTTTTTGAAAAATTATATAGATGCATTAATAAAATATTTCCTACTATTCAAGTCAGCTATTCTTTTTTCCTGTGATGGTACTGAGTCCAAATTCCTGAAAAAATAGGATTTTGGCTTGGGGAAAAAGTAAATACTTTTTAACTTCACTTCAGATAATTTTTTTAAAAAGCAATTCTACTTGAATAAACAGAAATATAAATAATTAAAACACATAAGACAAGTTGATGACTTCTTACCTTGCTACCACTTTCGGGTTTAAGGTCACTCTGCTCAAAAGAGGAAAACAAATATTTTAAGATATATCCAAATGAACTCTTACTCTGTGCTTGTTTCTAACCTTGAAACTTGATACTACATTCCGGTGACAGTGACTTCTCTGGAAGACTTCCAGGGCTTTACATAGGTACTGAACCCCACCCACCCTGAGTACATCAGGGTGCCCTGTTAGAATGGTATGTATGGATGGTTTAAAACATCCACAGTTACTACCTATAGCAAGGAACTTGCAAGAACAGGCAAACCACTATTTTAGATAGAGATGTTATTAATTGCATTATAAAAAACACATCAATCAATAAAAATAATAATCCCGAATCAATTCCCTTAGTTTTTCAGAGATATACATGTGCTACTTGGCCAACAAGAGGCTATATCTTAGCACAGTAAGGCTAGATGATTTTAGAGAAAATTTAGCCTGGCTGCTGGGTAGAATGAATGTCCCTTTTAATAATTCATTCCCTCATTGTGTTCTATGACTGTTTAGTAGTTTTCTCTGCATAAGTTCTCCTAACTCCGAGAGTTCTTACCGGATGGACATCACCAATATAGTACTGCTTTAACATTTCTCTGGCATCAGAGGAGTGTCCTACATCTTCAAAGCTTTCACTTGCATCTATACCAGCTTGTTCCAGCAGAACCTCTTCTCCTCCAGGATGCTACAAGGAAAAGAGATTTATTGAACAGGGAGTTCGTTCTCTGAAAAGCAAGCCAGTAAGTTATTTTCTCACCCCATTTTCCTTTCTCCTTTCTCCCTTTAATGGGAATAATGGAACAAAGCTGCATCATGTGCCACCTTAGAGGATGCAGTGGAGGAACACAGTATAACTTCTGTGATATTCTAGCCAAAAATGCACAATATGGGGATTATTGTGAGAAAACCCAGACAACTGCAAATTGAGAAATATCCTACAAAATCTCTGTGGACAGGACTGGCCTATGATCTCCAAAGATATCAAGGTCATGAAAGTCAAGGAAAGACTGAAGAAACTGTTCCAAATTGAAGGAGGCTAGAGAGACATGACAACTGGCAACAACAAGTGATCTTGGGTTGGTTCCTTTTGCCAACATTATTGAGTCAGCTGCAGAAACCCAAATGGGGACTCCTGTCAAAGGGTATGTGAATTCTTTATTATCTTCCTGCAACTTTTCTATAAGTTTGAAATTGTTTTAAAATAAAAGTTTAGGCCGGGCGCGGTGGCTCATGCCTGTAATCCTAGCTCTCTGGGAGGCGGGCGGATTGCTCAAGGTCAGGAGTTCAAAACCAGCCTGAGCAAGAGCAGAGACCCCCGTCTCTACTATAAATAGAAAGAAACTAATTGGCCAACTGATATATATATATATATATAAAAAATTAGCCGGGCATGGTGGCACATGCCTGTAGTCCCAGCTACTCGGGAGGCTGAGACAGAAGGATCGCTCGAGCCCAGGAGTTTGAGGTTGCTGTGAGCTAGGCTGACGCCACGGCACTCACACTAGCCTGGGCAACAAAGCGAGACTCTGTCTCAAAAAAAAAAAAAAATAAAAATAAAAAATAAAATAAAATAAAATAAAAGTTTAAATAAATAAATAAATAAGCAGTACCAGAGGAAACAGATTCTGTAACTATAAGCTATGTGACCCTGAACAAGTTATTAAAAAATTGAGCTATCTTTATTTATAAAATGGAGATAATATGATATTTATCTTGACAACTATTGTGCATATTAAATGAGATAAGGATGCAAAACGCTTTGTGCTCCAGAAGAGCAAGGTATAGTAGGTATAATACGCTACCATCTATGATTTTAAAAAGCAGATATTAATAGATACACATAGAAAAAAATAGATACACATAGGCTTACACATGCATAAAATACACCTGGAAATGCTGAAGAGAACCTAGTGGTTGGGAGTCAGGGTGGGAAGGAAGACTACCCTGTATACACTCTTGAAATTGTTTTACCAAGTAAAGCATTACCTATTCAGAAAATAAATTGTTTTTTTAAAATTACACTTAGCTTACTGTAGTCCTTAACTTAAAGTAAACGCTCAATAAACATTACTTATAATTGGCAAATTTAGAATTTACATTATTCAACAAATCCAAATTTATATTTTGAAATAATGCTTTTTACTTGGTTGTTTTTTTTAACAACCATTTAAGGGGGAACAATATCATTCCTATTTTAAATATTTATTCAACTGAAGTACAAAAACTCTTAAGTGTAACCTCTTAGTCATAGTTACTTGCCTATGAGCTGCCTGAGGATAAGGAAAACTTCTATTTTTGTCTCCTAAAAGGTCTCCACCCAGCAGGTGGGTCTCACATCCCAGTATTTAAGCATGCTATTTTAAAGCAAAAGACAGTAACCACTTGTTATTACATCTGAAACCTCAGATGTGTTTTCTGTCATGGAACTAAGTCATTAGCTCTGAAATTATGTCCCAATTTGCTCTATGCACCTCAGCTAGGGAAGATATATTTTTTCCTTATGACATACCCCAACTATTATGTTTCCTTTCAGAGTAAAAGGACAACAAAACTTCTTAGCAGCTTGAGATATTTCAGAGAAGGACTGACTTCCTAGACAGCTCTTTCTACTAAGTACTTTCATTTTCACCAATCTCTTTAAATGAGTAAACAAGAGGAAGCACACTTTTAAAAAATATAAAAGTAAAAATTATATTAATAGATTCACTGTGATAAATTTGGGAAAAACAAGAATAAAGAATCAACTATAGGCCGGGCGCGGTGGCTCACGCTTGTAATCCTAGCTCTTGGGAGGCGGGCGGATTGCTCAAGGTCAGGAGTTCAAAACCAGCCTGGGCGAGACCCCATCTCTACTATAAAAAATAGAAAGAAATTAATTGGCCAACTAATATATATATAAAAAATTAGCCGGGCATGGTGGCGCATGCCTGTAGTCCCAGCTACTCGGGAGGCTGAGACAGAAGGATCGCTCGAGCCCAGGAGTTTGAGGTTGCTGTGAGCTAGGCTGACGCCACGGCACTCACTCTAACCTAGGCAAGAAAGCAAGACTCTGTCTCAAAAAAAAAAAAAAGAATCAACTATATAGTCCTGTAACAGAAATAAATACACTTAACAATTTGGTGCATAAAATTCCATTGCTTGTCCTGTGCATTCTTTCAATCATTTCAGTCATTATGCTACAATTTCTATTGAGGCTGTACTATTAGTATTTTATGTAGTAGGTAGTGATAAATAAAAGTTTTTGTGTTCTTACAAAAGTGAATTCATATGGTACATGTCTTTTATCCTTTTTTTCATTGAAAGGTGATCAGAATGGTCCCCAAAAACCTTAGTAATTCTCATTCTAAAAGGTGGTCTTCATAGAGATGGCTTAGAATGAGATAAAGAATGAAGGAAACAGATTTTAGGGAACCCTTGGTTGCTGTCTTAAAACTCTATAATAATAAAAAAAAAGAAACTCTATAATCTTCAGATATTGTTATTTAAAATCAAATGGATACAAGGCTACAGAGGGAGGGCCTCCGGCAACCTAGCTGAAAGCAATGCACTAGGCCCAAAGCCACAGCAGCATCCTGGGCCAGTTCTAAGCCAAGAGAATGCCCAGGCTGAGGAGCATGAGAAGGCCTTGAGGAGAATCCAAAGAGCCGCCTTGCCCGATTAGAAACCAGGCTAGCTCTCACTGAAGATGACTGGTAGGAGCTGCTAGTAGACTCCAAGCCAGCCCCTGGATAGTCCTGCCATATTTATCATCGCCTTCTAGGGCACCATCCACCACTGCGTGTTCATCCTGCTGCAGAGTGACAAGAAGCTCATCCACGAGCAAGTATTTGACAGTTAAGTCCTAATCTGAAGCAGAGTCTTCAGGGAAAATGGAAATTACCTTCCCGAAAAAGGTTTTCTTGACATGAAAATACTACTTCCAACAACCCAGAGGATGAGTTTTTCAAAAAACTAAAAGGAAAACAGTGCCATTTTCTCCCACTATGTTCTGGGACATGATGAAAGGGATTGTAACAAATGTCCTCCCTATGATTTTTACAGATGCCTTAATCAATGTGACATTTTCAGGCTTTCTCACCACCAAGGTCCTATTTCCACAGACCCTCTGTTTTTAAGCCTATGCTGCAGCAAGGAATCAAGCTACCCACATTAGAAGTATCGTGGCAGAGTTCTGCATCCTGGTATTTCCTCAATGTATTTGGGCCTTAGAGCATTTAGTCTGTGATCCTGGGCCAAGATAATGGCCATGATCAATAAGGAATGAGGCAAGAGCAGATGACTGGAGCAGCCAAGGCCAGCCCGCAGATACCAACAAAGCTTCTAAGACAAAATGGGAAGTTTTGAAGGTAATGAATCAGATGATGGGCAACAGATGATGTCAAAGAAGAGCTCATGGGCAAAGAAAAGACCTCCCCTTTGAAGGCATGTTCAAAAATGAATTACAGAACTCTTTTTCTTTAAAGACCAAGCAGAGATTTGCTCTGCCAGAACTTGGGAGTAGCCCTTAACTTGCTAATGTTCATTTGAAATACAGCCTCTTAGAATAAAAAGAAAGATGCATGAACTGGTGGGTGTGCAGCAAGCATCACTTTTATAGGAGCCAGATTCCCCTTTTTTGCCTGAAACTAGAGGAAATGAGGAGCATGTGCTGGGTGACTTGCAGGAAAAGAGCCATGTAAAAAATGTTTTTAATTTTCCTTCTGGTGACTCTAGAAATGAAAGTAAGACAAAGGGAGAAAACTCAAGCTAGTAATAATATATAAAAACTTACCAAAAATTCAATCTTTGGAAAAAGCATTGTGGATTATAACTAATTATTATGTCCAGTAAGTCTGACATTTTTTTTCTTTTCTTTTTTTAGAGATAGGGTCTTGCTCTGTCACCCAGGCTAGAGTGCAGTGACACCATCATATCTCACTGCATCCTCAAACTCCTGAGCCCAAGGGATCCTCTAGCCTCAGCCTCTAGGGCAGGTGGGACTGCAGGCATGTGCCACCACACCTGGCTAGTCAGTCTTTTTTTTTTTTTTTGCTAGTCAGTCTTTTAACCACAGTAAACTATTGTTTTCTTGGGATACAAATACCCTGCATTTCTCCATTTAATTGTGTTAGTATTTCTATAACTTTCTTTACAAAAGTAGTAATTTTCATTACTGAAAACATAGAAACTATGAATAAGTAAAATGAATCGTCCTGTATTATTGTTCTTGAGCTTACAGAATGACATGAAGAGCAAATGTGTCAAAATTTTATTCACAAACTCTTTAGAGTGCATACCCAGGGCTAGGACAGACTTAGCAAACCTTTTCTATCTTTTAATACTGTCCAGGGAAAATTGGCAACCCTGACATACTGCTGCATTCTCAAGTGCTTTCAGGATTATCAAAGACAGGTTAACAAATGAGAGGTTCTTAATCTGGAGTTGAGAATGTATCAAATCCATTGAAAAAAAAATCACTGTTTCTATACTGTATACGGCCACTCAGTTGAACTAAAGGCCTAGTTATTCTGGATTAGAGAGTTTATATAACGTTTTAAGAAGAGTGAGAGTAATTGCTAGCAGACAGAGAGATAAGTGTTGCCCAGGAATTATTCTGTCTGGATTAAATGTGCCACGGTGCCATTTCTGTATCAACAAGTAGATGTAATTTGCATGATGAACACTATAATTAAGAACAAATGAGGCTGGGCGCGGTGGCTCACGCTTGTAATCCTAGCACTCTGGGAGGCCGAGGCGGGCAGATTGCTTGAGGTCAGGAGTTTGAAACCAGCCTGAGCAAGAGCGAGACCCCGTCTCTACTATAAATAGAAAGAAATTAATTGGCCAACTAATATATATACAAAAAATTAGCCGGGCATGGTGGCGAATGCCCATAGTCCCAGCTACTTGGGAGGCTGAGGCAGTAGGATTGCTTGAGTCCAGGAGTTTGAGGTTGCTGTGAGCTAGGCTGACGCCACGGCACTCACTCTAGCCTGTGCAACAAAGCAAGACTCTGTCTCAAAAGAAAAAAAAAAAAAACAGGAAAAGTGAATTTACACTGTTACAATCCATAGAGTGAGTACCTCTAAGCATAAGAACCAGATGGTGGTTATCCAAGTGCATTCACTTGCTAGAGTGACATCTTACGGCTAAATCTCTCAGAAATATATAATTAAATAGAAAAATAAATTCCAGAATATCATATACAATATGATACTATTTTAAAAGGTAAAATACAACTACTCTCATGTATACAGTTCAAATGAACTTCAACAATGGTGCCAAGAACACTGGGGAAAAGGCAGTTTCTTCAACAAATGGTGATGCGAAAACTGAATATCCACATGCAAAACAATGAAGAAGGATCCCTGTCTTATAACATATAAAAATTAACTCAAGGGGATTAAAGAACTAAATTTAAGACTTAAAACTATAAAACTCCTAGAAGAAACCACAAGGGGAAAGCTTCATGACATTGGCTTTGGACATGACACCAAAAGGCAACAGAAGGAAAAATGGGACTACATCAAACTTAGAAACTTTTAACCATCAAAGGATGCAATCAGCAGAGTGAAAAGACAATCTACACAACAGGAGAAAATATTTGCAAATTATGTGTCTGGTAAGACTATAATGAAGAACTCCTAAAACTGAACAACAACAAAAAAGTCAACTCACCCCATTGAAAGATGGGCAAAGAACCCAAATAGATATTTCCCCAAAGATACTAAAATGGCCAACAAACATGAAAGGATGCTCTGATGATCACCAATAATCAGAGAAATGAAAACCAAAATCACAACGAGAAACTAACTTACACTCATGAGGATGGCTACTATCAAAATCAACAACAGGCCAGGCACGGTGACTCACGCCTGTAATTCTAGCACTCTGGGAGGCTGAGGCGAGGAGATCTCTTGAGGTCAGGAGTTCAAAACCAGCCTGAGCAAGAGCAAGACCCCGTCTCTACTATAAATAAAAAGAAATTAATTGGACAACTAATATATATAGAAAAAATTAGCCGGGCCTGGTGGTGAATGCCTGTAGTCCCAGCTACTCGGGAGGCTGAGGCAGAAGGATTACTTGAGCCCAGGAGTTTGAGGTTGCTGTGAGCTAGGCTGACGGCATGGCACTCACTCTAGCCTGGGCAACAAAGCGAGACTCTATCTCAAAAAAAAAAAAAAAAATCAACAACAACCACCGGAACAGCAAACATCAGTGAGAATGTGGAGAAATCAGAACCCTTGTGGGGATTGTAAATGGTATAACCAGTATGGAATATGGTATGGTAGCTCCTCAAAAAACTAAGAAAAGAACCACCATATGATCCAGCAATGCCACTTCTTGGTAAAAATCTAAAGGAACTGAAAAGCAGTGTCTTACAGATATCTGCACACTCATGTTCATAGTATTTTACATAACAGCCAATAAACTCCAGCTCCAATGTCCATCATTAATGGATAAACAAATTGTGATGTATATACACACAACGGAATATTATTCAGCCTTAAAAAGAAAAAATGAAATCCTGTTGCATGCTACATGGATGATCCTTGAGGACATTATGCTAAGTGAAATAAGCCAATTACAACGTGACAAATACTGTATCATTCCACTTATATGAGTTATCTGAAGTAGTTAAATTCACAGGAACAGACAGTAGAACGGTGTCTGCGAGGTGCTGGTGAGAGGGAGAAAAGGGACTTGTTTAATGCACATAGTTTCCTTTTTGCACGATAAAAAAGCTCTGGAGAGCTGATTCACAAAATATGAATGAATGTACTTAATACTACTGAACTATACACTTAAAAAATGTTTACGATGGTAGATTTTATGCTGTTTTTACCATTATATATAAAATTTTTTAAAGTAAAATACAATTAAAAATAGAAATGTGTATATATAATTACACACACACTTTTAAGGAATATATCTACATGTTATAAAACTAGGAAAAGGATGAAATAATGAAAGTGGAATTAGAAGTGATGGTTATTTGGGGGGGGACGAGGCAAGAGGCAATAAAGGGTCTAAAGGGTAAAAGACCCATTTGATTAGATCTAGGTTATTTTTCTTTTCTTTCTTTTGTTTTTGAGAAAGTGTCTTGCTTTGTTGCCCAGGCTAGAGTGAGTGCCATGGCGTCAGCCTAGCTCACAGCAATCTCAAACTCCTGGGCTCAAGCAATCCTGCTGCCTCAGCCTCCCGAGTAGCTGGGACTACAGGCATGCACCACCATGCCCAGCTAATTTTTTCTATATATATATTAGTTGTCCAATTAATTTCTCTTTATTTATAGTAGAGCTGGGGTCTTGCTCTTGCTCAGGCTGGTTCGAACTCCTAACCTTGAGCAATCCACCCGCCTCGGCCTCCTAGAGTGCTAGGATTACAGGTGTGAGCCACCGCGCCACGGCCCAGATCCAGGTTATTATTAAGGTCCTAATTTTTGTAGTGAGTTGACAGGTGTTATATTTAAAACAATTAATAACTACATACACTTATATATATGTACATATATGGAAGAAATGTATTATATATACATTATATATATAATGTATATATATATAATGCAAAAAAAGGCATCAGGAATTAGAACAATTACTTAGGGGAAGGAGGGAGGTGTATTATTTGGGAAGGAGCAATTCTAGGGTACTAGCACTATTCTCTTTCTCAAGGTGGATGGTGGTTTCACAAATTTCTGGACTTTAGTGAAAACTTGTTGAATGTCCTTTTAGGCTTGGTGCATTTTTCTGTTACGGTTTTAAAAACTATTTTTTAAAAATCATGCAATTGAGTTTTGTAAAAAGAGATACCTAGGCTGGGTACAGTGGCTCACAGTTATAATGGTAGCACTTTGGGAAGCCAAGGCAGTAGGATTGCCTGAGCTCAGGAGATGGGAAACCAGTTTGAGGAAGAGCAAGACCCTAGTCTCCACTAAAAATAGAAAAAAAAAAAAAAAAATTAGCCAGGCATGGTGGTGTGTGCCTACAGTCCCAGCTACTCAAAAGGCTGAGGCAGGAGGATAGCTTCAGCCCAGGAGTTGTAGGTTGCAGTGAGCTATGATGATGCCATTGTCCTCTAGCCTGGGAGACACTCTATCTCAAAAAGAAAGAGAGAGAGAGACAGACAGACAGAAAGACAGACCTGAATATACTTACCGATTAGACACAACACAGAGTTCTTCAAAATATTTAGTTGCAGAACACTTTCTTCAAGCAATATTTTGGACAGAAGCCCAATATACACAATCAAGTAGATGTGATTAAAGTGTACAGCAATCTTCAAGAATCAATTTGAAAATCAGTGACACAGACAAAAGAAGAAATAAGACTAGATTACAAATTAAGTAATACCAGTGGCAGACACAGGGCAGTAGGTTCTGGAAGATGAGTTTAATTTCAGTCGTGCTGGGTCTGAGATAATAACAGGAATTCAGTGTACAAGGGGCTAAGCTCAGTCAGCCAAATCTTCAGAGAGCACACTTATAAACCATCAGTAAACAGAAATGTGCTGCAATAAACTTAATGTAGCTATCAAAATTTAAAATGCACCAGAAGTGGTCAGAGAAGAAAGAAAGAAACTAGGACAATACACTGGGAGTTCCACTCCTTAAACTGATTCAAAGATTATAGGGCTAGTTGTAGGTAAAAGAGTATGTTCCAACATGTTGAAATGGATGGGCCAAGTTTCAGTCTTGGAGCTCAGACTATCAACAGATTTGGTCCAACCAGTTTCTGTCTACAAATAGTGATGAATGAGGCCTTGAGGCTTAGAAGAATACATAGGAGTAAATCTTCATGACATTGGATTAGGCAATGATTTCTTTGAGACATCAAAAACACAAGCAACAAAAGAAAAAACTGAAAAACTCAACTTCATCAAAATTAAAAGTTTTTGTGGCCGGCGGTGGCTCACGGCCTGTAATCCTAGCACTCTGGGAGGCCGAGGCGGGTGGATTGCTCAAGGTCAGGAGTTAGAAACCAGCCTGAGCAAGGGCGAGACCCCCGTCTCTACTATAAATAGAAACAAATTAATTGGCCAACTAATATATATAGAAAAAATTAGCCGGGCATGGTGGCGCATGCCTGTAGTCCCAGCTACTCAGGAGGCTGAGGCAGGAGGATTGCTTGAGCCCAGGAGGAGTTTGAGGTTGCTGTGAGCTAGGCTGACGCCATGGCACTCACTCTAGCCTGGGCAACAAAGCGAGACTCTGTCAAAAAAAAAAAAGCTTTTGTGCTTCAAAGAACACTATCAAGAAAGTGAAAACACAACCCACAGAATGGAAGAAAATAAATGCAAATCATGTGTCTGATAAGGAACTCATATCCAGAATATATAAAGAACTCTTAAAACTCAACAGAAAGACAAACAACTCAATTTTTAAAAGGGCATAGGATTTGAATAGACATTTTTCTGAAGAAAATGTACAAATGGAACATGAAAAGATGCTCAATGTCATTCATCATTAAGGAAAAGTCAAAACCACAATGAGATTCCACTTTACACCCACAACAATGGCTATAATCAAAAGATGGACAATCTTTTTGCCAATAACAAGTGTTGGCAAGGATTTAGAGGAATCAGAACCTACATATTGCTGGTGGGAATGAAAAAAATGAAACAGCTGCTATGAAAAATGGTTTGGCAGTTCTTCAAAAAGTTAAACATAGCGTTACAATATGACCCAGCAATTCCACTCCTAAGAATACACTCAAGAGAAATGAAAACATGTATCTACATAAAAACTTGTACACGAATGTGCATAACAGTATTACTATTCATAATGGCCAAAAAGTAGAAACGATCTAATTGTCCTTAATTGATAGATAAATAAAACATCATATATTCATACAATCGAATAAATTAGGGCAGTTAAAAATAATGAAGTACTAATACACCCTACAACATGGATTATCCTTACAAACATTCTAAGCAAAAGCCAGTCACAAAAGGCTACATACTGTATTCTTCTATTTATACAAAGCATCCAGAATGGGCAAATCTGTAGAGACGGAAGATTAGAGGTTGCCTAGAGCTGAGGGGACTGGTAAGGAAAATAAGGAGTGATGGCTAATGGGCATGATGTTTCTTTTTGTTGTGATAAAAAATGTTCTGAAATTAGGTAGTGGTGATGGCCACACAACCTTTTAAATGTACTGAAATCCACTTAATTGTACGCTTTAAAAGATAAATTTTTCATTATAGATATGTAAACCTAGCTTTATCTTTTTTATTGTGGTAAAATATACATAACAAAATTTGCCATTTTAACCATTTTAACTGTATAATTTAGTGACATTACATACCTATAATTAACATAAGGCAAAAATCTGCTTTTGTCTGAATCACAGCAAAACAAAATAAAATGGAAGGATGCAGGAGTTATCTATCCTCAGTAATCTAGACTGATTGTCTATGCCATTAAAATCTCTTAGACAAGCCGGGCATGGTGGCGCATGCCTGTAGTCCCAGCTACTTGGGGAGGCTGAGGCAGGAGGATCGCTTGAGCCCAGGAGTTTGAGGTTGCTGTGAGCTAGGCTGACGCCATGGCACTCACTCTAGCCTGGGCAACAAAGTGAGACTCTGTCTCAAAAAAAAAAAAAAAAAAAATCTCTTGGACAGGCCAGGCGCGGTGGCTCACACCTGCAGTCCTAGCACTCTGGGAGGCCAAGGCAGGTAGATTGCTCAAGCTCAGGCGTTCGAAACCAGCCTGAGCAAGAGTGAGACCCTGTGTCCACTAAAAATAGAAAGAAATTAATTGGCCAACTAAAAATATACAGAAAAAAAAAATTGCTGGGCATGGTGGTGCATGCCTGTAGTCCCAGCTACTCAGGAGGCTGAGGCAGGATTGCTTGAGCCCAGGAGTTTGAGGTTGCTGTGAGCTAGGCTGATGCCAGGGCACTCTAGCCCAGGCAACAGAGTGAGACTCTGTCTCAAAAAAAAAAAAGAATAGGGGACTGATGGGCTGAAAAGAGAAGAATGTTAAGAATGACAAACAGTTACAGAATAAAAATCTTGTTGCAAAAAAAATTACAAATCATCTGTGGGTGGAAATTCCACACTGATGTAATAAAATCCCAACAATAGAGAGATACTAGAGACCACCTGACTTGGAAAGTACAATCTAGAAACATTAAGGAAGCTGCAAAATTAGGCCTCGTGATGAAAAGAGGGACCTCTAGCCAAGCATATTACCTCATCAAAATAAAATATGGAGGTTAAAATTTTGGAGAGGACAAAAACTACTTCCTAAAAAAATGGTATGCAAGGCAGAGAAAGATAACAGACCTGGGTAGTGAACAGGAGGAAATGGTGGAGGCCCAAAGGCATTTATTTGCATTGGGACTAGACTGAAGCTGGTAAAACAGAGGTGTTACCTAGGAGAGGCAAACTAGCTGGCTGCCAGGAAGGGTGTAACCTTGGCAAAGTCACCACTGCCCAGGGTCTGAAGGTCAGGTCTGCAGATCCAAACATAACTTGACATCCTCATCCCCACCAGATTAGGACCCACAGCTATAGATTCTCACAACTCCACAGGCACCTTCATGGTATTAATATCTATTTATCACACTGTATTTCTTTATTTATGTGCTTCTTCCCTACCAGACTATAAACTCCATTGGGAACAGACATTTTGGCTGTCTTATTCATAGCTGTTTCAGCACACAGCATGGTGCCTGGAACACAGGGAGCCAGCGCTCACTCTGTTCTCAAAAGTGCACACACACACATCTCCACGGCCACACCCAGGCCCACATGCAAAATGAATAAATAAACAAAAGTAGATTCCTCGATCCGGTCACCTCGCCTGGGCAGTGCTAGAGGTTAAATTCCGTCCCATCTTATTTCTAGTCTTTCCAGGACTAACCACTTAAATATGTTAATTCCACTAGCTAGGTAACAATCAACTTGCACTTTCTTTTGATCAATCTAAGAGAAACCCAGTAGGAATTATTAGTCAAACTCTGAAGCTTTCAGGAGATATCCTAGAGCTGGCATTCTCAGTCTTCCTTAAGGCAAGGCCACTCTCTACCTTGTATGACAATTACTTGTGCATAGATCCTCCCTACAAATCCAAGGCATCTAATTTACCTTTAAATCTTTCAAAGCACCTGCCACTTAGCACTCAAAAGATGCTGCAGGGAACATTGTAATTTTGTATTAATAACAAAAATAACCACTAACACTTCCAGAGTTATTTAAGCCAGGTAATATGCCATACTAAGTCTTTATATGCATTATTTAAATTAATTGTCATAACCACAATCACCCAGTGATGTAATTTTACTTCCATTTTACAGATGGAAAAGGGCCTGTACAGAGCTTACTTGCCCAAGGTTACACAACTATTAAGTGGTAAAGTAGGAAACTGAACCAGACACTTGGATCTCCAAGCCAGCACCCAGCCATTAGAAAAAATGCTTTCAAGTCAATAATAAGAAAACAAACCCAATTTAAAAATGGACAAGACTAAACAGATACCTCACAAAAAGACATATATAAGTGGATAATAAGCCCATGGAAAGATACTGAACATCATTAGTCATCAGGGAAATGCAAATATTAAAACCACAATTATATACCACAACACACCCACTAGAATAGCTAAAAGTAAAATGATAAATACAATGTGTCAATGAAAATGTGAAGAAACTGGAAAATTCATATGGTGCTGGTGGGCATCTAAAATGATGTAAACAGGCCAGGCGTGGTGGCTCACATCTGTAATCCTAGCACTCTCGGAGGCCGAGGGGGGCGCATTGCTCGAGGTCAGGAGTTCAAAACCAGCCTGAGCAAGAGCGAGACTCCGTCTCTACTATAAGTAGAAAGAAATTAATCGGCCAACTAATATATATATAGAAAAAATCAGCCAGACATAGTGGCGCATGCCTGTAGTCCCAGCTGCTCAGGAGGCTGAGGCAGGAGGATCGCTTGAGCCCAGGAGTTTGAGGTTGCTGTGAGGTAGACTGATGCCACGGCACTCACTCTAGCCTGGGCAACAAAGTGAGACTCTGTCTCAAAAAAAATAAAATAATAAAATAAAATAAAATAAAATAAAATAAAATAAAATAAAATAAAATAAAATAAAACGATGTAAACAGTTTGGGAAAGTGTCTGACAGTTGCTTAAAAAGTTAAAGAGACTAGGCGCGGTGGCTCACACCTGTAATCCTAGCACTCTGAGAAGCTGAGGTGGGAGGATTGCTCAAGGTTAGGAGTTTGAAACCAGCCTGACAAGAGTGAGACCCCATTTCTACTAAAAGAGAAAGAAATTAATTGGCCAACTAAAAATATATAGAAAAAATTAGCCAGGCATGGTGGTGCATGCCTGTAGTCCAGCTACTCGGGAAGGCTGAGGCGCAGGATTGCTTGAGCCCAGGAGTTTGAGGTTGCTGTGAGCTAGGCTGACACCATGGCACTCTAGCCCGGGCAACAGAGTGAGACTCTGTCTAAAAAAAAAAAGTTAAACAGACATATGACTGAGCAATGTTACTAGCAATTTTACCACCAGGTATTTACCCAAGAGGAATAAAAACATATGCCACATAAAGATTTATACATGAAAGTTCAGAGGATTACAAACACAAAACAAACCGCAAATGTCAATCAACAGGTAAATGGATAAATTTTGGTATATTTATATAATACAATGAAATAAGCAATAAAAAGCTACAAATTACTGGTACATAGAAAAAAAAGACAGATGAATCTTACAGATACATAGAGCAAATGAAACTAGACAGAAGAGTACACCTGTTCTATAGTGTTAGAAATCAAGTTAGCAGTTGTACGGGGACAAATGTAGTTGAAATGTTCTATATAGTCATGTACCATCACGTAATGATAGACCACGTATATGACAGCAGTCCCATAAAATTATAATACAATATTTTTACTGTACCTTTTCTATGTCTGGATATGTTTAGATACACAAATACTTACCATTGTTACAATAGCCTACAGTATTTTTTGTTTTAGACAGTCTTGCTTTGTTGCCCAGGCTAGAGTGAGTGCCGTAGCGTCAGCCTACCTCACAGCAACCTCAAACTCCTGGGCTCAAGCGATCCTACTGCCTCAACCTCCCCAGTAGCTGGGACTATAGGCATGAGCCAACATGCCTGGCTAATTTTTTCTATATATATTAGTTGGCCAATTAATTTCTTTCTATTTATAGTAGAGATGGGGTCTCACTCTTGCTCAGGCTGGTTTCGAACTCGTGACCTCGAGCTATCTGCCTGCCTTGGCCTCCCAGAGGGCTAGGATTACAGGCATGAGCCACCGCGCCTGGCCGCCTACAGTATTCAGTACAGTAACATGGTGTACAGGTTTGTAGCCTAGGAGCAACAGACTATACCATATAGCCTAGGTGTGTAATAGGCTATACCATCTAGGTTTGTGTGAGTACACTCTAAGATGATACAGTTCTCAGAACATATCCCTGTTGCTAAGGAAGCCATGACAGTATATTGATTGTGATGGTAATTACACAGGTGAGACATTTGTCAAAACTCATTGAACTCTACATTCAAAATCTGTACATTTTATGGTCCATATATTATATCTCAATAAATCTGACTTAGGGGAAAAAACTGGATGGTAAAATATTGATAAACCCAAATGTTTATCAACAGGAGACTGTGTAAATAAATTATGATGCATACAACAAATACTATGTAACTGTTAGTAAAGAAGGAAGGATTCCAAGTATTAATATGGAAAGACCTCTGAGACACACAGTTAAGTGAATAAAGCAAGGCATACATCACTGTATATAGTATGCTACCTTTTGTGTAAAAAAAGAGAGGGACTACATTCCCTTTTGCTTATATATGCACAAAGAATCTGGAAGGATACACAAACAATGGTAGTTAACTTTAGAAGGCAGTGAAACTGAGCAGAAGGTGGCTTTTCATTACATACTTGGTTTGACCTATTTCAAAAAGGAAAAAAATCACCTAGGTTCCAGAAGAGGTCTCTGTTCTTCTAACTTCCCTACATCACATTCCCAATCTTTCCAAATTACATCTAAAATGTGAAACAAGGAATCTGTAAAACAGACCTAATTTCATACTCTGCAGCCATGAAAAAAACTGAGGCCAATCCTAAAGTAATGAATGGTTAGTAGAGTCAAACTGCTAGAGTTCAAACCCAACTGTGCCACTTAACTTTATGACTTTATGACTTTGTGAAAGTTCCTTCTCTACTCTTCAGTTTTCTCATCTCTAAAATGGGTTGTTGGGAGGGTTAAAAGAAAATTACATGTAAAGCACTTAGAACAATAAGCACCAAAAAAAAAATACCATTATTACTATTAAAATAAATCAACTGATAGATATAATTCAATTAAAGAATACTATGATTCTATTTCTGTATGTATCTATACATATTTACATATACAAGTATATGCACGGAAGCCGTAGAAGGATTCAAACAAATTCTTGGTATTGAAAGAGTTTTACGTTCTTTCTTCCCCTCTATACTGCTTCCCCTCTAACCTATTCTCAACTCTTCAGCAAAAATATCTACTTGAAAAAGAGATGCTCAACTTATCGTAAATTGAAAATATCTTAAATCAAAAATGCATCTAATACACCCAACCTACCCAACATCATGGCTTAGCCTAGCCTACTTTAAACATGCTCAGAACACTCATATTAGCCCTACAGTTGGACAAAACCATGTAACACAAAGCCTATATAACAAAGTATTAAATATGTAGTTTATTGAAAGTGAAAAACAGAATGGTTGTACAGGTACTCAAAGTATGATTTTTACTGAACATGTATCATTTACCATCATAAAGTCAAAAAACCTTAAGTCAAACCATGGTAAGTTGGAGACCATCTGTAAACTGCTTCAATGTCACCCCTCATCTTAAAACACTTCAGTGGTTTTTTATTACCTTATGGATCAAATCCAAACTAACTACCAGGCCTTGCATGTCCTGGCTCCTGCCTAGCTCTCCTCATTCACTACACTGCAGCCAGAGATTCTTTCAGTCCCACTATTTATTAATATGCCAAATTCTTGCTTGACTGCAAATGCTGCTGGAATGCTCTTTTCTCTATTCTTCCTAAAGCTAATTCATGCTCATCAGCTCAGTTAAAAGTCATCTTCTCAGAGGCTTTTCCCAGATCACTCTTATTGAAGATCTTCCCCTATTTTTCTTTCTCAACTCCTTTTTTCCTTTATAGAAAGTACTAGAATTTAAAATTATTTCATTTGTTTATTTTTGTTTGTTTTGTCTCTCCTAGAATAGTAGCTTCAAGAAGGCTGGACCATATTTATTTTTATACACCATCAGGGCCTAGTTCTATATAGCATTTAACAAATATTTGTTGAATGAAAAAACTATTCCCATCTATAAGACAGGTCCTAAAGTAATATTTCTATTTATGACGACAGTTACTAAAAAACACATATAAAAGTTAAAATATTGCAATGTGTTATTTTATTAAGTTACTCTTTTGAGGAATGGCAATTTATACACAAGTCAATAAATCCCAAATTTTCACTTGTGATACACAGCAAGAAAATAATTTTACACTGCAATCCAGTACACACCATATACATAATGTTATATATAACTAACTGAAACAAAGTTTCATAAAATCATACTTACCCTTGGTAAGGGAAGTGTACTTTGATATTTTCTAGTCTATATCATAAGATATTGTGACCACTTTAACATGATTTTTCTAAACTAGCCAATGGTAGAAAGACAATGATGTGTGTACTATTTTCATTAATGATTTCAAAAGATTAAACTGACAGCACTGATTTCAAAAATGCAAAATTAATCTATTAGGGAAAAAATAATTCAATTATATTACCAATTCTAAATTATCACGTTCAAACTCCAGTATATTCTAACCATAGTCATTAATCAAAAAAATGGTAATCTATAGACACAGGATATTTCAATTAGAATCCCTTTGCTAAGGAGGGGCCCCAGAGTGAGTTCAGATTGGAAAGAGAAGGATTAAAACCTATGTAAACCTTCCCTATCTCATCTAATAGCAACCCAACTCTTGCAGACCAAAAACTTGGGTGTCATCCTTAACTTTTTCTTTCAATCACCAAATCCAGAGCACTGTTAAATCCTATTGGCTCTACCATCACAACACATCCAAAATCAGAGACTTGTGACTACTCTCACGCCACCATACTGGTCCAAGCCACCATCTCTTGCTTTAATTATTACAAGAGCCTCCTAACTGGACTCTTCAATTCTGCTCTTGTTCTCCTTCAGTCTTTTCTCACCAGTGCAGTCATTATGTCACATCTCATCATTCTTCTGCTCTAATCGTTCCCATCTCAGAACAAAAGCCAAAGTCCTGCTTAAAACCTGCAAAGCCGACCTGGGACCATGGCTCATGCCTGTAATCCTAGCACTCTGGGAGGCTGAGGCGGGAGGACTGATTGAGCTAAGGAGTTTGAGACCAGACTGAGCAAGAGACTCTGTCTCTACTATAAATAGAAGGAAATTAACCAAAACAACTAAAAATAGAAAAACAAAATTAGCCTGGCACAGTGGCCCATACGTGTAGTCCCAGCTATCCAGGAGGCTGAGGCAGAAGAATCGCTTGAGCCCAGGAGTCTGAGGTTGCTATGAGCTGAGCAACAGAGTAAGACTATCTCAAAAAAAAACAAAAAAACAACCTGCAAAGCCATACTTGATCTGCCCTCCCCAATCATTCTGATCGCAGCTACTATTTAACCACCATGGCCTCTCTCACTGTTCCCTGAACCACACCAGACATACCCCCATTTCAAGAACTTTGAACTTGTTTCCTCTGCCAGGAATGCTCTTACTGCAGTTATCCACATGGCTAGGTCCTTTACCTTGCTCATGGCTTTTACTCTAGTCATCTACATACAGCCATCTCTGGTCATCATACCTAAAATTTCTACCCCTCATCCTCGCACCCTCACTGCATTCCACAGTCCTCTTCCCTGCATTATTTTTCTTCTTACCATTTACCACTAATACAGTATATATTTTAGTAAATATTTATCTATTCTTATTGTCTTCTTCCTGTGGCATGTAATCTCCATGAGGGTGTAAGTGTGTATTCACTACAATATCCCCAGTACCTAGAATAGTATCTGGCACACAATAAAGGCTTAATAAATACTTGAATAAGTGAATGGAATGAACAAGAAAACACGGATAGAGATTACAGAACAGGTTAAATGAAAATGGCTAACTGCAGGTAAAGATCTATGGCTCAAGCTTCACCAGCCTTGGTGCATCAGTGATGTCTATGGCTATATCAGGATGTGGTAAAACAGGTTAGCCAACTATTACTGGAGAGACTGAATTAATGTTCTCTATAAGCACTCAGTGTTCCTTCCAGGTTCACCATTTATTCTGAATCAATCAAGAAGAAAATTGGGTGAAAGGAAACCACAAATTAAGAACACAATTGCCTACCCTTTATGAACTGTATTTTAACATGGAACTTATTATGAGGCAAACACCAGAGGATTAGATAAGGCTAGAATTTTGAAGTAATGCTACACAGATGAGAGAAATCAAGGGATCTGTCTAAGCCAGATTCTGCCATTAATCAATTCTATAACCGGAATCTCTCTAAACCTATTTCTTGTATCCCTGCTAAAATAAGGACCGTTCCTATAGAAGTCACTATCAACTAGTTGTTTTGAGAATGAAATAGTGGGTAAGCACTTTTAAAAGCATAAAATGCCATACACATACAAATGCGAAAAGTTTCTAAATTGAATTGTTAAACTAAATTGAGTTATTACTGTCCACTAAAAAAATTTACTAACAACAATGCTCTTTTGGGGAAACTAAGTTTTAAAACTTCATAGAATTATGAGTCAGGATGTAGTGAGTTTTCCCTTAGGCCCCAGATTAATAGAAAAAATACTTTACTAGTATATTTGCTTCAGAGAAATGAAATAAAAATAAACTTTTTTCTCAGTTACCATGTTATACTATGCAAATGTTTAACAAAGAATTGACTACAAGATTATTAATCTGTTACTCAAAACAGAATGATTCACACACACACACACAAATCAAGGCTTCAAACTAATCTTTAGTGGTTGCATATAAATAGTTGGCAGGGGGTGGGGAAATGACTGCAAAGGAGCAAGAGAACTTTTTAGGGTGATGGAATGCTCTACGTCTGAACATGAATGAATACATTTGTCAAAACTCATCAAAGTGTACATTTTAAATGGGCACAATTTGTTGTATGTAAATTATACCTCGATTAAGTTAAAGTAAATGAAAATGCTTTTCCCCTTAAATTAAAAAAATCACTCACTTGCCGCACGGTCGCAAAGAGAATTTGTGTAACGAGATCTAATACAACAGGGTTGAAGATATAAGAAAGGAGACAGAACCTGAGTCAGTGGCAAAAAAAGGTCAACTTCTGACCTTCTGGCCTAAAGCTCAACTCAAATTAGGGAAAAAAGAAAAAAAAAAGTAACAGCATAATGGCGGGAGGAAGCGGGGGACCGCAGCTGCTCAAGAAAAAGAAAACCAAAAATGGTATTACTTAAGAAGGCATACTGGGAAAAGCACAGGTTTGTGCACTTCAGGCCTAGATCCAGGTTTGAATCGATCTAGGCCGTTAAGTATGTGACCTTGAGCGTTCTCAACCAGAGCCTCAGTTTCTCTTTCTGCAAAATGGAGAAAATGATGGCTTAGAGTTTAACCTAACACACAGCAAACACTCAATACACAATTAACACACGATTATTATATAAAGTAACAGAATTTGGTGCTGGCTGGAAATGCATGCAGACCTAAGGCCCCCCAGTTTCCCTATCAGAGGGTCGTGGTCCCTTCTGTACGCCTTATCGTCCTCAGCCAGGCCTCACAGCCTTCTTACACACGCTCCACACGGCTTTTTCACCCTTCACACCAGCGGCTTCCAGGGGCCTCCCACCTCGTTGAGGAAGCGGGTGACATCATAGACTCGCCCGTGGATCACCAGCCATAGTTCCTTCAAGGAGTTGCGCTGCGCCACCTCTTCCAACCGATAGTAGGTGACGGAGGTCTCAACCCCCTGCTCTTTCCCATCGCTGCCGCTAGCTTCCACAGTCGCCATTGGAGCCGAGACACCTCCGCTTACCGGGCTTCCGCGGCTAACTTCCTTGAGGTAGAGCCCGCGCTCAGCCCTCCTCGGCTTCCGTAACCAAGGCCCATAAGGCCTTAGGAGGGTTCCTAGTAACAGCCAATCACACTTCCGAATAGTTCCTGGTTCGTTTTCTTTTCACCAATGACGCGAGGAGTTTAGTTCCAAGTCCCGCCCACTCCTCACCCGATCCTAGAAATAAAGGTCTGGTTCGAGGTCCAATTAACCAATCAGAGTCGTCCTGCCCCTCCAACCTCGCAAATCAGATGCCGTGATTTTGGAACGGCGCCTAATAGAGACGTATGGACACAGGTCTCCTCAGGAGAGAGTCCTCGTCGCTCGGCCTATGGACCTGCGGAGTCCTACAAGAGGGGAGTGAGTCTCCTGTTTCCCGCTTCCCCTCCCATCGCTGTGGATCCCTCCTGAATCATGCAAAGCTCGTTTCCTCCACTTCCTGTGAGCCTTGTATTCCAACCTCAGGTTTACAGCTCTGCTTTTCTACCTCCAGGCTGTAATCTGGCAGATCCAGTCTAAGGCTCAGTTTCCTCACCAATAAAATGGGCGGGCATGATAAGCTCTACCTTACAGAGAGGTTTGCATATTTAAATGAAAGTGTCTGTAAAGAGTTTGGTGCATAGTCATCGCTACGTAAATAATAGGCTGCTACTAGAAAGGCAGGGTGACTGGCCTGAGGGAGCGATTGGGGATAGGGTATAGAGTTCCCCAAGTTTCTACCACCACTCAGAATTTTCTGACGATCAGGCTCTATCCACACTATTTTCGTTTCTGCGAGACCTAAAATAGAATTCACCTCAACTGTCCCCCGCTGGAGGTCCCAGAACTTTGGAATTCCAAATTTGGTTAACATGCAGTATTGTGAGCTACTTATCTTTAACTTATTTTTAAGACAGATTGGTCTTCCTGGAATGTCATTTTCATCATGTCAGTCTCGCAGCCTACCATTCAGGACTCTCCACAATCCATTCGCAACGTCTTTTTAATATTTTCCACCATTTCCTTTCATAAGCCTTGAGCACCAGCCCAGACTGCTAAACCTGCTGGTTTTAAACCCACATCCGTGGACATCCCAGGTGTACCCAGTTAAGATATCCCTTTCCTTCCAATGCCTATTCACCTTTCTTTCTTTTTTGTTTTTTGGTTTTTTTGAGACAGAGTCTCACTTTGTTGCCCAGGCTAGAGAGTGCTCTGGTTTCAGCCTAGCTCACAGCAACCTCAAACTCCTGGGCTCAAGTGATCCTACTGCTTCAGCCTCCCGAGTAGCTGGGACTACAGGCATGCGCCACCATGCCCGGTTAATTTTTTCTATATATATTAGCTGGCCAATTAATTTCTTTCTATTTATGGTAGAGACGAGGGTCTCGTTCTTACTCAGGCTGGTTTCAAACTCCTGTCCTTGAGCAATCCGCCCACCTCAGCCTCCCAGACTGCTAGGATTACAAGTGTGATCCACCGCTCCCGGCCCTATTCACCTTTCAATCCCTCTTCAGTTTTGTCCTTCTACTGTTCTGAGTTCCCATGGTTCCATCCTCTTGTAGTACCTAAGCATATACCATTTTAGAAAACCCAATGTATGTGTAAACTTTAATTTTCCATATTTTACCTCCCTAATTAGACTGAAACTATGAGATCAATCTCATATGATTCTTAGGATCCTCCACAAACTCTAGATTCAAATATTTACACTTATTTCAGAGATATTTACTGAATATTTACTGTCACAAGTCCTATGATACGCTCTGGAAATAAAAAGATAACATAAGAAACAAGATCTCTGAAAGAAAAAAGTTTACCAAATATATATATATGTATTACCAAGTTATCAAATGTTTTATATATATAAAATTTAATGCTGAAATAGAGATTTCTAACAAATGCAATTAAACACAGCTCTCAACACATATTTGTTAAATGAATAATTCACTTGACCCTGGTACATGAGTCACCTGAGAAGTGTATGTTAAATATGCAGATTCCCAGCCTCACCTCAGAGATTCAGGTCTAGTGCATCCAGCTATACAACCAGAAATCAACATTTTTAGCAAATATTTTGGTTGATTCTAATGCAAATCTGCAGACAACCTTGGGAAACACTGAAATTTTTTTGAAGCCTATACTAATAGATATGTCTTTATCTTTCATACAATGACTTGATAAAATTATGCATTTCCTTTTTTACCTCCACCTAGGAAAGTGAGTCCAACAGTGTTTTTTAAAGACCTTGAAAAGATCCTCTCAGCAAAGGTGGAGCAGGGTAGGGGGGTGGAGATTGAAAAAATATATTTGGAGTACAGCAAAAGCAGGTGTACCTTTGGAGTGGGGACAGATTTCCAAGACTGGGAAGAGGATAATGGTTGGGGATCCCTGCAGAGCAGGGACCCCATTGGCTTCCTCAAAGGTACTTGCATGGTGATAGGATTTCAAAGGGGAAAGGCTACATGGTGCATGCAGGAAGACTGGACCCAGCTAGCAGACATACTTGAGTCTCAGTGTGGAGACTGTTCACCCTGCAACAGATCTCTCAGGCAGTGACCAATGTAGGCTGAATATAAACCATCTTCCTGATGGTTTGCATTGTGTAAAGAATCCCTGGGAAGGAGAGAAACACCAGTAAATGACAAAACTGAATGTGTTACCATTGTGGTAAGTAGAATGTGTATCAAAGGGTTTTCCAATTATTTAAATTTTTTTAGAAATTCAAATAGGTAAGTTGCAAGAATGATACAATGAACTCTCATATACTTTTAACTTAGACTTACTAATTGTTGATATTTTGCGATATTTGATTTCTTCCATATGTGCTTTTTTTATCTTTGTTGTTAATAGTGCGGAACACTTTCAGACATCATGACTCTTTACCTCCAAATAATTCTGCATGTATCTTATAAGAATAAAAACATCTTATTATATAACTGCAGTATCATTTTCAAATCCAGGGAATTTAACATTCATACAAAACTATTATCTGGGCCGGGCACAATGGCTCACACTTATAAATCCTAGCACTCTGGGAGGACAAGGCGGGCGGATCACTCAAGGTAAGTAATTCGAAACCAGCCTGAGCAAGAGCAAGACCCCATCTCTACTAAAAATAGAAGGAAATTAATTAGCCAACTAAAAATACATATAAAGCCTGGCACGGTGGCTCACGCTTGTAATCCTAACACTCTGGGAGGCCGAGGCGGGCGGATTGTTTGAGTTCAGGAGTTCGAAACCAACCTGAGCAAGAGCGAAACCCCGTCTCTACTACAAAATAGAAAGAAATGAATTGGCCAACTAATATACATAGAAAAAAAAATTAGCCAGGCATGGTGGTGCATGCCTGTAGTCCCAGCTACTCGGGAGGCTGAGTCAGAAGGATTGCTTAAGCCCAGGAGTTCCAGGTTGCTGTGAGCTAGGCTGACGCCACAGCACTCACTCTAGCCTGGGCAGCAAAATGAGACTCTGTCTCCAAAAAAAAAAAAATAAATAATATATATATAAATATATATAAAATTAGCCGGGCATGATGGTGCATGCCTATAGTCCCAGCTACTCTGGAGGCTGAGCCAGAGGGATTGCTTGAGCCCAGGAGTTTGAGGTTGCTGTGAGCTAGGCTGACGCCACTGCACTCTAGCCTGAGCAACAGAGTGAGGCTCTGTCTCAAAAACAAACAAACAAAAAAAAAAAACTATTATCTGACATGTTCTCTGTATTATTTTCCAATTATCGCAATAATGACCTCTGTGGAATTTTGGTGTGTCTGTGTGATCCAAGATCCAATTTAGGATTGTGTATTGCATTTATTTATGTCTCTTCAGTCTCCTTTAATCAGGAACACTTCCTCAACCTTTCCCTTTTTTTCATGGCATTGACATTTTTAAAGAGGATAGCCTCAAATTGATTTGATACAAAAAAATTATCGTAGCCTAAATGTATTGATTATAAATTCATATTCATAATTTATAGCATGTGTTAGCCAGAATGTCTGGCTTGGAATCCCTGTCCCTGCCACTCACAAACTCGATAACCTTAGCCAGATTTCTCAACCTCTTTTTTTCCACATGGATACTCACTCATTCCAGCATCATCTGATGAAAACAATTCGCCCTTGAATTGTTTTCATGTCTTTGTTAGAAATTGTTTGACCATATAAGTGTGGGTCTCTTTCTGAACTTTCTGTTCTGTCCCAGTGTTGTATTTGTCTATCCTTATGCCAATTCCACACAGTCTTTTTTTTTTTTTTTTTTTTTGAGAAAGAGTAATCCTTCAGCATCAACCTCCCGAGTAGCTGGGACTACAGGCATGCGCTACCTTGCCCAGCTAATTTTTCTATATGTTTTTAGTTGGCCCAATTACTTCTTCTATTTTTGTAGAGACGGCTTTCTTGCAAGCTGTTTGAACTCACGACTTGAGCACCTCCCCGCACTCGCCTCCCCAGAGTGCTCGGATTAATAGCGCGAGCCAGCCAAACGCAACCTGGCCTATCAATATGAGCTTACACCAAGCGAGTTAACTAAGATTACTTGGCTCTCAACAGAGCTGATTTTAAATTTTATATGGAATACACAAGGATGTAGAATTAATAGCAAAATCATTTTGAAAAACAAAGAAAATTATAGATTTATTATGTTGATTAAAGATTATACAAGCTACCATAACACACAATGTGTGGACGGCAGGTAGCTCCACGCCGATGGAATCCTAGCATCTCTGGAGGCAAGTGGGAATCCCAAAGTCAGCGAGTTTTAAACTAGCTGAGCAAAAGCGAGACCTGTCTCAAATATAAAACGAAATTAATGGCCAACAATATACATATATTCGAAAAAAATTAGATGGCGCATGATGCGGCATGCCTGTAGTCCAGCATTGGAGCTGAGGCAGGAGATTGCTCTGAGCCCAGGAGTTGGAGGTTGTTGTGAGCTAGGCTAACTCCACGGCACTCACTCTAGCCTGTCAACAGAGTGAGACTCTGGCTCAAATAAATAAATCACATTGATAGCCTGTACCCTGGTATGATGGATGAAAAGCGGCATTTGCCACTAAGGGTATCTTCCCTAAAACGCTGTAATCACAGTCATAGCATGTGAAAAATCAGGAAACCAAAATTAGAGGGACATTCTACAAAATACTCTGAGCAATCCTCCCGAAAAATGTCAAACTCATGAAAAGTCAAGCAAGGAAGACTCGAGAAATTGTCCAGAGTCTCAGTAAACTAATGGAGCATGACAATACGATCAATGCGTGGTCCTTGGATTGGATACAAACAGGAAAAAAGACACTGGGAAAAACTAGTGAAATCCAAACAGTAAGGTACTGCTGTTCTTTCTTAAGTTTTTGACAACATGTACCATGGTAATGTAAGAAGTTTAGATATTATGGAAACTGAGTTAGGGTAATAACTAGGAGACCCATTGATACCACTTTTGCAACTTTCTTCTTTTTTTTTTTTTTTTTTTGAACAGAGTCCGCTTTGTTGTCCAGGCTACGAGTGAGTGCCATGGCGTCAGCTAGCTCACAGCACCTCAAAATCCTGGCGCGTCAGCGTCCTCCTGCCTCAGCCTCTGAGTAGCTGGTGCTACAGACATGCACCACCGATGCCGCGCTAATTTTTTTTATATATATATCAAGTTGGCCAATTAATTTCTTTCATATTAAGTAACGTACATCTTATTCAACTGCGGACTTGACTCGGCCATCACACATAACACACAAGCGCCCGCTTTTTATATGCTTTTTTGAACAGAGAGTCCACTCTGTTAGATACGAGCATTAGAGATGCGAGCATCAAACCATGCTCACAGCAGCATCAACTCTGGCTCAAGGATCCTACTGCCTCAGCCCTCCTGAGTAGCTGCGATTACAAGGCCATGCGCGCTCACCGATGCCAGCTAATTTTCTCATATATTTTTTACTTGGTCAATTAACTTTCTTTCTATGTTTAGTAGGACAGGTCTCACCTCTTTGACAGGCTGGTCTCAAACTCCTGAGCTTGAGCGATCCACCTGCCTAGGCCTCCCAGAGTGCTAGGATTACAGGCGTGAGCCACTGCGCCCGGCCGCAACTTTTATATAAATCTAAAATTATTCCAAAATAGAAAGATTATTTTAATTAGTCTGTTATTTTCTACAAGAGGGCTTACAGATGAATTTACAGAGAATGGACAACCTTATTCTCACAATTCACAAACATGGCACACCTCCCCATTTATTTCAAACTGTTTTAAATTTGTAGTTTTCAGGCTGGGCATAGTCGCTCATGCCTGTAATCCCATAATCCCAGTACTTTGGGAGGCCAAGGTAGGAAGATCATTTGAGGCCAGGAGTTCAAGACCAGCCTGGGCAACATAGTGAGACCCTGTCTCTACAAAAATAAAAAAAATCAGCTGGGCATAGACCTATAGTACTGGCTATTTGGGAGGCTCAGACAGGAGGAGCATTTGAGACCAGAAGTTTCAGACTGCACTGAGCTATGATCATGCCCCTGTACCCCAATTTGGGTGACAGAGCAAGACCCTAATTTGTAGTTTTCAATATACAAGTCTCCACATCTTTTGTTAATTTTTTTCCTTCCCTTCTTTCTTTTTCTTTCTTTCTTTCTTTCTCTTTCTCCCTTTCTTTACTTCTTTCCTTTTATTTATTTATTTATTTTTTTTTCTGATACTTGATATCCTCTTAATATTTATTTATTTTTTGAGATAAGGTCTTATTCTCTTGCCCAGGCTAGAGTGCAGTGGTGTCATCATAGCTCACTGCAACCTGAAATTCCAGGGCTCAAGTGATGCTCTTGCCTCAGCTTCCCAAGTAGCTGAGACTATAGGTGTGTGCCACCACACCCAGCTGATTTTTCTATTTTTTTGTAGAGACAGGATCTCACTATGTTGCCCAGGCTGGTCTTCAACTCATGGACCCAAGTAACCCTCCTGCCTCAGCCTCCCAAAGTGCTGGGATTATAGGATTACAGGCATGAGCCACCGCTCCTGGCCATGTTTCCTTAAATTTATTTCTAAATGTTTTATGTTTTTATGCTACTATAAATGGAATTATTTCATTTTCCAATTGTTTGCTGCCAGTGTAGAGAAATTGAATTGATTTTATGCATTGACTTAGTATTCTATGACCTTGCTAAATTAACTTATAGTTCTAGTAGTTTTGTGGATTTCTTAGAATTATTTATGTAACAGTCATGTCCCCTGCTAATAGAGACACTTTCACTTCCTGCCACTTTCCAAGCTGTATGCCTTTTTGTTTCCTTTGCCTTATTGCACTGGCTAGTACTTCAGTACAATGTTGAATAGAAATGGTGAAGCAAGCATCCCTGTCTTGATCCTAATCTTAGCAGGAAAGCATTAAGTCTTTTATAATTCAATATGATTTTTTAGTAGATGCTCTTTATCAGCTTGAAGAAGTTCCCCTATATTCCTAGTGTCCTGATTTTGTTTTGTTTTTATTAAGAAGGGTGCTAAATCCTATTGACTATTTTTCTACATCTATTGGGATAATCATATGATTTTTTTCTCCTTTATTCTGTTAATATGGTGAATTATAATGAATGATTTTCAAAAACTTAGCCATCTTCAGACTGGGCATGGTGGTTTATGCCTATAATCCTAGCACTCTGGGAGGCCCAGGTGGGTGGATCGTTTGAGCTCAGGAGTTGGAGACCAGCCTGAGCAAGAGCAAGACCCTACCCTGTCTCTACTAAAAAATAGAAAGAAATTAATTGGCCAGCTAAAAATATATAGAAAAAATATTATACATGGTGGCACATGCCTGTAGTCCCAGCTACTTGGGAGGCTGAGGCAGAAGGATTGCTTGAGCCCAGGAGTCTGAGGTTGCTGTGAGCCAGGCTGACGCCATGGTACTCTATCCCGGACAACAGAGAGAGACACTGTTAAAAAAAAAAAAAAACAAACTTAGCCATCTTTGGATTCCTGAGAGAAACCCCACTTGGTTATGATGTTAGTCTTTGTTAAAAAATATGTTGTTGGATTCAGTTTGCTAATATTTTAAAGGATCTTTGCATCTATATTCATGAAGAATATTGGTCTATAAATTTCTCTTCTTGAATGTCTTTGATAGTTTGTTTTTCAAGTTGTTTGACAAATATTTACTTGGTAGCTACAGTTAAGCACTGTGTTGACAGGACAATTAAACAAAACTCTTAGCACAGTGTCTGCCACAGAGAGTCCTCAGTAAATGCTGGCTATTTTGGGGTTATTTCTAGATCCTCTAAATGAGATCCAGTTCTTAAGAAAAATTAGGAGGAAGATGACACTTATCATAGAACACATTTTTAACATTAACATTTTATTGTTGTTGTTTCTACAAATTAGGCAATCCTCTCCCCAGGCTATCAAGGTGTGTGCCCTGTAATTTATCTCAGATAACAGTAGGATCAGTGTGTAAGACACTGTTTCAGGGGAGTTGTTATTTACTTTGCGAGCTCATTTTACTGCTTTTATATAAACAGTGGATTTAGAACAGGAAACTGACAAGGCAAGCACTGTGCATGTTCCTTGAGAATAGGGCAAGGAACAAGGAATCCATCCCATTTCTTACAGACATCAAGTATACCTCCTGTGTTCTCATAGTTTTTTGGGGGGATGGGGAGGATTCCCCTTTGCTGTTCCAGGAATGAAATACAATGAGGTGGCTCTCAATCTGTTCTTGCCCTTCTAGAAGTATTATGTTCCCTGGCAACCTATTCTCTTCCCCTGCCAGAGGGAAGACAAACTTTTAAAGCTGTCACAGTCTAACACTCTCTTTCCCTTCCCTGGGCCAAGCCTGAATCATCCAGTGTCCAGGAGACTACAGGAAATTGGTGCAAAGTTAGGAACCTGTATCCTCCATGGTATGGTCTCAGGCAGTGTTTGGTTGTTAGCATTCTAGGGTACTTCCCACTCCTAAGTCAGCCAGACCTCCCTGGGTGGCCTCTTCTAGAGTTTACCCCAAAACCATGCTGTTGAGTATTATGCCAGGCCCAGTCCCCACCAGCCCAGCCCCATTTCTAGAAGTGAAAGAAACTATAGTCTGCAAACAGCCTTTTTTTTAATTCTTTTTGTTATTTTTTATTTTTTTATTTTATTTTTTTTATTTTTATTTTTTTTATTTTAGTCAACAGAATGTCATAGCATTATTTTTTTATTTTATTATCACAAGACTTTTGTGGTGCTTAAATGCAAACAGCATTTGACTAGGATGTTTTCTTCCCTGGGTTGGTTTCTTTGGCTTCAGAAACACACTGTTTGGCTTGTAAAAATTGTTTGGTTTGTTTGTTTGTTTTGAATTGTCTTTGAGACAGAGTCTCTCTGTTTCGGCCAGGGCTAAGTGCAGTGGCGTCAGCCTACGCTCACAGCACCCTCCAAACTCCTGGGCTCAAGCAATCCTGCTTGCCTCAGCTCACCAGTAGCTGGGACTACAGGCATGCGCCCACCATGCCTGGCTAATTCTTTTCTATATATTTTTAGTGTGTCCAACTAATTTCTTGCTAGTTGTAGGGACGGTCTCCTTGCTGAGGCTGGATCTGAACTCCTGACCTTAAGCGATCCGAGTGCTAGGATTATAGGGTGGTGACGCGCCACTGGCCCAGCCCTACGAACAATCACTGTGTCCTCTTTCCCAAGTTTGTTAGTTTTATTTTTTGTAACATCGGTATAAATAATTTATATAACTTGTCAAGAAAGGAAATATGTATGTAGTCCCAGAGAATTATTATGCAGTGTGTGTAACACTTTTTTTCACGTTCTCCAATCTTTTTTCATTTTCTTTCCCACTCCTTCCATTTTATAGAACAAGCATAGCTTAGCGCCAGGGCGGTAGCTCATGCCTGTAATCGCCTAGCACTGACTGGAGGCCAAGGTGGTGAAGGATTTCCCTTGAGGTCGGAACTTCAAGACCAGCTGAGCAAGAGCAAGACCCGTCTCTACTAAAATACGAAGAAATTAGCCTGCAACCAACTAATAATATATACGCGTACACGGAACTGCCCTGTAGTGCCCAGCTATTGGGAGACTAGAGGGCGGAGGAGTCGACTTGAGCCGCAGGAGTTCGAGGTTGCTGCGTGCAGGGCTAGCGCATGATGCCCACGGCAACCTGCTAGCCCACAGGCCAACAGAGTGGAGATCTTAGTCTCAAATAAGTAAATAAATAGCCTGAAAAAATTTAAGAAATAGATAAAAATCCTCAGCAATACCTTCTAACTACTCGACCGTAATTAAAATTAATAAGAAAAATACTAATGACACAAATTTAATAAGTACATTCCTTCTTACTGAGAAGCAAATGCCCAATTACTTAAAATAGCTGATTTTAATGCTGCAACATTTATTTTTTTTACTGACTTGTTTTTAAACAATATGATGGATTTCACGTCCCAGCTAACACAATTATGAATTTTTATGATTCTTTTTTCTTATTCCTGCACGACAGGAGTCTCACTTTGGTTGCCCACAGCGGCTAGAGCTTCGAGCTGCTGTGGGCGTCAGCATAGCTCCACAGCAACCTCAAACTCCTGGCTAAGTTGACTCTCCTGCCTGAGCCTCTCGGACGTAGCTGGACTACAGCAGCCGCCACCGATAGCTCGGCTAATTTTTTCCTAATATATATTCAGTTGCCAATTAATTTCTTTCCTATTTATAGTAGAGACAGGGTCTCACTCTTGCTCAGGCTGGTTTCGAACTCCTGACCTCAAGCAATCCGCCTGCCTTGGCCTCCCAAAATGCTTGGATTACAGGCGTGAGCTACCTCGCCCGGCCTTTTATGATATTTTTATTTATTATGATAAATAAAATAAAACAAAAACATTAAAAGACTGCAGTACCTCTCAGGTGTGGAGCCAATGACAAAATGGATGTTAAGAGACTTTGAAATTGTGCAGCTCTTCATAGCATAAGTGATTTTTTTGTTGTTGCTATTAAAGATAACCTAGTACATAGACTGGATGACTGTCACTGTTTTTACTACCATCTACTGGGCAAAGGCCACTTTGAAAAGTCATAATGTTTCCATAAACACAAAGTTTCCTTTAGGTTGGTTTTGCCTTCCAAATGCTCCAATTGCCTTTAGTCAACAGCTTTTATCTAGTCTGTTGAGGATGAGTAGCAAGGCATGGAAAGCTCCATGGGACTGAAATTAACCTCAACTGTATTTTTAAATCAGCTTTATTAAGATATCATTTACATGCTATAGTGTACTTTTTATTAACCAACATTCACATTTGTTTAAATTAAAACTTTCTCAGGGTGTAACTAGAGGAGTGAAAGTGGTTATGGATTATGTGATAAATTACTGGAGTGATAGAGGAAACAATTTTTTAATTTTTTGAATCCATAATATGTTCACATGGTTCAAAACTTAAATAAAGCTATTGAATAAAAGCTGTAGAATAAAAATTCTATTTACCAACCTTTTCTACTCAGTTTCTATCCCCTTCTACTCACCCACTCCAGATAATTGCTTTTATTAATTTTTTTGTGTATCTTTCTGAGTTTCTTTATGCAAAAGTGAGTAAATATAAATGTATGTGCTCATTTTACCCCCTTTTAATATAAAAGGTAAAATGCACAGTTGCACATCTTGCTTTTTTTACTTAATGACATATCTTAATGACACCTTTAGATATTTACATAGAGAGCCTCCTTGCTCATTTTTACAGTAGTATCATTTATCCATAGTTTAGAACTCATAGTTTGATATGAATATACCATAATTTAATTGGTCTCTTACTAATGGAGATTTGGGTTGTTTCTAGTCTTTTTAAATTTTTTTGAAAATTTTAAAAAATTTTATTTAAAACTATTAAGGAGTACAAATGTTTTTGTTACATGCATAGCTTTTGTAATGCTTGAGTTAGGACTCTAAGTGTGCCCATCACCCAGTGTTTATGGTACCCATTAGGTAGGTTTTTGCCCCTCCCTTTCTTCCCCCTCCCCCCTGCTTGATTTCCAGTGACTTTTATTTCCCTCTGTGCACATGTGTGCCCATCGGTTAGTTTCAATTTATTATGTTTCCAGTGTTTTTCAGTTACAATACTGTAATTAATAACCTTGATCTTACATTATTATGCACATGTACAAGAAGAAATGGGGCCTATAATCCTAGCACTCTGGGAGGCCAAGGTGGGCGGATTGCTCAAGGTCAGGAGTTCGAAACAAGCCTGAGCAAGAGCGAGACCCCATCTCTACTAAAAATAGAAATTAACTGGCCAACTAAAAAATATATAGAAAAAATTAGCCAGGTGTGGTGGCCCATGCCTTAGTCCCAGCTACTCGGGAGGCTGAGGCAGAAGGATCGCTTGTTTTTTTTTTTGAGACAGAGTCTCACTTTGTTACCCAGGTTAGAGTGAGTGCTGTGGTGTCAGCCTGGCTCACAGCAACCTCAAACTCCTGGGCTCAAGCGATCCTTCTGCCTCAGCCTCCCGAGTAGCTGGGACTACAGGCATGCGCCACCATGCCCGGCTAATTTTTTGTATATATTAGTTGGCCAATTAATTTCTTTCTATTTATAGTGGAGACGGGGGTCTCGCTCTTGCTCAGGCTGGTTTCGAACTCCTGACCTCGAGCAATCCGCCCGCCTCGGCCTCCCAGAGAGCTAGGATTACAGGCGTGAGCCACCGCGCCCGGCCCGGTTTTTTTGTTTTTGAGACTGGGTCTCACTCTGTTGCCTGGGCTAAAGTGCAATGGTACCATCATAGCTCACTATAACCCCAAACTCCTGGGCTCAAGTGATGCTCCTGCCTGGGCCTCCCAAGTAGCTGGGACTACAGGTGCATGCCACCATGCCCGGCTGATTTTTCTATTTTTTGTAGAGATGGAGTCTTGCTATGTTGCTCAGGCTGGCCTCCAACTCCTGGCCTCAAGCAATCCTCCCACCTGAGCCTCCCAAAGTACTGGGATTACAGGCATGAGCCACTGTGCCTGGCCCCTGTCTTGTTTCTCATGGTAGATTTGTTGGTGTGCTGCCTGGGGCCACTCCAGCGATATAGATTTGGCCTTGTCTCCTTTCCACAGCACACAACTCATGTTTTTCGCTTTATCCAGAGAGGGCTAAAAATACCCCATTCTTCCATCCTGAGGAAGAATGTAAGCTTTTCATACTTTTCAGGATTCCTGAGGTCCACCTCATTCTCTGGTATCCATGTTTTATGCTTTGTCACTGGGAGAAAAGGTTGGAATCAAAAGGGGAAAAAAATCCACCCTTTTCTCTTTTTCTCAATAGAAAAATAACTTTTGGATTAGTTTATTTCACCACCACTGTCAATGTGCAGAATTTTTTAAAATTATAAAATGTAAGACCTTGTCTCCCTTTCCCCACTTTCCCCCCAAAAAACACAGATTTATTGCAGTATTTTCCTCTCTGCAAATGCCAACCTCAATGCAGGAGAACTGAACAAAATCAGTTGCTCCTTTTCTTCCATTTCTTTCAAAACTTGATGCCACTGACTCGGGAAACAAGGTCTGGGTGGTGCATAAAACAAATCCGAGCAGCTAGCGAGGGCCAGCCAGCAGGAATGGTGAGCACCCTGGGACCTCAGGGGCAGCCACCTTGGCCCTTGCCCAGCGAGCACGCCTGCCGAGATGGTTTAATTCCTATATGCCAAGCGTGAGCCTGTGTTGGGGATTATTCCCTATGTCCGGAATGGTCTCCCAGACCTCAGCTTCATATATAGATCTTATCATTCTAATTTCAGTTCAGATGCATCCTTTCCCTAAGGCCTAGGCTCGGCATTTTGTCCTAATTGGCTACCCAGTCTCTCTCTAACATCATTCTGTTTTCTTTTCTCTTCATACAACTCATGGCTACATGACATTTTCCAGTTTATGTGCTGAGTTATCTGTATGCTTATCATTGTACCCCCAGTGTCCGACATGGTGCTCTGCACACAGTAGGTGCTTGATTCAACTGTCCATTGAATAAATGTCCACCTTGTGGAATAAAGGGAAAGGGGCAAAGTTTCTAAACAGAGTTTTTTGAAATTGGAGTGTGGGAAAGGAATTTGGTCTGGCCGCTGGGTTAAGAATGCCTACAGGCAGCCCCGAACATTCGTGCTTTATTCTTAAAGCATTTGAACTTCGTGCTAACTTGAGCAGTGGACGTGAGACCCACGCCCGGTTAAGTTCAGGTTAGGTTTGGGACACTGGGATATTTTCTTTCATCCATAATCACTGGATCAAGGCCTATAAATCAAATAGTTAAGACTCAAAACACAAACAAGGTCATAATTTGTTTCTTCCTGCCCTCTGTTTTTCTTGGCATAGAAAACTCAAGCTTTTCCTGACTAAGGATGGGTAATGACATTGGGGGGTGATTCATTAAACATGGCCTATGTAACTGGCCTTTTATTTCTTCTCATTCTTTGCCCGTATTGTCTCAACTCATGTAAGGAAACACATTGAATAAAATAATTCTCCTGTTGATAAAGAACTTTCCCTTGACTCTTTGCTCACTTGCAACTATATATTCCCAGACTCGAATTCTTGGAACTGGAGAGGCCAATGTGAGTAAGGGTGGATGTGATGGATATTTCTGGTAGAAAAGGAAAGCTAAGAGTCCTGGCTTATGGAAGCCACTTCTCTGACCACCCTTTCTTAACAAAGCTGTCTATTAAGTTAGGAAATTGTTCCTGTCCCCAGGGACCCTGGCCACACAAGCAGGAGTTGGGTGTGGCTATGGGCAAGTCTGGGAGCCTCAGTAACTCAACTCTTAAGTGGGTGCCATAATCCCAGTACCTTCTCAAATGAGTGCCATTAATTTCAACCATTCCTCCCTCCTCCCCTCTCCTCCCTGCCCCCCTCCCAAGAAACATTCCTAAGGTCAGGAGAGAGAAAGGGAAGTTGTTACAATAAAAAAAAAACTCAATTTAACTAAAAATATAGAAACAAATTAATTGGCCAACTAAAAATATATAGAAAAAATTAGCCAGATATGGTGGCACATGCCTGTAGTCCCAGTTACTTGGGAGGCTGAGGCAGAAGGATTGCTTGAGCCCAGGAGTTTGAGGTTGCTGTGAGCTAGGCTGACGCCATGAGGCAATCTAGCTGGGGCAACATAGTGAGACTCTGTCTCAAAAACAAACCTCAATTTAATAGTACACATACATCATGATATTAAGAGAAATGACAGACTATAACATTTTCACCTTCTACATGATACATTTCTATATCATTTGAACTACTTTTATAAAATTTTTAAAGGAACAATGAAGGAATTGTAAAATGTATAGAAAAAAAGGCTAGACATTAATAAATCCAAATGCTAACAATAGCTATCTCAGAGTTGAGGGTCTGGGGTTGATTTTAGCATTCTTCTTTACACTTTTCTGTATCTTTTTAGTTCTCCTAAAGATTGTACGTTACTTGTGTAATTGAAAAGAGTTAATAATAAAACATCGTGTTGCTTAAGTTGGTTTGTTGTGCCCCACGCTCCTGCATGCACCTCTCTGTGGAAGTGAAACAATTTATTTTTCCAAGAGGTGGGCGTGGAAGGATGCGAGTGGGATGGGAGATGTAGGGGACAGATGTCACCGTGGTCCCAGTCAGGGTGAGGCTGTGGAAAAATACCAGGGATGCCACACCCTGCCCTGCACGTGGTTCTGGTGAATTCAGGCCGCTATTAAATCACCACCACGTTGTTTTTTCCCTCCCTCCGTGTGAAATAACCCGGTTCCTCTAACCTGCTGTTGGAAGTAAATCTAGCGTCCTTGCCTTTCTGGTGACTTCCCTGTGAGCCTTCTCCTTGCACTCCATGCTCTCTGTGAATCACCAAGGCCAATATCTCTTTGTTTCTGCGACTGGGGACCCAGCAAGAAAGGGGTGAGGTGACAGGATGAACCAGTGGGTCCCTAATGCTCTGAGCTGGTGGTTCTTGTTAACTTTCCAGAAGGAATTCAATAAATAGCAGGCCTCCTCCCTGTTCAGGCTATAAACCAATTGGGGCAGAGGGTGGGGAGTCAGAAGATAGATGATCTTCTGATAAAGGCTACAGGTTGGAGAATGTGGCTGAGTGTGTGCAGAATTGACCTCCTTGTAGCCTAATTGAACACTCTGTCCCCTGTGTCCCAGGCAGCAATGGACCAGCGTGGCCTCCGCAATGGAGGGAGAGAAGAACTCGTACTCCCTCCGTGATCTTGATCCTCAGAGACCAGAGAAAGGAAGACACAGCAACTCATGCCCAGGTTCCCCTGTGCTCTCCCTTTTCTCTGTGTAGAATGGGTAAGGGGTGAAGAGGGGGCTGCACAGTTACATTAGTTGATGGCCCTCCACACTGAAGGAAGTATCTGGAGTGGAAGGAAGCATTTTCCTCTCCAAAAGTTCTTACTATTTCTTGGATTATAGAACACTTTGAGAATGTGAAGCAAGCTATAAACCATCATCCCAGAAAAATGCACATAGACACTGCCAGAGACTTTGGTATTTACGGTTTATGTCTGCCTGCCTTTTCTTTCTAGTTACATGAGCCACTAAATTCACCTTTTTCTTTTTGCTCAAGCTGGCATGAGGCAGGTTTCTATTCTTTGCAGTGTATGTGCACACACAGAACCTGGTCCTCCCTTCCCAGAGATGTTCAGACTATAAGGCCAAACTCCCGCTGGATGTTAAGAGCCTCTTCTATTAGCGGTGCCCATTATGAATTTGAAAATTGATCAGGTATTCTAGAAGATTCAAGAAGATCTGGCTGCTGCATTCAGGGCAGCAATACTTGCCTCTTCACGTTGGCACCAGTTTCTGCTTGTCAGCAACTTGGAAACCATACTGAAAATGGAGGCCAGAGGGCATGTGGCTTCAGAAAAAACAAGTTACATGGGTGTATTAGAATGTAGGATATGCTAGAGAAAGTGTCTACCCAAGGATAGAGAGGTTATCTTATTTTTATTTTTTATTTTTTTGAGACAGAGTCTCGCTTTGTTGCCCAGGCTAGAGTGAGTGCCGTGGCATCAGCCTAGCTCACAGCAACCTCAATCTCCTGGGCTCAAGTGATCCTACTGCCTCAGCCTCCCGAGTAGCTGGAACTACAGGCATGTGCCACCATGCCCAGCTAATTTTTTCTATATTTTTAGTAGTGGCCAATTCATTTCTTTCTGTTTTTAGTAGAGACAGGGTCTCGCTCTTGCTCAGGCTGGTTTCGAACTCCTGACTTTGAGCGATCCTCCCACCTCGGCCTCCCAGAGTGCTGCATTACAGGCATGAGCCACCATGCCCAGCAAGAGGTTATCTTAAAGTTCAACTATCCTCTTTGTTTAATGTATTTCAATATAATGGGTGAGAGTTGGAGGTGGGAAAGGTAGAAAGAGAATCCCACCTAAACCAAAAAGGATGTTTAAAAAATTAATCTGCAAAAAGCTGTGGCCATGTGATGCACAGGGATATAGAAAAATCTGTGGGGTAATAACAGCTAACATTTTATTAAGCATTTCCTCTAGGCTGGAAGTTGTACTAAGCACTTTACTTGCATTATAGCAATAGTAGGTGGTGCATACTATGGGTTTGGTGGGGTGCTTTAGGTTTTGGTTTTGGTTTCTTTCTTTTGAGAAATAGGCTCACTCTGTCATTCAGGCCGGAGGGCAGTGGCACTATCATAGCTCACTACAACCTTAAACTCCTGGGCTTAAGTGATCCTCCTGCCTCAGCCTTCCAAGTAGCTGGGACTATAGGCATGTGCTACCATGCCTGGCTGATTTTTCTTATTTTCTGTAGAAATGACATTTTGTCATGCTGCCCAGGCTGGTCTTGAACTCCTGGCCTCAAGTGATCGTCCTGCCTTGCCCTCCCAAAGGACTGGGATTACAGGCATGAGGCACATGCCCGGCCTGTTATTTATTCCCATTTTACAGATGGCGAAACTAACACTGAAAGGAGTTAGGGACTTGCCCAAGGGTCCTACAGCCGGTGGAGCCAGAATATGACATCAGGGCAGTCTGAACCTAGTGCTTTCCAACCACCATGCCCTTCCGCTCTAGCTAAAGACCTGAGTTTGAATCTAGCTCTGTCACTTGGTGGTTGAGTGACCTTGAGCAAGTCAGCTTCTCTGAGCCTTTTGCTGCACATGGAAAATTCAGGGATTATACTAAATAACTTCTCTCTCTTTTTCAACTTTAACATTTCAAAAACGTTAAAAGTCTCCAACTCTCCAAACTAGGATTTGTATTCCTGGCCTGAGCTTTTTTCCCCTCAAGATCCTATAGATTGGTTTTCCCATGGATTTAGGATCAAAGGGCTCCTTCAGGTTATTAATTCCTTTGAAATGGATTCAAAGGCATTGGGGACTGGAAAGCCTTCATCTTTGCTGAGTGAATCAGCATCCCGTGAGCACAGGTGACGAGTTCTGACCCATCCCTTCTCTGTCCGATAAGCCCATAGGTCATGCTCTGAACTCGAACCCACTTTTCCTTCTTCCTGCCCCTTTTGTGGGCTTTTCTGATAAGGTGCCCTAAGTCAGCTGTGACCCTGTTTTCTCTCCCTGCAAACACAATCCCCAGGGCGTGCACTCTGCCTGCAAACTCCCCAGCTGCTTCCAGCTCGCCCTCTGCCCACAGCCCTTATTGCTGCATTCCAACAAATTAGCCATGTGACAGATTATTTTTAACTTCAATAGAGCAGCTCCCTCTCTTTTAATATATCATGCTTGGCCCACATTCCCTCGGTGAAAAGGGCACACCATCGGCTACTTCTGAGAACTTTTAATTACTCCAATTGTTTGCGAAACTCAGAAGCTTGGAGGGAAAAAAAAGACATTTCTTTCTCTTTCTGCCTCCACTCCCATGGTTGAGCTTGACAGTGAGGCTGAGCCTTCTACCTTGAACTCAACCACACAGCACAACAAGCATCTCAGTAAACACCACATAGACCAAAAGCCCTTCTCCAATTTTTCTGAACTTTCTGAAGCTCAGATACTTCTCTAATCTCAGGAGGCCAAGAGGGTAGGGAGGAGATTATATCTCCACCAGCACCTAGAAGCTACAGATAGAGTTGCATGAGTTGCATTTCAGTTTGAGTCTCTCCAAAACTGAGAAATGTGCAATTTCCCATCCCTGCGTTTTGCAAAGTAATTCATGCAGGTTATAATATTAGGGGCATCATTCCAGGTATTTTCCATACTATAGGTATTTTGACACACAGTGAATTATAAAAGGATAGTTTGTGAGAGTGTGTGTGCATGTGTGTACAAGTGAATGGCTGTGGTTGTGTGCTCGTAAAAGGGAAGAAAGAGTGTCCCAGGTAGTGGGAACAGCATGTGCAAAAGCTGTTGGGTGGGAAAAAGCACAGTGTGTTTGGGAAACTGACAAAAGACCAGTGTGACTGCAACCTACAGATGGCAACATGCTACGACCCCACAGCCCAGTTCTTTTAAGTTTTTAAAAATTGAAGTGTATAATTTACATAAAATAAAATGTCTATGCCGGGTGTGGTGGCTCATGCTTGTAATCCTAACACTTTGGGAGGCTGAAGCAGGAGAATCGCTTGAGCCCAGGAGTTTGAGGTTGGAGTGAGCTATGATGAGGCCATTGCACTGTACTCTGGGTGACAGTGCTAGATCTTGTCTCAAAAAAAAAAATAATAAAAAATAAATATATATGCATACACACACATTGGAGTATACAGATTAATGAGTTCTTACAAGTGCAACAAAGCTTTCCCATCTCCTCCCCAGAAAGTTCCATGGTACCCTTTCCAGTCAGTGCCCCAATGCCAGGCAACCACTGTTGCTGATTTCTGTCACCATAGATGCATCTTGTCTTTTCTTGACTTACAAGCATATAAATGGAATCTGCGGGGTGCAGTGCACTCTTTTGCATCTGACTTCTTTCTTTCAACATTATTCTTTTGAGATTCATCTGTGGCTGTCCCAACAGTTCCAACCTATGTAGTGATTTTCTACTGAGATGTGCAAGAATAAGAGGTGATCAATTCAGGCCTAACCAGAACAATTTCATATAGGATAGATTTCCCTAGAATTGGTGTAGTCAACTGCCACAGACCCCAGTAATGCTATGTAGACATGGAATGGTGCTTTTGACTAAAATAAATTGACAATACGCACCTCACCCTTTGACTCAGCTATTCTGCATTGAGCAGTTAATCTTACAGATAGACACACTTACTCACACATGTGTGTCACAATGTTTGTACAAGGATATGAATGGTAGCATTATGGTCACTGCCAAGGATTAGAAACAAACTAATGTCCATCATAAGGGCCAGATTAAATAAATCATAATGAATCCAGACAATGAAACATTGTATAGTCATGAAAAATATGAGGAGGTTCTTTATGTACTGAAATGAGATGATCAGGCCTGGCTCGGTGGCTCACATCTGTAATCCTAGCACTCTGGGAAGCAGAGGCGGGTGGATTGCTCAAGGTCCAGAGTTCGAAACCAGCCTGAGCAAGAGCGAGACCCCGTCTCTACTATAAATAGAAAGAAATTAATTGGCCAACTAATATATATAGAAAAAATTAGCCGGGCATGGTCGCGCATGCCTGTAGTCCCAGCTATTCGGGAGGCTGAGGCAGAAGGATTGCTTGAGCCCAGGAGTTTGAGGTTGCTGTGAGCTAGGCTGATGCCACGGAACTCACTCTAGCCTGGGCAACAAAGTGAGACTCTGTCTCAAAAAAAAAAAAAGAAAGAAAGAAAAGAAATGAGATGATCAAAGTAGAAAAAGCAAGAGACAGAACAGTGTGTGTTTATGCACTTGTTCAACAAATATTTATTGAGCAACTAATATGTGCCAGGCATCACTGTACATGCTGAGGATACAACATACAAAATAAAATCCCCTCCCTCATGGAGCTTCCATTCTACTGGCAGGAGTGGGAAAGAAAATAAACAAACCATGTATTCATATAGCATGGATAATTTTGTTGACTACGATAGATCATGATCACACATATATTGGCCAAAAGAATGCAATCTTTCTTTCTTGACTATATACAAGCAAAATAAAAAAAAATACCCTGCAGGAATCTCGTGACTAACCACCCTTTCTCGCACCCCTTTCTGACTTACAGATTCTTGATCCAATCATTATATTCTTGTCTAGACCCAATGAGCAAGCTTCGCTGTCCCAAAACAAGCCTACTCAACCCCAATGCACGCCAGCGGATTTCGACTGAGACAAACTTTCAAACATACTATCCCCAAAAAAACACGAATCTTATCCAAACCTGCTATGCCCTCAACACCTAGCAAAACCACTAAAACTATTCATATACGGATGAGAGCCCAAATCTCACTAGCAAAGGAAACTCCCTTACCGCAGATATCAATCCATGCAGACCTGACCACTGCCCCCACTCACCACATTTGGACACACCCCAATACCCCATGCAAAGCATTCATGGTGTCTTTTTACACTAGCTAAATGGCTTCTCCTTTACTTTACAATAATGAACCTTGTCCTATATAATAAAAATGACAATTATCTGCATCCTCCCTTATCGTATCACCTTGATTTTTTTCTGTTGTGATTTTTTTTGTTTGTTTTTCACCCTCTTTACACTCATCTCTTCACGCGCACATCCTGACACGGTCAATCCAAAATCGCTTCACTAACAAGAACCACTTACCTGGCTCAAGCACACCCAAACGCTTGACACACTCCTAAGATGTTCTGTATGACCCGACAGTAGCCCCCAATGGCACCCAGCGCCAATGCTAGAGTTAGTAAACATATGGACACTGCCCATTAAGGAATTAGAACCAATACAAAATTTCCCTAGTCATGAATCACAAAAGTCTTCAGATCAAAAAATGAAATTCATTTAATTGAATTAATCGCCCAACACAAAAATACACATCACTATCCACTATTCAATAGACCATAAACATTCCAAAAACATCGAAAGAACACCACCCTAGCAGAAGTTCTTACAAAATCGAAATGAATCATTATCAAATAGCCGCTCGGGCTCACATTCTCGTTAACTATCACTGTGAAGCAAGCGGAGACCTTATTCTACAAATCTACCACATGGCACCCATTGAGTAAAACCAAACAGCCCACCACCAGATAAGAAGCCGAATAGCCATTCCGCCTCTACAATAACAACCCAAGATCAGGGAGAATAGAAATTCATCCTTCTTCTCCATACTTATTGAGTTATAAGGTAAATCACCAATAAATCAAGAAACAACACCCCACCTTGGTCAACGCTGGAAAACCCAGAGACTACATTTTGATCATGAATAACTGAAACCTCACTCTTTTAGGCGATCGGAACTACACATTCTAGGCCGCTAGCATTCCCACGTGGTTCACTCATCTATTCTTACTGGCATGCAGCCAGCACTAAATCATAAGCCACCCACTATTTCCGAGCTGAGGGCCACAAAGCCATTGCAGCAGCCCCACTTAGGTCAATGGACACGCTGCGACGCCAGACCAAGATCTGACCACGAACTCACTCTAGCCTGGCAACAAAGTGCAACGCACGCTACAACAAAAAAAGAAATAAGACTCACATAGCACCGGACTTACCTTATTTAATAATTTTGAACAAATCTCACTCTGGTTCCCAAGGCTAATGCCGCCCCAACCTACGCCGCCCCCACTGTATACCACTACTCGGGGAAGCGAATGGGACATAATGAGCCCAGATTCTGGCTGTAGTGCGCCTATGGCCGATCGGTCCGCCACTAAGTTCGCATCAGATATGTGACCCTCCCGGGAGCGGGGGGGGGAGCGGGGGACAAACCCAGGTTACCTACACTCCATAGGCCCTACACAGGACCCACCCGGAAACGGGAGCGGTCAAAACTCCGTGCCTGATCAGTAGTGGGATCGCGCCTGTGATAGCCACTGCAACTGTCTCAGCCCTGGGGCGGAACATAGCGAAACCCTACGTCTCTAAAAAAAAAAAAAAAAAAAAAAAAAAGAAGAAATGAGATGATCAAAGTAGAAAAACAAGAACAACAGTGTGTTTATGCATTTGTTCAACAAATATTTATTGAGCAACTATATGTCCAGCCATCAGTACATGCTAGGATACACATCAATCAGTAGCAGGACTAATG
>NC_033679.1:41866912-41877991 GCF_000165445.2 Microcebus murinus | reverse complement strand
TATCACTAACTGTCAAGTAAAAGAATTAAAAGAGAGGAAGGGAGGCGGACGTGGTGGTAACGCCTGTAATCCTAGCTCTCTGGGAGGCCGAGGCGGGCGGATTGCTCAAGGTCAGGAGTTCAAACCAGCCTGAGCAAGAGTGAGACCCCGGTCTCTACTATAAAATAGAAAGAAATTAATTGGCAACTGATATGTATAAAAAATCAGCCGGCATGGTGGCGCATGCCTGTAGTCCAGCTACTCGGGAGCTGAGCAGATAGGATCGCTCGAGCCAGGAGTTTGAGGTTTGCTGTGAGCTAGCCTGACGCACGGCACTTACTCTAGCCTGGGCAACAAAGCGAGACTCTGTCTCAAAAAAAAAAAAAAAAAGGTGAGAAGGGAAGAAAATACGAATGTGTTATTTAAATATGCACAAAACATCTATCTACTAGAAGGTGGTAGAACTGGGAGGCTTGGCAACAGGGCTGGGGGAACAATTTCACTTTATGCTCTTTGTATCTTCTGAATTTTTAAATTACATGACTGATCTAATCAGAATTAGTGGACATAATTCAATTTTTTTTTAAGTTGAAGAAGAGTATTTGCAGTATTGTCAAGCACCTGGCCCTCGAAATGTGGGAACGCTCCCTGTTTTTGAACAGGGTGGGAGGAAAGGGCTAGCGGCCAGCTGTCACTCACTGCAGTCATGAACCGAAGCCATAGCATGCCTCTCGTGAGATGAAAGAGATACTGAGGACAGAAGGAAATAAAATCAGTCTTGAGTCACATATGTATCATGGGTATTTATAAAAGACTTAGACAGCTCCTTCCTAAATTTGAATTCATGTCAAGAGAGAATCATTTCAGGAAGTGTGAGTTCTCTCTTCAAACCTTTGGACAAATCTCTCCCATACAAAATAAAATCCCCTCCCTCATGGAGCTTCCATTCTACTGGCAGGAGTGGGAAAGAAAATAAACAAACCATGTATTCATATAGCATGCTATCACTAATGTAAAGTAAAAGAATAAAAAGAGAAGGGAAGAAAATACGAATGTGTTATTTTAAATATGCACAAAACATCTATCTACTAGAAGGTGGTAGAACTGGGAGGCTGGGCAACAGGGCTGGGGGAACAAATTTCACTTTATGCTCTTTGTATCTTCTGAATTTTTAAATTACATGACTGATCTAATCCAGAATTAGTGGACATAATTACAATTTTTTTTTAAGTTGGAAGAAGTATTTGGCAGTATTGTCAAGCACCTGGCCCCTCGAAATGTGGGAAACGCCTCCCTGTTTTTGAATCAGGGTGGGAGGAAAGGGCTAGCGGCCAGCTGTCACTCACTGCAGTCATGAACCGAAGCCATAGCATGCCTCTCGTGAGATGAAAGAGATACTGAGGACAGAAGGAAATAAAATCAGTCTTGAGTCACATATGTATCATGGGTATTTATAAAAGACTTAGACAGCTCCTTCCTAAATTTGAATTCATGTCAAGAGAGAATCATTTCAGGAAGTGTGAGTTCCTCTCTTCAAACCATTTGGACAATCCCATTCTGGTATGAATCACAGAGGGCCACGCTCATTTATAGGGAACATCTGTGTGGGGGGAAGTGGCGGATACAGGGCATAATAAAGAGACCACCTGAAACTGAACTTGGACACCCCTTGTCTTTTTTCTCAACTTCCCTTGAGTTGTTTGTTTGGTCATATGGGAGGAAAGGTCTATGAAACCTTTACGGTTTGAGTTTATGCATATAACATGTAAAAGTGGCGAACAGAAGAGGAGCCTGACTGAAATCTGCACTCTTTGTCAATGTTTGTGTTCTAGATGTTTCCCAGAGTTGTTGGATGATGGCTCTATGACTACTGTCTACTTGTGACCTCTAGTCAACCAAAATGGAAAAAAAAAAGTTTGGCTTTGAGAACAAGTTTATAATTCATTTGTCTTATTTCACAGTAAGTTACTCCCCTTTAAAATCGTATCATTATTTTTTATATTTTGTTAACTTTTAATTACTGGTTAATGTAGGAATACATTCTTTTTTGAAAAAATTAAAATGTTGCAGATAAAGTTTTCATTCTATTTAATCACTTCCCCACAATGCCAGTTCCTTTCTCCCTTCCCCAAAGAAAATCACTTCTAGGAATTTTAAAACTATCTTCATGGATTTTTCATTATACTTTTGCATACACATATAAATGTACTCATAGAGACCATATAGTATTTTTACATGCATGTGGTTTTTTGTTTGTTTTTTTGAAATAGGGTCATACTCTGTTGCCCAAGCTAGAATGCAGTGGTGTCATCACAACTTATTATAACCTCAAAACTCCTGGGCTTAAGTAATCCTTTTGCCTCAGCCTCTTGAGTAGCTGAGACTACAAGCATGTGCCACCATGCCCAGCTAATTTTTCTCTTTTTTGTAGAGATGAGGTCTTACTCTCGCTCAGGCTGGTCTCAAACTCCTGGCCTCAAGCAATCCCCCAGCCTCAGCCTCCCAAAGTATTAGGATGACAGACGTGAGCCACTGCACCCGGCCATGTGTTTTAAATAACCTAATTATACTGTATGTATTATTCTGCAGTTTGAGTCTTTTCACTCAATAATATTGAACACTTTCTGTTCTAGATATTCTAGATATTCATTCTTTTAAACTTTTAGATAATATTCCATTATGTTCGGTTATCAATGTGTCAGTAAACATTCTTGTACAGTTCTCATTATACACATGTACAAGTACCTTGTAATCAATAAAAACTGGGTTATGCAAATAAAAAGCCAATATACCATCCTAGAATGGAGTTTAGGGACAATGAAACCCTAAACTTATAAAAGGTGTCATTATTGTGGGCATGTTGCATCTCTGTAGATTATTATTATGTGGCCTGAAACTGGGGACTGAGGAAGAAGTGACTAAAGATGTCTCTTGGCTAGGGAAAAAGAGAGCTGTAAAATACCCTGTGGGAGGCAAGGTTGAGATACTCTAAGACTGTGCTATCTAACACAGTAGCCACTAGCTGTGTGTGTGGTTATTGAATTTTAAACTTAAATTTATTAAAATTAAACATTCAGTTCCTCAATCACAGCAGCCACATTTCAAGTGTTCAGTAACCACATATAATTAGTGGCTACCATATTGAATGCAAATATAGAACATTTCCATCATTAAAGAAAGTTCCGTGGGACAGCACCATTCTAGAAATTATTTTACACGGTCTTACCTAGCCGTCAGTTTAAAAAGATGGACGCAGTGGAACATGCTGAGGTAGAAGGATCCTTGAGGCCAGGAGTTTGAGGCCAGCCTGGGCAACATAGCAAGACCCCATCTCTAAAAAAAAAATGTTTAAAAAAAATTTTTTTTTTTTTTAGACGATCTTCACTTTTCCAGGCTAGAGTGAGTGCCATGGCATTAGCCTACCTCACAGCAACCTCAATCTCCTGGGCTCAAGCAATCCTACTGCCTCAGCCTCCTAAGTAGCTGGGACTACAGGCATGCGCCACCATGCCCGGCTAATTTTGGTATATGTATTTTTAGTTGGTCAATTAGTTTCTTTCTATTTTTAGTAGAGACGGGGTCTCACTCAGGCTGGTCTCGAACTCCTGACCTTGAGCAATCCACCCGCCTCGGCCTCCCAGAGTGCTAGGATTACAGGCGTGAGCCACTGTGCCCGGCCAAAAAAGTTTTTTTATGCTGCTAAATTTGGCTTTAAAAAATGAAAAAAGTAAAATAAAAGAATTTTTTTATTTCCTGAAATGTATTTATTTCCTTTATTCCTAAGCCTTCAACAAAGTTTTAAAATAATAGTACCAGGCTGCGGCCGGGCGTGGTGGCTCACTCCTGTAATCCTATCTGTCTGGGAGGCCGAGGAGGGAGAATCGCTCAAAGTCAGGAGTTCCAAATCAGCCTGAGCAAGAGCAAGACCCCATCTCCACTAAAATTAGAAAGAAATTAATTGACCAACTAAAAATATATAGAAAACATTAGCCGGGCATGGTGGTGCATGCCTGTAGTCCCAGCTACTCGGGAGGCTGAGGCAGGAGAATTACCTGAGCCCAGGTGTTTGAGGTTGCTGTGAGCTAGGCTGACGCCACGGCACTCTACCTGGCAACAAAGTGAGACTCTGTCTCTAAAATAAAATAAAATAAAAATACCAGCTAACATTTATTGAACTCATGTGTTGGGCAGTTTTCTTGGTTGCAGACAACAGATTTCACTCTTGCCAATTAAAGCACCAAAGGATTTATTGAGGGATCTAGATAGCTCACAGAATCATTAGGAAAGTTGAAGAAATGGACTCAGGCTAAACATCCAGGAATGACTTTTAAAATTACACTACAGAATTGGGCTGACAAGCAAGACACAGCCTCTGCCACCAGCAGACGCTTCAGAATTGCTAAGCTGCCACCACCAGCTGCTGGCTCCAGAATCACGTTGCATCTGCCCTGACTAGCACCAGCAAAATGGATGCTTCACACTCTGCCTCTCCCTCCGTACAACTCATATTTAGAAAGTCTCACACAGTGGAACTTAAATCACAAGCAAAACCCCAGCTGCAAGAAGGTTCGAGAAATGTGGCATTTAGCTTCCCATCCTGGTGCAGTCCAGGAAGCAAGCTAGAGAGGGGCTGGAATGGGTTTTGAGTGAGCCAGTCTAAAACATGTGCCACAACCCGCCAGGCGCCAAGTCCTGAAAACGTGCCTCATCTTATGCTTAAAGGGACTAGAATTCCCTCCATTTGACAGATGAGGACGCAACAGTAAATGGACGGGGGACACAGTATGGTCTTAGCTGGGCATTGCGGAGTTAAAAGGGGGCCCTTCGTCCACCTCTTTTTTTTTTTTTTTTTTTTTTTGAGACCAGACAGAGCTCACTCTTTGTTGCCGCTGGCTAGAGTGCCCCTGGTGTCACCTAGCTCACAGCAACCTAAACTCTTGGCTCAGTGATCGTCCTGCCTCAGCCCCCTAGTGGCTGGAACTACAGGCATGCCCACCATGCCGGCCTAATTTTTTTCTACATATTTTTTAGTTGGTCAATAATTTCTTTCTATTTTAATAGAGACGGGGGTCTCGCTCTTGCTCAGGCTGGTCTCGAACTCCTGAGCTCCAAATGATCTGCCCTCCTCGGCCTCCCAGAGTGCTAGGATTACAGTACAGGCATGAGCCACCGCGCCGCCCTTCGTCCACTCCTAGAAGTAACTAAAGAGAGGGAAAGAGAAGCTGGGCTGGAAGACAACAGCCCACGAGGAGAAAGCACGGGTCCCAAGGGACAAAGGACAGCCAGACTGAATTTGAGAGCTCTTGAGCAGTGTTGCTGCGGACATTCATGCCAGACCCAATCTGGAGTACCTACTCTGTCCACAAAACCATGCTGCCCCCTATGGGAAGAACCAGAACGTACACACGCACAGCAAAGACTTAAGGACACAGCCCTGGTTAGATTCCCACAACCCCATCTTCATCGCACACAGCGCGAAAGCAAAAATACTCAGCAGGGGAGGCTTCCAGAAGGAGGTGAGTTTTCAGTTGATTTTAGAACGGAGGCAAAGTGTTAGCTTGTGCTTGGCTGTGAGAAGGCAGGGGATTTCAGATGAGGAATTCACGAGCCCTGGTGCCAAGGCTCAGAAGCTGAAAGGGGCAGCCAGTGTAGCAAATCAAAGCAATGTCCTTGACCGAGGATCAAGGAGGTGAGTCAGAGTTTGGGAGAAAACAATAAATAAACTGGTGGGGAAGGGAATTGGTTGCAGGGTAAGATCATCTGAAAGCCTTCCTGTGATTATGGTTTTATGAAAATATTAGTAAAGTAGGTATTGAAGTTCGATTTGGAACGGAATGAAAATCTCAGAGAACAGGCCCTGGGAATTTTCTAGCAAATGGGTTGCCTGTCTTGATTTCCCCATCTCAGCTCTCCTGCCCTGGGACCGAACCTAGGTTTCTGGTGCACAAGGGCTCATGCCCCTTTGCAGCATCATTCTTTCCTGGACACATTCTAGTAAGATCAAAAGACAAAGAATAGGCCGGGCGCCGTGGCTCACGCCTGTAATCCTAGCACTCTGGGAGGCCGAGGCAGGCGGATTGCTTGAGGTCAGGAGTTCAAAACTAGCCTAAGCAAGAGCGAGACCCCATCTCTACTAAAAATAGAAAGAAATTAAGTGGTCAAGTAATATATACAGAAAATATTAGCCAGGCATGGTGGCACATACCTGTAGTCCCAGCTACGGGGAGGCTGAGGCAGGAGGATTGCTTGAGCCCAGGAGTTTGAGGTTGCTGTGAGCTAGGCTGACGCCACAGCACTCACTCTAGCCTGGGCAACAAAGCGAGACCCTGTCTCAAAAAAAAAAAGACGAAGAATAAATCTCAAGGAAATGGGTCTCTTCATGCTGGGAGATTCAGAATAATTTGAGAAAGGGTTGTCTACACCCAGAAATGTGGCTGTATACATGATTCTTATTTTGCTTAAGCTTTATTAAACAATATTAATTAATATTTTAACAACTCTTTCCATCTGCCAGATCCTATATTGAGCAATTTATTTTGTTTTTGTCTCTCTCTCTCTTTTTTTTTTTTTTTGAGACAGAGTCTCACTCTGTGGCCTGGGTTACAGTGCCATGGCGTCAGCCTGGCTCACAGCAACCTCAAACTCCTGAGCTCAGGCGATCCTCCTGCCTCAGCCTCCCAAGTGGCTGGGACTACAGGCATGCACCACACCACGCTTGGCTAATTTTTTCTATTTTTTAGTAGAAACGGGGTCTCGCTCTTGCTCAGGCTGGTCTCGAACTCCTGAGCTCAAATGATCTGCCCACCTTGGCCTCCAAGAGTGCTAGGATTACAGGCATGAGCCATTGCACCTGGCTAGAGCAATTTAATAATGTAGTATATCATTTAATACTCACAGCAGTTACCTGTATTAGAGGTTATTCGTGTCCTCATTTTACAGATGAGGAAACTGAGGCTAAGGGGTCCTGAAGCTAAGAACTGAAGACTCCATGACCCATGGATTAAACCATCCTACTGTGCTGCCCTGGTTTAGTCACCCTTATTGGTGTTTCCTTATTATCTTTCACATGTTGTATTTACTTGCTGGCTCCTCATTCCCTCAAAAACTAGAAGTTTCTGGGCCAGGCATGGTGACTCATGCCTGTAATCACAGCACTTTGGGAGGCCAAGGCAGGAGGATCACCTGAGGCCAGGAGTTTGAGACCAACCTGGGCAATATAGCAAGACCCCATTTCTAAAAAAAAAAAAAAAATTAGCTGCACATGGTGACACAAGACTGCAGTCCCAGCTACTCTGGAGGCTGAGGCAGGAGGATGATGTCAATCCAGGAGTTTGAGGCTGCAGTGAGCTATGATCACACCACTGCACTGCAGTCTGGGCAACAGAGCCAGACCCTGTCTCTAGAGAAAATTTTTTAAAAAACCTAAAAGTTTCTTAAGTATACAATCAAGTCCCATTCATCCTTTGACACTCTTACCCCCAGCAACTGACAGAGACTAGCACATAGTGAGTGCTTAATATATGCGAGCCAGAAGGTGCTTTGTAACTCCATAACCATTCATTCATTTTATGTACTTACACTCAATTACTTTTGCAGATACTCACAGCTTCAGTAAAACACGTGGATGAAGTGAGTCCTCCCCTTTCCTATAGTGCCATGGTCAAGTGTGAGGGTCTTGGAGCCAGTCACAGGTTTGAATCCCACCTCAGCTACTTATTGGCAGTATTACCTTGGGCAACTGTTAAAAGAAAAAAAAATAAGTCTTACAATTTATAAAAGGTCATTTGTAAAAAAAAAAAAAAAAAGCATTGCTGTTGGGGCATGAAAAACAGCTGGGGAAGTTTATGATTCCAATGCTTAAAAATATATATATATTTTATAAAAGTGGTAGGTGAGTAGATTCTCAGAGGAGCTCAGCTTCTTGCTAGAGTAGCCAGAGCCCTCTGACCTTCTGAAGGCCCCTCCTACTGAGAAAGACAGAGCAGCAAGAACAGAGACTTGTTGTGGTTAAATGTTAACTTGGGTTTATTTCTCTACAACTGCCTGTTGTTTAATTTGGCCAGCCCAGTGAAGATTCTTTCCTAAGCCCGTGTGTAATTTCTAAACGCCAGACCTATGACCTTTACACACATGCTAAACATTTATAGAGTGGGAGAATTCTTTTTCTCCATCAGTGAGTTAAATAAATGCCAACATCCTCGCTCCCCCTCCCTGCAAAAAAGTATTCTTTGATCTACACTAAAGATAAACTGGTAATAATTCATCAGCTAAGGGTTATAAAGCAGATTCTTTGATAAGCCAGTTAGTTAATTTCAGAGGGCAGTGGGGCTTGTTTCTTCCCGATGCTGATTTTGATTCCTAAGGCCTTAGCATTTTAGAGATGGAAAGAGAAATTCAGGGGATTTATGTGATGAGATAAACCCTCTGAATTCAGTGGAGGAGAAAACTGTGAGCTCCAGAGAGGGAAGAGGCAATTTAAACTCCTGGATAGATGTTAATAAAGTGGCATACAAAAATGTTTTGTTACAATTCCTACAGCATTTGAAGCTTTCCGTGGTGGTTGTATTTTGTTTCCTTTATGATCTGGTGATCCAAGGACAGTATCTGGGCTTGGAAATGGAAACCTGTGGACACTAATCCCCAGCTTTGTGCTGACGTCAGAGACATTTGAGAATCACTGCTGCCCCCTGGTGGAAATTTAAAAATCTCACAGGCACTCAAGGTTATAAGGAATTTTTGCAATGGTTTAAAAAATTATAAAGTATTTCCTCAGGTTAAAAATTTTATTTTATTTTTATTTTTTATTTTATTTTTTTTGAGACAGAGTCTCACTTTGTTGCCCAGGCTAGAGTGAGTGCCATGGCATCAGCCTAGCTCACAGCAACCTCAATCTCCTGGGCTCAAGCAATCCTACTGCCTCAGCCTCCCGAGTAGCTGGGACTACAGGCATGTGCCACCATGCCCGGCTAATTTTTTCTATATATATTTTTAGTTGATCAATTAATATTTTCTATTTTTGATAGAGACGGGGTCTTGCTCAGGCTGGTTTCGAACTCCTGACCTCGACCAAATCTGCCCTCCTCGGCCTCCCAGAGTGCTAGGATTACAGGCGTGAGCCGCCACGCCCGGCCGGTTAAAAATTTTAAACAGCATAAAAGGCTATAAAGAGAAAAGCAAAATCTTCCTTCTCTCAATTCTACTCTCCAGTGATAACTGTTTTAATTTTGTAAACATTCTTTCACAATTTTTTCTATTAATGTATACATGTTATATATACATATATTCATAGAAATATAATTTTTATCCACAAATAGGACAATACTGCACACACTGTTTTGTAACTTGTTTTTCTCTTTTTCTTATTTTATTTATTTGGATAAGTAAGACATTCAAAAGATTCCTAAGTTTAAAAAAATAGTGTCTTAACATGTTTTCAAAGTAAGTATATATTGACAAATTTCATTCCTTTTGATGAAGGCATAATATTCCAGTGCTTGGGTGTATCATATATTATTCATTCAGTCCTCCTTTGATGGACTAGACAGTAAGTCTCTATAATAGAGTAGGGCTTTATTATGGGTATTTTGTTGTTGTAACTGCTGTCTCCAGTAATGGCATAATGTTCAATAAAAGTGTGTCTAATGAATGAACAGACATTTGCCTAGTTTCAAGTTATTTCTCCCATTTCAAAAATACTGCCCTGAATACCCCTGTGCCTATATTTTTGGCATAGGATAAAGTCTAGGAGGAAACACAGTTTCAAAAGTCACGTGAATTTCAAGTTTGATAGATACTGTCAAATAGGTGCTTTTGATGGAGGAGTGAATCCAGATGTTTAGTAATTCTATCATTCCATACCTTATGGGACCAAAACCAGAACCTGCCAGATAGTTGAATTTAAAATAACTCCTGGGCGCGGCAAGGTGGCTCACGCCTGTAATCCTAGCTCTCTGGGAGGCCGAGGTGGCGGATCGTTCGAGGTCAGGAGTTCGAAAACCAGCCTGAGCAAGAGCGAGACCCGTCTCTACTATAAATAGAAAGAAATTAATTGGCCAACTAATGTATATAGAAAAAATTAGCCGGGCATGGTGGCGCATGCCTGTAGTCCCAGCTATTCGGGAGGCTGAGGCGGGAGGATCACTTGAGCCTAGGAGTTTGAGGTTGCTGTGAGCTAGGCTGACGCCACAGCACTCTAGCCTGGGCAACAGAGTGAGACCCCGTCTCAAAAAAATTTAAAAAATAAAAATAAAATAACTCCTGTTGGGCTTGGTGTGATGGTTCATACCTGTAATCCCAGCACTCTGAGAGGCTGAAGTGAGAGGATTACTTGAGCTCAGAGTTCCAGACCAGCAAGAGACCCCGTCCTCTATAAACTTGAAAAATTAGCATTGCATTGTGGAGTGTGCCAATAGCCCAAACTACTTGGGAGACTGAGGCAAGAGGATCACTTGAACCCGAGAGTTTAAGGCTGCAGGGAGCTATGACGATTGCCAGCATGGTATGCCACACCCAGGTTGAAAACAGATGTGTTTTTTGGAGACAGAGTCTCACTCTGTTGCCCGGGCTAGAGTGCCATGGTGTCAACCTAGCTCACAGCAACCTCAAACTCCTGGGCTCAAGCAATACTTCTGGCTCAGTCTCCCAAGGAGCTGGGACTACAGGCATGTGCCACCATGCCCGGCTAATTTTTTTCCATATATTTTATTGGCCAATTAATTTTCTTTCTATTTTTAGTAGAGACGGGGTCTTGCTCTTGCTCAGGCTGGTTTCCAACTCCTGACCTTGAGCAATCCACCCGCCTTGGCCTCCCAGAATGCTAGGATTACAGGCATGGGCCACTGTGCCTGGCCAAATAAGAGATATTTTTAATAAATTGTGCCAGAATAGCTGAATACTTATACAGGAAAAAAATGAAATTGAACTCTACTTTATACCATGCAAAAATGTCAAATTCAGGTGGATAACAGAATTAAATGTGAAAGGTAAATATCTACAGCTTTTTAGAAGATAATATAAGAAAATATCTTCACAAATTCTGACTAGGAAAAGATTTATTAAATAAGCCACTAATGTCATTCCCAATCAAAGAAAACATAGTTC
>NC_033679.1:41791542-41845860 GCF_000165445.2 Microcebus murinus | reverse complement strand
TTGAGTAGTAAGCCCAGTGGAATTTGGACATATTTTATCATCAAACTTTTTTTGTACATAAAGTTAATAATATACTATACAAATTCAAGAACACAGTCTCTAAAGCCAAGCTGTTTCCCATACACAAGCCTAATTTAAACATGTAGAGCATTATTTTTCAAATTATCAAGACCGTGGTGCCTCTAAGCATTTCTGTGTTGAGTCATTAATAGCAGATAAAGTATACCACTATGTTAAAGGCAGCCTTTACACCCCAAATTATATCTAATTCCTAGCCATCTTATTTTGAGCATCTGACCATTTTCTCTCCTCTTCCTCCTCTTTTTTTTCATGCCTATTTTATTGTTATTTTACAAGAAGGATACTGTATCTATTTGACAAAAAATATAAATCAAGTCTAGACTTTGGGAAGCAAAAGCCAATCCCTTTTTGACCACAAGAATGCAGTGTCTGTTCTCTTTAACAAATAAAAATGTTTTCAGTAATCCAATAAATCGCAAGATAAGATTTTAAGAGGTATTTGGAGAGTATTTCTATTTATTTATTTTTATTAATGAATGAATTTACACTTACACACAGGATCTTTGAAGAAGCACTTTACAAATCTTTAACCTCCCCAATGAACCCTGTAAAAAATAGAAATAGAAGTTTATAACTCTATTCACAGTGAAGCTACTGAATGACCACACATTTAATACTTCTTTGGTGCTTGAAAGAAATTCTTCAAGTTGGAAATACTGTTGCTACTTTCATGAAAGGCCAAAAACAAAACCAAAAAAAGGTAATAATACTCTGAATCCTGTGGCCTGCAACTAAAACCTCTTTATTGACTTCATTATGCTACTTAAAGAACTTTATCACCATTTCCGTTTGGATCTCTTTCATGTTGATTGGGATTACTTTTCCCATTAGATCCTGGTACCTGAGCTTTTCGTGAATGTTGTATGTGTGTGATATAAAAGGAAGTAGAACTATAACACTGCTGGTTTTGCAAAACCGTTCTAATATTGAACGCATTTACACTTTTTCTACACACATTTCTCAAGGATTCCAGAGCCGTGAGTTCCGTTAAGCTGTATTTTATCTTTTAATCTGATTTTTATTGTAGAACATTTAGAATATTGCAGATCCATACACCCTTAAATTAAAGGAGAATATAATTTTAATGTTATAATTTAGATTTATAGAGTTTTTTACCTCTAATAAATAACATGAAACCAATCAATTTTCCAGGGATGCCACAAATTTCATTTATGCTACTTTTCATTATGGACTTGCGTTTGATATTAAGTTTCCTGGACCTTTTGCAATCCATCCCTGTATTGATCAACCCAGCCGATGCAGGTGACTTAGTTACAGAAGGATCATACCTCACAATTTAGGAATGCCTTCGGCCAACAAGGAAAGCTGAGTACTAGAAGTAGTTATCTCTTTTATGATTGGATCGAAAGTGCGAAAAACAAAAAAGAATAATCATGTCTTGTGCATATAGTTCCGACTTGAGCTCTCCAAGAACAACAGGTCACCATACCAAATACCATATTCAGGCCACTTACATCCATAATCTCAGTGAACCAACGGATAAGCGCTGGGGTAGCCTATGGGGCCCCTCACACTGTAATGGTTGCAACCATCCACGGTGCTCTACGTGTGAATGGCATAACGCGTAGGCGCACAAATTCAGCATAAGCCCAGGAGTGATGAACAGGGTTGAGAGCCAATGATAGACTTCATCTGTAATTTGACCACAACGCCCGCTTTCCAGCCTCCAGTGTGCACCAGAAGTGAGAACACTCGACTCATGCAAACAAAAAACAACGACAAACAGAACTAACACCCTCTATCCTCAACACACCAGCCACCAACAAACCACATGTAAGAATCACAAAAAGTGACACCTTCCACCACGAAAGGATCGCATGAGAAATTATGTAGTTTATAAAGAGAGAAAAAGATCCTATAGACAAAAGATGCAACAATAAGTTTATTAAGCTGTCAATCACAATCTGTATATAAACAGAAAGACTAGTCTTGCGGCTGCTGCCCAATGCGTGGGTACATGGAGCAGTGGGTACAACAGACATCACCCACGCTCTATGAGAACTTCCTGGACTCAGGGATTCCTCCTGCCTTGCCGATTTTGCGCCACACAGTTAATATTGTATTTTGGAGGCAGCTATAGCCAAGACCACAACTCATACCAATGGTATAGAATCTAACAGATGTTGCTCAACTATTATTGGAGACATTGAGTCTTCGAGCTCTTGTGGAGCCAATCGGGCGGTAGAGCGAGAGGTAGACTTGAAGCCCTGTCCAATTGGACTAATGCCACCAGCGAAGCATTACATCCAACACTTTCACTTGGGCACAAAGCAAATAATGTCTCGAGCTCAGATCTCACCACAGCAGGAGCTGTATATACCAGCGCGACATATGAGATGCGCGACACCAAAGACCACGGAGGCACTTCAGCAATCCAGGAAATAGTTTCTTCCATACACATTCAACTATTCAGATCTATCCTCAACTCAATTATATGGTATCTTTCTTAAATCTTATTAGAGAGAACAGGGTCTTATGCACTGCCAGGTGTTACAGGCTGATTTCCTATACGTCCCTGAACCCTTCAGGAGCCACTATTACCACCCGACACTTCTGGCCTTCTCCAGAATAGCTTAAGATTCACAGGCACTCCAGGACACTGTGCGTAGCAACAAGAATAATTTAGTCCATTAAATGGCCCATTTATCATTTTTTCCAAGAATACACATGCCTAACACGGAAATAATTAATTGCAAAGGACAGCAAAATCATGATCCATAAGCAAACCTCATACTGAATAGAAATGTACTGCACAAACCAATGTGCCTAAAGATTAGAGTCCGACTATCAAGCAGCATCCCACATTTTCGTGTAAGACGATACAATATAACCTACTACAGCTTTTTAGAAGATTGATCCTATTTTGTAAGAGCCATTGCATTTAATTTAATAGAAAAGCTCTATGCACAATACCTTATCTCCCTGACTAGCACGAATATACGCATTTATTAAAACACTACAAGGCCGACTATCATTGCTATTCACCCATTCAAAGAATATACTATTATCAGATTTTGCAATTACATCGAGTGGATTAATCAACAATTTTTTTGTTCATTAATAAATAAACCATCATTGATTAGAACATGTATATCAAAAGGAGATTGTGCTTTAAAGACGCAGTGAGCTCACATATGCCTGTGACTCAAGCGTAAGCTGAGCATCGCTATGGGATAAGTCACAAGTGGGAGTGCAAAAAGACACTTTGAAGAACCAGGAGTTGAGAAAGACCAATCGCACATTGAGAGAGCATTTATTGAGCCGAATCGATTCATTTTCCAGCTGAAAAGATTTACACTAGACACCACATAATCGAACCAGAGATGTTAAAAGCTTCATCTCTCATGATGAAATATGTGAACCATCCAGCCCCCCAGCACTTTGGGAAGGTCATGAGACAGAAGATTGCTTGAGCGCCACGAAGACCGCTTACATGTAATGTGACTATAATCGAAATTATAGATTCGCGCACCTTTAGCATTCCAGCCTGAGGGAGCAGACGATGAGAACACTGTCGAGGCAAGAAAATAAAACCATATAGTAGAAGGAGCACAGGAGTGAAGAATATATCATGAATATATGCCAACTACAATATATTTACACTCACAATTCTCCCTCACCAGACTGTGTGTAATACTCGTAGAATGGTATATTAAAGGAAGTAAGGAACAACCAGTGATTATAAAACAAGCTGATGATAAAGACATACTTATGGAAAAAAGAAAGGTCAACCTTACTGTATAATGATGAATATATAAGCATAATTAATCATAAATTAAAAAAAGAAGAAGAAACCACTACTACTTAAAATAGTGTATATTAATACCCTCACTATATATGCAACATGTTGTAATTTAATCTATATTCTGTGTGTTCAATTGGTTATCTTATTATTTCATTATATTTTTCCCTTAGTCTTCTAATTATCTCACTATACCTAGCAACACTTACAAACGCTTGTTCCTGAAGACCCTGTAGCAATTCATGATCTTTAACACAATATTAGACGAGTCTAAAGGCTCCTACTGCGATAGCCGCTGATTCTCACTTCCTTATAAATATCCATAGAGCACTATGTGGAAAGCCCGCGCAGTGAGAGCAATTGCTCGAGAGATATCAATTACATTATCTTATATAGCCACCTGACATATATTAGCCAGAACCACTTCGTCCTACACATTTAATATTCAATAGATATATACACATACAATATATAGAAAGAAATTAATTGGCCAACTGATACAGCATATATACAAATAATTAATTTCATTAAGCACACACAGAAAAACACATTTATATAAATTACAGCTCGGGCATGAACCCAGGTGGTCTGCCTTCACCTTTACTCTTTTTGTCATGATAGCCACAGCTAACAACTGCTGACCGAGATACTAGCGAGCAGAAGGATCACTCGTATGCGCACCGAGCGATTACTGGGCGATTACTCTCTATATATGGCAGACTGCGTTAGTAGCAGCGGTAGGCGTTCACCCACGGGGCATTCTGCCATCACTCCTAGCCTGGGCAGACACATATCATAGAAAGTGAGACTAACTGTCCTCAAAAAAAAAACAATAGACAAAAATAATACACAAACAAAATAAAAATAACATACACTTGTACAGACTCTTGAACAAGTTTATCTTTGTGCTTCTCTATTATACAACCACACCAAAACATCATCTCCCAATCAGAGTCTCCTTGACCTAGCTCTTCTCGTATATTTTACTCTAATATTTTTTTTCTTGTAGACCGTAGGAGCGAATCACATATCTTCCTGGAGGCGTATAATTGAAGATTGCCCATGGGGTGGTACTCATGCAACAACCACTAACATCAGCAACCTCAACCGCCTAGGTTACAAAATGATTCACTAGCTGCCAAGCACACAGACCTCTCCATAGTACATAAGCTAGAACTATTGGATCAGGCATATGGACACCTCTAAATATGTTCACCAGGTGCCTAAATATATGATAAGCCCATGATTACTATAAGTTATCGGACACAAGCATAATGATCAATAATCCTATATTTGATCTAGCCTATATGTGGAATTTGAGAGTCTCACGTCATATCTGGACAATCAGAAAAAGCATAGAGCTCTCAACTCTGAGCGCTTAAAGAAAAATTATATAGAGCAATGCCATCCCTCCAACTCTAGGAAACCTCAATAACCAAGGCGACTGAAAATAGGCTAATATCGAGAGTGCTCTAAAGATATAGATACAGTCCTTGGGAGCGCTCCATTGCAAACACGACACACTAATGCTATCTCCGTCCAGTTGACAGATCATCACGATCTTTTTTTAGCAATCTTTGCATACACATCTGCTATACCGCTTTGATTCTGCCGCACGCTCCATAGTGATGCTTGCATTGTTGGACATCCAGTACATATATGTTCTTCGTACACAAGCATTGATCCACCTTAAAACTCAATAGGCTACAAGCAATCCCTGCTGTCCCCAACACGAGATCGCATAATCGACTCTAGCATGACTACAGGGCCACGCGCAAGTCACCCATGATTGAGTGAAAAGTTAATTCGTAGAAAAGAGTCATTAGAAGTCGACACGACTATATTTTCAGGATATTTCGCTATGATGTGCTCAACAAAAGATGCTCCCATCCAGTTCGCCCTAACATTTGGTATAACATTAACTATTTAAAATCTCATATACGCCTACCCCATGATGAGGGCGTTCTTGCTCTGCTCAGCACTGGTTCTCATAACTCCTGACCTTATCGAAAGACGACATTCCAGCGTCCGCTGTTGTGTGTGAACACGTCAACCCTACATGTTGCTACTAGGAGTATTCTCTATAGGCGCAGCAGACCACGAAAACACCATGGCATGAGACCTATGTACTGTTACTCGTTAATGCCTTCCAAAATAAAGGCGGCAAAACCAGGGAGGAGGGGGATCTCGAGTTTCAACACTGGGCGACATGAGTTGAGCGAATCTTGATGCCGAGAATAAAGAATTTGGCTTAACAAAAATTTGTTAGAATATAGTACATACATACGAAATTTTCCAGAATGAGAATTAGGCACTAAACCCTAATCAATAAAAGATTTAATATGAAGACATCATAGTATAGCATATGCCCTCAAAACATCGTGAGGTATGAAGTGATCCTTTAATGATCTTCTTGAACCTAGTTGCTTAATAAGACAAGAGCCGAGACACACCAACGTATATTGAGCACAGAAAATACCCCGGTATCGAAATACTGATTTTCACTTGTTTCAATTCTTGTAGAGAATCTTATCCAACAAGAAACAGACCATAAACCAATCTAATCTATCTTTCTCATCCTATTCGGATTAATACACATTAAATACTGTGCACTGCGTAATTCCCAGCTACAAGAAAAATGGCAAGTTTGCCGAAAGCGCCAGGCACTTGCCTTTAACAAGGAGTTGAGGTGCATTTGCTCGCCGTCGTCCACTACCTTTGGTGGAGAGCGAGCGGTAGCGCGCGCACGCTCACAGAGTGATTCCCGCATCGGAGTCGCAAGGAACCTCTCATGAGTTAGCCGTGGATGCTCGCCTAAAACAGAGCTGCAACAGGATGGCCTTTACCACTCCAAATTCATGCCTGCACGCGGCATCCCATAAACGCTACGATGACCCCAAACGTCTGAGAAGAATCCATCACATAACCCATAGACATTAAATACCCATTAAACTTAATACCCCTTCTGTGACTTCAGAAAATTCACTTCCGCCAAAACATCAGTAATATATCTAGAGTAAAATTTAGAGTGCGAATGCCCTACAACACCCACCATAAAGGACGGATATTTATGCCCCTCAATCAACTAATAAATGATAATAATAAGTGCTCAAAAATTTATATAATTAGTTTCTGTAAATTTGTAGTCATTATATTTTGTATTTTTTCTCCTCTAACTATATCTTGGCATGAATAATCTTTGAGTACTATTATTTATTTATTTACTTTCATATGGGATGGAGAACACAATTTTTAATCACAGAATAAAATTCCTTAATATGAACAAACATGAATTTAGTCTAAATCATTTTATTATCCTCGATTTTTAGCTCTAATCTCTTTCTACTCATATGACAATGAGTGATAAAAATCTTGAAGCTTAACCAGAAACACTGAACAAATGCATTTCACAGAACCTTCACTGACCATGGGTGATTGTTATTCTTTTAAAACTTGCTAATTTGATTGGATGTGTCACGTTTCATTTTATAGGCCCTTATCATCATTTCATCTACACTACACTCCTATACTGTCCTTTTGGTATCCATCACTTATATAGCAGAGGGGATAAGTTCCCAGAGGTTATCTCTTACCCACGTCCATAGTACAGCAGTTAGTATTTTAAAGCTACTGTGGCTTTTCCCCATCCTACACTGCCACCTGCGTGACATAGAGCAAGCGGCTCTTATATCTTTGACAGACTCATTGGAATATTAGTAACCGTGATAAAGAAGAGCTAGGTGTTTGGGTAACCATGTGAAATGGGATAATTAAAATAAGCATCACAAGTAACACTTAAGATTGTGCACTTTATGCATTTATTCCTTTATTTTAGGAAAAAAAGATGAAGCTATTTTTTTTTTGAGACAGATCCTCACTGTGCCCGGGCTAGAGTCAGGCCAATCACACGTAGCTCCACAGCAACCTCAAAACCCTGCTCAAGCGATCCTCCTGTCTCAGCACTCCAAGTAGCTTGGGATACAGGCACCGCGCACTATGTGCCGGCTAATTTTTTAGTTAATTTTTTAGTTGCCAATTCATTTTTTTCTATTTTTAGTAGAGATGGGTGCTCACTTTGCTCAGGCTGGAGTAAGTTGTTTTTATTAAACATCCAGCACTTGCCCTGAAAAGTTTTTTGTTTGTTTTTTTTTATGGTCCTGAGGACAAACGAGAGTGGCCACACTGAGAGTAGCCACCAAAATTCTGAGCCCGTCTACCCGATTTTTCCCACTTTTATTGATCGGGGCAGTCCAAGGGGTGAGGTCTCAGGTGGCTGGCTAATGAGCCAGGTAATAGGTTAGTTGATGTGCCAGGTGATTATTAGTATTATTGTTGATGAGGGTCTTCCGTGAGGGTGGGTCTCAGGTGGCTGAAGCATCAGGTGATAAGTGGGGGTCTTCCTTATCAGCAAGGCTATTATTATTGGGTTTCCCAGCGCAGGCAAAGGACTGACCGGCCTGGTATGTAAGTTGTCCTGTGGTGGCATTCATCATAGAGTGACATGGGAAGTATACAGAGGAGGCAAAGAACAGTAAGGATCCTGTATATCATAGCATGTTCTCGGAGCATGGTCTCTGTGACTGGCTGGACTCTCAGGGAGCCCACGTGGGTGGAAGCAGGTTCTGGAGGCCTGTAGGTTTGAGTCCTGAGAGATGGCTCTCAGAACGGGATTTCAGAGGGATCTCTTGAAACCGAGGAGTTTGAGGGTTGCTGTGAGCTAGACTGACACCACGGCTCTCTAGCCTCTAGCCCGGGCAACAGAGCGAAGCTCTGTCTCAAAAAAAAAAAAAAAAGAAAGCCCAGGCCCAGTCCTTACTGTCTATAATCCTAGTACTCTGGAGGCTGAGGCAGGCGATCATTTGAGCTCAAGAGTTTCGAGACCAGCCTGAGCAAGAGCGAGACCCCCGTCTCTACTATAATAGAAAAAAATTAATTGGCTGACTAAAAATATATAAAAATTTACCCGGGCATGGTGCACATGCCTGGAGTCCACTACTCGGAGGCTGAGGCAGCAGGATTGCTTGAGCCCAGGAGTTTGAGTTACTGTGAGCTAGGTTGATCCATGACACTCTAGCCCGGCAATAGAGTGAGACTCTCTTGAAAACAACACAACACAAACCCAACTTACTCTTCCTTACAATAAGCCAAGCCCTGCACTAAGGGCATTGAAATAACAATTCATTTAATTTCATACAATCCTCATCAGGCACCTCTATTATCACTATTTGTGTTTGATCATAAGAACAGAGGCACAGAGATGGTTAAGTAACTTGCTCGAGGTTACACAGATAGCAAGTAGAAAGCGTCAGATCTGAAGGCATTTCATGTGGCTCCTGTTAAGCAATGCAGGCTGTGATCACAAAGCAGCCATGGTCACCAAAGATCCGTCAGAATTAGAGTCCAGTAGCTCTGGTAGGACAACCTTTGAAGCTAGAATAGTGACTGGGTCCCTCGGGCGAGGCACGCCACCCACCGTCCTGAACAAAGGTCTGGATTTCTCTATTTGGCCCAGGTTCTTGGTGTTGCCTTCCAAGAGCATCAGAAACACCTGAAGATGACTCACAGGCTGTTTCCCTGCCTCCTCCTACCACCCCCCCACCGCCGCCAAAGTCCTCTGGAAATGCTCCTGCCCACGTCACTCCCCTGCCCCTGGCAGACATGAGCAATGATGCACCAGGGAAGAGAGTAGGTAATGGACACTCCAAGGTCAAGGTGACAAACCCACACAGAAGCACAAAGAAGTTAAGGAAGGTTTAGGAATGTGTCGCAAGGTAGGGGCTGGTAGTAGGGCTGGAGCCTGAGGTTGGACAAGATGAGTACCTAGAGAAGTAGGCAGGGACCATGATTTTTAAAGTCCTCTTCAGACCCATCTACAAGGGTAGAAAGGCGACAAGAACTCAGGGAAGGTACCCTGTGCAGTCAGTCATAAGATTTTGTGGTCAGCGTTTTGTATGTAGAAAATCATGACATAAAGACATAAGAAATTGGAGGCAGCCCTAAGAATGCCCCTATATCAGTAAATATATTTTGCAGGGGGCCATGCGACCAGTACAGCTTTTCCAATGTGTATCAAATGCCTTATTCATGTGCCTACTCAATTCAATAGAAATTCAAGAAATGTGTCAGGCTCTGGGCTAGGTTCTGAGATATAGGATGAACAAGCAGGTAGCGTGCCTGCCCCTAAGAGAGCTAACTGGGAGAATATGTTTCAGGAAGGCGAAATAGGAAGTGTTAAGGAGAGAGCAACGAGGAGATTTATCTCTAGCCTGGCAAGTAAGAAAGGGTGAAATGTCCTTTCATTGAGGCTTGAATGTCAAGAAGGATTTAGTTAGGCTAGAATGGACAAGCAAGGTTCCAGGCAGACTGAGTAGCATGTGAAAAGGAAATGATTGGAGCTGTGTGCACACGCACACATGTGTGATCACAAGATGAGGTTGACAAACAGGTGACCTCTTCAGCCTTTAAAAAGGCCAGTTAAGAAGTCTGCATGTGTTCAAAAGGAAAAAGGATGATGAGTGGCTGTTCTAGTCTGTATTCTGCTGTGTATCCTTTGTGTTATATAGCTTTTTTCTTTTCTTTTCTTTTCCTTTCTTTTCTTTTTTTTTTTTTTTTTGAGACAGAGTCTTGCTCTGTCACCCCAGCTAGAGTTCAGTGGCATCATCATAGCTTACTGCAACCTCCAACTCCTGGGCTCAAGCAATCCAATCCTCCTGCCTCAGCTTCCCAAGTGTCTGGGACTACAGGTGCTTGCTACCACGTCCAGCTAATTTTTTCTATTTTTGGTAGAGATGAGGGTCTTGCTCTTGCTCAGACTGGTCTTGAACTCCTGAACTCAAGGAGGCTTATCCTCCTGGGAGGCTGATCCTCCTGCCTCAGCCTCCCAGAATGCTAAGATGACAGGTGTGAGTCTCCTTGACCAGCCCGTGTTATGTAGCTTTGAAATGATTTCAAACATTTACATAGTTTGCTATGTGGATGATATATGTTTTGCTGTGACAGGAACTTGGAGTTTCTTGCCTGGTGTCTGAGAAAAGAAAAAAGAACTTGGAGTGTATTTCTTCTCTCCTCTTCAGATTTGATGCCTTCTCAGATGTGAGACCTTGGAGTGAGCTCCTCTTCCCCTGGGGAATGTTATGTCACGTCTTATCAGACCCTATATATGAGTTATTGACCTCACCTACTGGACTTCAAAATGCACATAAAACTCAAGAGTTTTACAGTCACTGTGAGAGCTTACACCACGGGCTGCAGTCTGTCAGCCACCTCTCCAGAGACCGAGAGCTCAGGCTGTAACAAAGCCACCCTGTTAGCCTCAGAGCTACTCTCCAAAGCCTCGCCTGCCCTCTAGTGTTGAGGGACGGTACGTGTCGCGCAGCTCTCCCTTCTGTTGCACGCCACCTCTCCCAAGAAACCGCTGGAATAAAGATACGCCTCAAACTTTAATTTTAATTTTTTTTTTTTTTAAGACAGAGTCTCACTTTGTTGTTCAGCCTAGAGTGGGTGCCATGGCGTCAGCCTAGCTCACAGCAACCTCAAACTCCTGGGCTCAAGCAATCCTGCTGCCTCAGCCTCCCGAGTAGCTGGGACTACAGGCATGCGCCACCATGCCTGGCTAATTTTTTCTATATATATTAGTTGGCCAATTAATTTCTTTCTATTTATAATAGAGACGGAGTATCGCTCTTGCTCAGGGTGGTTTCGAACTCCTGACTTCGAGCAATCCGCCCGCCTTGGCCTCCCAGAGAGCTAGGATTACAGGTGTAATCAAACTTTAATTGGACTTGACTTTCCACAGAGGCTTGCTTCCATCTACTTGAGCAACTAGACTAATAGCTTTCGAGAGCTTATTCCCTGTGACATTTGCTCTTGTTCTTCTCCTCCTTCTAGCATTGTGAACCTAAGGGGGCAAATTCTCTTCGCATGGCGATTAAGTGTGGGATTTGTGAAATCTTGCTTTGATCATCTCCTCATTTTAACTACACGAAGCACTTAGACTCAGCAATTCCACTTAACGGAAATTATCCTAAAGAAATAATTATGAATTTGTGCAGCAATAAAGCTAAAAGGATGTTTCTAGCATTACAAAATTGTAATGCTAGAAATTTTGTAATTGACTAGCATTACAAAATTTTTAAATAACCTAAACATCTTACAGTAGGGATTTAGATAAAAAAAACTTTGGTTCATCCATATACTGGAATGCTATGTATGTGTTAAAGACACTGTAGAAAAAAATATTAGTGGTGTTGAAAGATGTTCATCACATGTCAAAAGGAAAATGGTGCACCTGTAGTCTCAGCTACTCAGGATGCTGAGGCGGGCGGGAGGATCACTTGAGCCCAGCAACTAGAGGCTGCAGTGAGTGATGATCCAGTCACTGCACTCTAGTCTGGGTGGCAGAGAAAAGAAAAAAAAAAAAAAAAGGAAAATGATGGTTATAATAGATTACGTAAGGTCCAAAGCCATGTTTGTAAGCACACACACACACTAAGTATACAAAAGACATTGAAAGGCTATAAACCTAAATGTCAACTTATTTTTTCACGTGGGACTAGGAGTGATCCTTTTGCTTATTTTTTCTAATTGTTCTATAACAAAATATGTTATTTTTGTGATTTAAAAAAAATACATGTCTGGAGGTTTCTGGAGTGCCAGGCGTATTCCATTTTCTACGCCAGTTGGAATCACAAGTGGCCTTTGCTTCATAATTACAGTATTTGCTAAAATGTAAATTTTAATGAATTTCCTCTATGTATGCTCCTTTTCACAACTGTAAAAGTGTTTCATAAGATGCACATATTTATCTTTCAATCTCGTATACATAGTCCCGCGTCTCTAGCATAGTACTAGTACTCCGTAAGTTAGGAGCAGAGTAGACCCCTGACTGCAAACCCTGGTGGGCACACAGGCCTGGGCGGCGTGGACTTCAAGTCCCAGCAAGCATTGCGGCCGCGCATCGGGAACTACGGAGTCCGAGAGGGGGGCCGGACCCTCAGGCCCTTTCCCTCCCAGAAGCCCGCGGGCGGCTCAGAGCGCGGTTCCTATCATGGCCGCGGGAACCGGGACGGCAGGCTCCGCTTCCGGCCCGGGCGTCGTGCGTGACCCGGCGGCGTCACAGCCGAGGAAGCGGCCCGGCCGAGAGGGCGGGGAGGGCACGCGACGGTCGGACGCGATGGCGGGAGGAGGCGGGAGTAGCGACGGCAGCGGGAGGGCGGCAAGCCGGCGGGCGTCCCGAAATGGCGGGCGGGCTCGGCGGGGGCGCCACCAGCCGGGGCTAGGAGGCCCCGCGGAGCGGAGCGCGGGGGAGGCACGGCTGGAGGAGGCAGTCAACCGCTGGGTGCTCAAGTTCTACTTCCACGAGGCGCTGCGGGCCTTTCGGGGTAGCCGGTACGGGGACTTCAGGCAGATCCGGGACATCATGCAGGGTGAGGGCCGGGCCGGGGGAAGGAGGCTGGGGAAGGGGGTCTATGAGGACTGGCTGTCGGGGCTGGGTGGCCGAGCCAACGCTGTCTTCTTTCGCAGCTTTGCTTGTGAGGCCCTTGGGGAAGGAGCATACAGTGTCCCGGTTGCTGCGGGTTATGCAGTGCCTGTCGCGCATTGAAGAAGGGGAAAATTTAGGTATGGGCTATTTTTGTGTTCTTCTCTTGGTTTACTTACGTAGGATGTTGTTTTTAAACTTGCATCTTAAGGATTCCGGGTTAAAGTGCGCTGGTTTCCATCTCAGTGGTCTTTTTCATTCTACGGATGGGTCTGTTGTAGTTTTCTCCAATTAAGGTTCTCTTGGCAGCTTTTCTATGTTTTTTGTTTTCGCCCACCTGTTAATTGATCACCGCAACTTTGTTGCTATCTAAAGTGAATTATGTTGATATGGACATCTTTTTCTCTACGGTAGAGTGTTTTTCAGAGTACAGTACCTTTTTTCCCCCCTGAATTGTACTCCAGCTGTTAAGCAAACTGTTGTCTGTTTCTGTATCTGAGGATGTTGTATCTTGAAAAGGAGAGGCAAGTGCATGTGTTTAAAAATAATGTTTTTGCCTGTCTTGAAAAGTATTAGAAGATGGTCACTTTAAATTCATTGATTTGAATTTGGACTCTTGCAACGTATGTAAGCTTGTAGCAAGTATGTCAACAAAGTAAATGCAAATCTTACTATATTTGCATGTTCGTTTTCCATAGCTATATACAGTTTTGGATATAACTTCTCCACTCTTTAGAAAAGAGCTTAAAGTGAAAACTGTGCTTTGTCCTAGATTGCTCCTTTGATATGGAAGCTGAGCTCACACCCCTGGAATCAGCTATCAATGTGCTGGAGATGATTAAAACGGAATTTACACTGACAGAAGCAGTGATCGAATCCAGTAGAAAACTAGTCAAGGAGGCTGTAAGGCTCTACTTGTTTCTTTTTTCTTTTAACCCAAACCAGGGGTGTTTGAGAATATAATGTTTAATTTTATTCTGTGTGGGGTAGAGAAAACAAGAATGAAGAGAAAGAGAGCAAGCAAACACACTGATGTTACCTTCAAGTGACTTCTTTCCCACCCCGGCTTGGAAAGTAATGTTGGGTGCTCAGCTTTTGGTGGTCTTTCTTGTGGCCCTGGCAGAAGGGGCCACAGTACACTGGAAGTGGGTTGGTATAGAAGGCTCTGACATTTTGGAGGTTATTGCACCATTTGGGAGCACTGTGAAGGGCTACGAGTAACTCTGGCCTAGGGTTCGGTCACCCTTGTTTATAATAAACCAAGGATACTAGGTGGGGCCTTGGGAAATGTGGGACTGGCTTTGAGCTCATTCATGCAATTGTCTGCAGAAAGGGAGGCTTGGGGAACATTCCCTTTGAGCAGATAGATTAGAATCACAGGTGCTGGGATAATGAGCCAGCTAGAAAAATAGTAATGGTAGATGAATGGTTAAACACTGGCACAGGAAATGTTTTTTTGGTTTTTGTTTTTTTTTTAGACAGGGTCTCGCTCTGTTGCCTGAGCTAGAGTGCAGTGGCGTGATCATAGCTCACTGCAATCTCAAACTCCTGTGCTTGAGCGATCCTCCTGCCTCAGCCTCCCAAGTAGCTGGGACTACAGGTGTGCACTACTCCGGCTGGCTAATTTTTCTATTTTTTTTTGTAGAGACAGGGTTTCATTCTTGCTCAGGCTGGTCTCGAACTCCTGTCCTCAAGCAATCCTCTTGCCTCAGCCTCCCAAAATGCTGGAATTACAGGTGTGAGCCATGGTGCCCAACACATAAAGTATTCTTGAAATTAAGTATTTTTATTTTTTTATTATTATTTTTTTTAGACAGAGTCTTACTTTGTTGCCCAAACTAGAGTGAGTGCCGTGGCATCAGCCTAGCTCAAAACAACCTCAAACTCCTGGGCTCAAGCGATCCTACTGCCTCAGCCTCCTGAGTAGCTGGGACTACAGGCCTGCGCCACCATGCCCGGCTAATTTTATATATACATATTAGCTGGCCAATTAATTTATTTCTATTTTTAGTAGAGATGGGGTCTCGCTCTTGCTCAGGCTGGTTTGGAACTCCTGACCTGGAGCAATCCGCCCGCCTCGGCCTCCCAGGGTGCTAGGATTATTGGCATGAGCCACCGCGCATGGCCGAAATTAAGTATTCAAGAAATTAGTTCCGCTACTTGAAGCTACCTGAACCATGACCAAGTGATAGTCCCAATTTCTTTTCTTTTTTTGAGACAGTCTTGCTTTGTTGCTCAGGCTAGAGTGAGTGCCATGGCGTCAGCCCAGCTCACAGCAACCTCAAACTCCTGGGCTTAAGCAATCCTCCTGCCTCAGCCTCCCGAGTAGCTGGGACTACAGACATGCACCACCATGCCTGGCTAATTTTTTCTATGTATATTAGTTGGCCAATTAATTTCTTTCTGTTTATAGTAGAGATGGGTCTCGCTCTTGCTCAGGCTGGTTTCTAACTCCTGACCTCGAGCAGTCCACCTGCATGGGCCTCCCAGAGTGCTAGAATTATAGGCGTGAGCCACCGCGCCCAGCCAGTACTCCCAATTTCTTAAACACTCCAACTAATTTCAAGAACACTACCTTTTTTTCCCCCCTAAGACAGAGTCTCGCTCTGTTGCCCTGGCCAGAGTGCCATGGTGTCATCATAGCTCACTGCAACCTTAAGTTCCTGGGCTCAAGCTATCCTCCTGCTTCAGTCTCCTGAGTAGCTGGGACTACAGGCGCACACCACCATGCCCAGCTAGTTTTTCCAATTTTTTATAGAGACAGAGGTCTTGCTCTTGCTCAGGCTGATCGTGAACTCTTTTTTTTTTTTTTTTTTTTTTGAGGCAGAGTCTCACTTTGTTGTCCAGGCTAGAGTGTGTGCCGTGGTGTCAGCCTAGCTCACAGCAACCTCAAATTCCTGGGCTCAAGCAATCCTTCTGCCTCAGGCTCCTGAGTAGCTGGGACTACAGGCATGTGCCACTATGCCCGGCTAATTTTTTTCTATATATATTAGTTGGCCAATTAATTTCTTTCTATTTCTAGTAGAGACGCGGTCTTGCTCTTGTCAGGCTCGTTTTGAACTCCTGACCTCAAGCATTCCGCCTGCCTCGGCCTCCCAGAGTGCTAGGATTACAGGTGTGAGCCACCGTGCCTGATCATCAACCATTTTCTTATGTTGACTCCCTTCTGCTTTTCCATTCTCCACTAGATACCAGATCTCTTGTTACACTTACTGTATCACTGTTACCACAGTTTAACAAATTACTCCTAGACTTAGCATCTTAATAAATATTTTCTCTCAGCTTCTAAGGGTTGGGAGTCTGGTAGTGGTTTAGCTAAGTGGTTCTAGCTTAGGGTTTCTCATGAGGTTACAGTTAAACTGGCAGCTAGGGTTGCAGTCATTTAAAGACTCAACTGGGACTGGAAGATCTGCTTCCACACTCACATGGTTGTTAGCAGGCTCACTTGCTTTTCTTTTCTTTTGTTTTTTTTAAATTTAAATATGAAGTGGGGGAGTGAGGAGAGTTCAATTTCCTTTTTTTTTTTTTTTTTTTGAGACAGTCTCACTCTGTCACCCTGTGGTAGAGTGCAGTGGCATCAGCCTATCTTACAGTAACCTTAAACTCATGGGTTCAAGTGATCCTCCTCCCTCCGCCTCCCAGGTACCTGGGACTACAAGTGTGTGCCACAATGCCTGGCTAATTTTTCTATTTTTAGTAGAAACAAGGTCTCACTCTCGCTCAGGCTGGTCTTGAACTGCTGAGCTCAAGCAGTTCTCCCATTTGACCTCTCAGAGTGCTAGGAGCCAGGTGTGAGCCACGCTCCCGGCTATGGCTCGCTTTCTTGCTGACTGTTGGCTGGATGCTTCAGCTCCTCACCTCTTCACATATAGGGCTGCTTACAACATGGCAGCTGCTGCTTCTGGGGCAAGTCATCCGACAGAGCAAGAACCTAAGGCAGAAGCCACGGTCTTTTATAATCTAATCTTGGAAGTATTGCTTCTGCCATGTGCTATTGGTCACAGGCCAGATCAACTCTGGTAGAGTGTGAATGGGACTGTGCATGAGGTGGGGAGCACTGGCAGTTATCTTTGAGGCTGGCAACTGCAATTACTTGCTCTCCTAAGGTATTAAATGATTTATCATTTGTCTCTTTAATTTACATTTTTAAGTTTCTGGGTTAGAGTCATAGAATCTGTTAATGGTCATCTTTAGGAAAATACCATGGGATGCCTAGGTTCAATGAGCCTTTTTTGCCAAATGTTTAGAGACTAAAAAAAGAAACAATTAAAAAAAAAAGGAAAGTAAAAATTATATTTTAAAAGAAAAAGAAGAGACTCTTTTTTTATTTCAGCATATTGTGGGGGTACAAATGTTAAGGTTATGTATATTGCCCATGCCCCCCTCCTCCCTTGAGTCAGAGCTTCAAGCATGACCATCCCCAAAATGTTGCACATCTTTTTCATTATGTTTGTATATCCCCATCCCCTTCTCCCCCCTCCCACCTGCCTGACACCCAATAAATGTTATTCCTATATGTCCACTTAGGTGTCAGTGAGCCTTTTTGATGTATTTAAGCTTTGTAAGGTGTCACAATTCATTTAAAAGTATATTAATTTTTTTAAAAGGTTTATCAAGTTTTTTAAGTTAGAACTTTGGAACATGTAGTGTCAGGATTACTGAGACGTCCATGAGGTCAAAACTGTTTTCACAACAACACCAAAATATTTGACTTTTTCAGTGCATTGACATTTTCATTGATGGTGCAAAAGCCATGATGGGTAAGATTGCTGATGCCTTAGCATGATCACGACAGTGGTAAATTGTACTAGTAGTCATTGTATTCTTCACTGTTAGATGCAGTTTTTTAAAAGCTGCCAGTTTCAGGTTGGGTGCGGTGGTTCACACCTGTAATCCCAGCAGTTTGGGAGGCCAAGGTGGATCAGTTAAGGCCAAGAGTTTGAGTCAGGCATGGTGGCATGCCCCTGTAGTCCCAGCTACTTGGGAAGCTGAGGCAGGTAGATTGCTTGAACCCTGGATTTTAATGTTGCAGTGAGCTATTACGATGCCGCCACTGCACTCTAGCTCAGGCAACAGAGCGAGACCCTGTCTCAGAAAAAAAAAAACTGCTAGTTTCAATTACAAATGTCTTTGATCAAGAGGTAAACGTATTAATTTTATTAAATCTAGTATTTTGTTTGATGAAATAGGGAGTATACCTAAAATATTTCTGCTACATGCGAAAACATGATGGTTACCTTCAGGAAAAGCGCTTGTGTGATTGAGTTGCATGCTGTACTGGCTGCTTTTTAGTGGAACACTATTTTTTTCCTGAAAGAAAAACTGACAAACTGGATATTCAGACTTGGGTATTTGGCAGTATATTCTTGAGAATGAGCAAAATGAACCTGTCACTTAAAACAGTTGACAGAATTTTTTACCGAAGATAAGATTCCAGCTTTCAAATGAAAATTAGAATTTTGGAAAACTTGAATTCATGTGCTTGATAGCTTCCCCATACTTACAGTTTTCTGAAGATTGGTGATAACAGCTGAGATTTAACAAATATTTTTAATTAATAAGTCAACATTTGGAAGATCTACATAACGCAATGAACAGATATTTTTCAGATGATCAATACATGATACAAAATCATTCATGGATAAAAGATCCATTTAAAGTGCAAGATAGACTGATGGATTTTAATGTGACAGTTTGAAAAAAGTTTACTCGTTAAAGTTTGGTGTAGAATTCAGAATATTCACTGTTTTCTGAAAAAGCTATAAAAATACTCCTCCATTTTCCAACTTTATATCATTATAAAGCTGGATTTTTAAATATACCTCAACCAAAACAGTGTATCATAACAGATTGAATGCAGAAGCAGTTATGGGAATCTAGCTATCTTCTATATTAAAGAGATTTGCAAAATGTAAAACAGTGCCACTCTTCTCATTAAAATTTTGTCGTAGGAAGTATAGTAACTTTTCATAAAGATGTTTATGTTAATCCGTAATGAGTTTACTATTATTTTTTTAATGAATTAATATTTTAAAATTTTCTGAGTTTTATATTTCTAATACAGTGAATATCAACAGGTATAACCTTCATAAACAAAAGATCTTTGGGGTCTTTGTTAACATTTAGGAGTAGTCTAAAAGAATCCTAAGACCAAAAAGTTTGAACTTGTTTCTGCAAGCTGTTAATTATGTTGAGACTACGTTAGTTTGTTTTGCATAACTGAAAGAAAGATTCCTCTCTTAGATTTCTTTGGAGACCAGCATGTATGGCATATTCTTGGAGAAGCATTTGCTGCTTTTTGCTGTGTATCATTCTCTGCATCTTTGGTAATAGAACCTTGAGTTTTTGGGGGGCATTACCCATTTGAGGTGCTGACACCTCACACACACTCACAACTGTAAATTTTGAAACAAAAAAACTTTGTTGAGGCTTTTTAAACATTGCTGCTTCCCAGAACAGCCTCCTTTCTTTTTACATCTGCTGCTTTATTTTTTTCTTTTTTTTTCTTTTTTTTTTTTATTTGTAGTCCAAGAAGAGAAACACAACATCTGCTGCTTTAACCTTTCTTCAGTTCTGTGAGTTTTGGTTTTCTTTCCCTTTATTCAAATATGCTTTCTGACATTTCTTCCCAGCATAAACCTATCTCATTTAGTTTGAAAATCTGTGCTTGGAATTTCCTTTTTGTTTAAGTTAGCCAGAGACCATTGATACTGCTTATACCCTAAAAAACTTAACAAATATGTAAGAGAAGAAATTATACTTATTTCTAAGAACTGCCAAGTGATAATGCAATGATTCTTCTCTTTGGAATTTTTTCTGTAGGATATTAATACATAGTTTTAAAAGATAAGCACATAGCACAACCTTTGAAGCAGACTTTTAACTTCAATTTGAAAGCATTCACATTTCCATTCTTGTTTCACAAATTTGATATGATAGGACCTGTGTTCCAATTCTGGGGAAGATAGAGTAAACAAATTCTCTTGTCTTTCCCTCTTAATGCAACTATGAGTCTTGGACAGAATGCATGGAACAGCTATCTGAGGATTCTCTCTGGTATTAGGCAGAGGGGGTAGAAGACCAGAATTTGAAGTTCCACCAAACCAGTGATGAATAGTTTATCATTTTTTCCTCCTCTGTTATCACCTACCTTGGACTCAAAGGCAGCCTGAACCCTGGAAGTGCACTCAAGGTGTGAACAGAAAGAGCTACAAGAGAAGCCTTTTCCTTCCGGTCTGAGGGGCAGGGAAGGATCTCCTAAGGGTCAGAAATGATGGGAGAAATCCTAGGTCTTTTTTTTCTTTTTTCCCTTCTCTCCTGCCCTGGCTCTCAAACGGTACTACCCTGATGGCAGTAGTGGCTGAGCAATGACAGTGATAACAGAGCAGGCACCTAAAACCAGGAGGAGAACTCCTTCTCTCACCAGAGGAACTGTGATCCCCATCACTAGGAGTGAATTCCATTGCTTTTTTCCACTGTCTCTGTCCTGCTGCTTGGGCCTGCATGCACATGCAGTTATTGTGTGGCAGAATAGGGAGACTAAAGCCCAGGAACACAAGGCCTGTTCAGTATTTGAAAGTCAATCAATGTAATCTACCATATTAATCTAGGGAAGAAAAACTATATAATCATACCAATTGATGCAGAAAAAGCATTTGATAAAATTCAACATTAATTCATGATAAAAACAGCAAACTAGGAATAAAAGGGGAACTTCCTCCACCTGATAAAAGGCATCTACAAAAAGCCCACAGCTCAGCCAGGTGCAGTGGCCTGTGCCTGTAGTTCCAACTACTTGGGAGGTTAAAGCAGGAAGATCATCTGAGTCCAGCTTGGGCAACTTAAGTGAGACCCTGTCTATTAAAAAAAAAAAAAACAACTAACATATTTAATGGTGAAACAGAATGCTTTGTCCCTAACATCCACAACAAGGTAAAGATGTCCATTCTATATTCAAATAAAGATGTCTAGCCAGTGCAAAAAGGCAAGGGAGAAAAAAGCACACAGACTAGAAAGGAAAGAATAAAATTGTCCCTATTTGTAGATGATGTGACTATAGAAAGTCCCCTGATATATACAAAAGAACTCCTATAATTAAGTTTAGCAAGGTTATGGGATACAAAATCACAAAAATTCATCATATTTTCATATGTGAACAATTTGAAATGAAATTACCAAAATAATGCCATTTATAATAGCTCCAATAAAGAAAGGAAAAGAAGTAGACATAAGTTTAGGAAGATGTGCAGGATCTGTATGTGGAAAAGTACAAAATGCTGATGAAAGAAATCAAGACCTAATGGAGGCCGGGCATGGTGGCTCACGCCTGTAATCCTAGCACTCTGGGTGGCTCAGGAGTTCGAGACCAGCCTGAGCAAGAGCGAGCCCCCATCTCTACTAAAAATAGAAAGAAATTAATTGGCAAACTAAAAATATATAGAAAAAATTAGCCGGGCATGGTGGCTCATGCCTATAGTCCCAGCTGCTCGGGAAGCTGAGGCAGGAGGATTGCTTGAGCCCAGGAATTTGAGGTTGCTGTGAGCTAGGCTGACACCACAGCACTCTAGCTGGGGCAACAAAGTCTCTGTCTAAAAAAAAAACAAAAAAGTGCCAGTTACGTGTTTCAAAATATCATGTTGTACGCAACAAACATATACAATTTTTATATGTCAATTTCAAAAAAAAAAAAAAAAAAAAGTGCTAGTCACGATGTCAGGCAGCTGGAACTCTCATACGTTGCTCATGGAAACGCAGAATGGTACAGCTACTCCAGAAAACAGTTTGGCTGTTTCTTATAAAGTTAAACATACTTTCCATATGACCCAGCAATCCCAGTCCTTGGATATTTACCTTAGAGAAATGAAAAGTTATATTCACACCAAAACCTGTACATGAATGTTCTAGCATTTCAGTTTATAACAACCAAAAATTGCAAACAATCCAAAAGTCCTTCAATGGATAAACAAACTATAGTACATCCATACAATGGAATATATAGCTCAGCAATGAGAAAAACTGAACTATTGGTAGTGTAACAACATGAATGGACCTCAGAGGCATTACGCTGAGTGAAAGTAGCCAGTGTTAAGGCTACATCCTTTAAAAAAAAACAGTGCTACATACTGTATAATTCTTGACATTCTTCAAGAGACAAAACAGCAAAAAGATCAGTGGTTGTCAGAGGTTAGGGACAGAAGGAGGGTATGACTACAGAGGAGCAGCCCAGGGGAGGTTTTTGGATCCTCATTATGATGGATGATACCAGAATCCAAAATCTCAAAATATGTTAAAATTCAGAACTGTACACCCCCCCCCAGAAAATTTTACTGTATGCAAATTAAATAAAAATTTAAAACATAATAAGACCTATACAATTTGTAAAAACTCTCAGCCGGGCGCGGTGGCTCACGCCTGTAATCCTAGCACTCTGGGAGGCTGAGGCGGGCGGATTGCTCGAGGTCAGGAGTTCGAAACCAGCCTGAGCAAGAGTGAGACCCCGTCTCTACTATAAATAGAAAGAAATTAATTGGCCAACTAATATATATATAAAATTAGCCGGGCATGGTGGCGCATGCCTGTAGTCCCAGCTACTCGGGAGGCTGAGGCAGCAGGATTGCTTGAGCCCAGGAGTTTGAGGTTGCTGTGAGCTAGGCTGACGCCATGGCACTCACTCTAGCCTGGGCAACAAGCGAGACTCTGTCTCAAAAAAAAAAAAAAAAAAAAGTAAAAACTCTGTATTTAAGAAAGTGAAGATAGTCTTAGTTTAAGGGTTTTTTTGGTTTTTTTGCTGAAAATGATGTATAAGTGGATATGGGTCGTCTGAGTAAAATAAAAAGGCTTATTTTGTACCTTCTCTGGGCAGCAAGTTGTGCCTGCTTATTCAAGAGCCAGTTTCCTTCTGCCCTATGTGGCTGTGCTCAGCATGCTGAGGATAGAATTACTGGTACTTAATGGTTTCCCTTGCTCTTCCTCCTCTCGGTCTGTATTTCCATACATTTGTCCCTATGAAGACTGAAAATATCTGTGGATCAGTTTTCCTTCCTTTTTTGTGTATGGTAGTCTTTTAAAAAAGTGTCTGTCTCTGAGATAGGATTTAAGGTAGCTACGTTATTATATAACATAACTCCAAATGCTCCCAGGTTTCTGTTGGTGTTTCTTATTTTTTTAAATGTTCATATATGCTCAAATGTCCTTTTGAATTTTCAATCACTGTTATTTTTCCTCTACATATGTTCTCTTGGAGTTTCTTTACAGAAGGACTCTTCTTTTTTCTGTGGGTTGTGAGACCTTATCCTACCTCCCTGGAACTTTGTCCTTTTTCTTTGTTGCTTGTGGATGATCTGGGTTTGTTGGTCTTAGTAATTCCCTACATACTTACTAACTAAAGTTGTTGGCTGGCGTTTGTAGCAGTAAGAGGCTTGTCTTTTCATTCTACAGAACTGGCCTCAGGCCTTTACTGAATGGAACTAGCAGAATTTCTACAGTCAGCAAACTGCTTGATTTTTTTCCCTACAGTATATCCTCCCTCCACCATCCCCCCCCCAGCCCTTTACATCAAAGCTTTTGTCTCTATAAAGAACAGAACCACTTGTTCTGGTACCTAAAATTACAGGGAGCTAAAATGACTCTTATCCATTTTGTCTTTCCTTAGGAGGTGCTATTCACATTGATTAGATGGTCTGTAATCTAGGGCATCTGATATTGCTCTATCAGCCATTTAAAAAATAATCTATAGTAATGTTGCAAATCTACTACCTTGTAAGCTGAAAGAGACAGTGTACAGTTGTTCACACACTTGAAAAATAAATTGTCAGTTTTTAAGTACAGGAATTTGATACAATGTGAAAAAGTTATTTTGATATTTGATATTTTGATTACACTTGTCATTATAAAAGTAAAAGTTTTTCCCCCCCCCTTTTTAGGCTGTTATTATTTGTATCAAAAACAAAGAGTTTGAAAAGGCTTCAAAAATTTTGAAAAAACATATGTCTAAGGACCCCACAACTCAGGTAAATTTTATTTATTTTTGTTTCCATGACTTAAATCCATCTCATTGCTTTTGGGGGGAAAATAGGGAAAGGGTTCTTTGTCAGGAATATCATCTAAATAGTCACTTTTAAACACGAAACACCTGTAGCATTGTCGTTTTTTTGTATCAAAGATAACTCACTGTAAGATTGGATTTTCAAACTTTATTTTTCATTACAGAATTTTACATAAATCATTTACTTGCGTCATTTATGTATGGTTTGTGACAGAACATTTATTTAAGCAGTCAACACCAGGTATTCAGCTGACAAATTTGTAACACTCCTGACTTTATTTACCTAAGTGCTGATCCTGGAAGACTTGAGGAAACAGCTTTAGTGAGGACTTAACACACCTCTGTTTCCTGGTGTCAAAAGCTGTGTTGGTCCCCTGCTCTTATTTTTTCTTCTTTATAAATTTAAATTTTATTATTTGAAAAGGTAATGTGCATGCATAATATAAAATCCAAAAGGTATGACAAAAGAGCTTAGTGAAAATTCTCTCATATATATCCTCAACCATCTAATTCCCTTCAGAGGGACCAGTGTTCTTTTTTTCTTTTATCCTTTCAGAGATAGCTCTGTGCATATGCACGCAAATGTGTGTGTATGTGTATTTGCACGGACACACATAAATCAATTTATCCTATTCTTCCCAAACACATATGTGATAGCATATTCTACATGTTAATTTGAATATTTTTAGAAATTGCTTTTTTCATTTGACAGTGTATCTTGGAACTCATTCTATGTTAGCACATAAGGAACTTTTTTATCTTTTTTTTATAGCTACATATAATAACCTGCTATGGCTGAACCACAGTCTACTAATCAGTGTTTACATGGGTTTTCCTTCCCGTATGTGTACCGGTGACTTTCTTTAACAGTGTTATAAAAGTTCTGATAGTGTCAGGTCTCAACTCATCATCATTGAATTTTTACTGGAGTTTTCTTTTCTCATGTTGCAAATATTGGTCCTTTGTGTAGAAGCTGAGAAATGATCTCCTGAACATTATCCGAGAGAGGAACTTGGCCCACCCTGTTATCCAGAACTTTTCCTATGAGACCTTCCAGCAGAAGATGCTGCGCTTCCTGGAGAGCCACCTGGACGATGGAGAGCCCTACCTCCTTACGGTGTGCCTTGGCCTTTCTTCTCTCCCCATAACTGTGATCTGCCCTTGAGGATGTGCAGGGAATTAGAAAATTAGAAGTGAAAAGAGTTAATGTGTGAAAAAAACATTGAATCATATGCACTGTCCTCTTTAAGTAAATGCCACAGAAATTCCAAAGCAGGGAGAACAGCAGAGGCAAATGGAGCACACCTAGTCTCCCTCACCTGCCTTTTTTTTTTTTTTTTTTTTTTTTTTTTTTTGAGACAGAGTCTCACTCTGTCACCCCAGCTAGAGTGCAGTGGCATTATAATAGCTCACTGCAACCTTAAACTTCTGGACTCAGTTGATCCTCCTGCTTCAGCTGGAACTACAGGCGCACACCACCACACCTGGCTCTCTTTTTCTATTTTTAATAGAGACGGGATCCCACTCTTGCTCAGGCTGTCTCAAACTCATGACCTCAAGTGATCCTCCCACCTCGTTCTCTTAGAGTGCTATGATTACAGGCATGAGCCACCACAACTGTCCCACCTGCCATTTTTACCTCCTTTACCTATGATTAATCTGTTGTGGCTCAAGTAGAACATTCACTTACAATTGACGGTGGCTCCCAAAGAAAATGAAATGTGCGCTAAGTTTGAAGGAAGAGGGTTTGGTAGATGTGGCATGATGGGGTTGTTAACAGAAAGAAGGCATGGTGTGGAGAAAGATGTCAATATAAGTATGATAAGGTCAAAAGAGGCCAATGGAAGGTATACTGTAATTGGGTCAAAGAGATAAGCATAAAGCTTGGAAACAGTGAGCCTCGGGACAACATAGGGAAGAATTAGAACCCAGGTGTGGGTCCCAGGTCGTGGACCATGATGAGGGAACACTGAGTGAAGGTGGTTTTGTTTTTTTTTAAAGCAAGATTTTGAGAATGTTGAAAATATCCTATCTGTAACAGTTGATCTGCCAGGCCTATGTTAAGATAGTATCAATAATCCCAGTAGTTATTTGTCAAATCTCAAATTAATAAGCAGGTAGTTTGGGATATTCAGGGAGCAAGTGTAAGGATACTTAAGCCTGGCCTGGGGTCTTTTCCTTTGCATTCTAGGTAACTGGAAAATATCCTACCACTGTCTGTGTGTGTGGATGGAACTCTTAGATCGTAGGACACCTCACATTACAAGTATACATAACTGAAACTGAGTGGTACTTGACTGATTGGAAATGCCTAAAACTTAAATCAGAGGGAAACAGATGAATACCTGGAGTTAGAGCAAGATTAGCCTACTCAGGTTATATATGTGAGGTATAGGTAAGGATTTTCTTTTACTTTTTTTTTTTGTTTTGAGACAAGAGTCTCACTCTGTTGCCCGGGCTAGAGTGCCATGGCGTCAGCCTAGCTCACAGCAACTTCAAACTCCGGGGCTCAAGCGATCCTACTATCTCAGCCTTCCGAGTAGCTAGGACTACAGGCATGCACCACCATGCCCAGCTATTTTTTTCTATATATAGTTTTAGTTGTCCAGTTGATTTCTTTCTAATTTTTTTAGTAGAGATGGGGTCTCATTCTTGCTCAGGCTGGTCTCGAACGCCTGAGCTCACATGATCTGCCTGCCTCAGCCTCCCAGAGTGCTAGCATTACAGGTGTGAGCCATTGCACCTGGCCTAGGATTTTTTAACAGTTATTAAGGCAAAACATTTGTGGAAATGGAGTTATTAAAAATTCTATTCACTGGCCGGGCGTGGTGGCTCACGCTTGTAATCCTAGCACTTTGGGAGGCTGAGACGGGCGGATTGCTCAAGGTCAGGAGTTCGAAACCAGCCTGAGCGAGACCCTGTCTCTACCAAAAATAGAAATAAATTAATTGACCAACTAAAAATATATATACAAAAAATTAGCCGGGCATGGTGGCACATGCCTGTAGTCCCAGCTACTCGGGAGGCTGAGGCAGTAGGATCGCTGAGCCCCTGAGATTGAGGTTGCTGTGAGCCAAGCTGACGCCACGGCACTCACTCTAGCCTGAGCAACAAAGTGAGACTCTGTCTCAAAAAAAAAAAAAATTATATTCACTAAAAGATGTTAGAAGAAACATGTATTGTTATCCTAAATTTGAAGAAAAAATGTTTGACTTTTATACGTGACCCAAAGGTGTACTTGGGGGTCAGAAACTGAATTAGGACTGAGACTAGAAAGATAGAAGAGGAAATGTGGAATAAAATCATGTCATTATATGTTGACCAAAAGATTAAGGAGTTCTTGCAATGTCAAGGTGGTGATTACCACTGAAATTGAGTCATCCTCTACTGTAGAAAACTGTGAGCCGGCTAGGTGAGATGGCTTATGCCTATATTCCTACTACTTTGGGAGGCTGAGGCAGAAGGATTGATTGTTGAGGCCAGGAGTTTGAGACCAGCCTGAGCAAAAGTGAGATCCCATCTTTATAAAAAGTAGAAAAATTAGTTGGGCATGGTGGCATGCGCCTGTTGTCCAGGTACTTTGGCAGCCGAAGCAGGAGGATTGCTTGAGTCCAGGAGGTTTTTTTTGAGTCTTCCTTTGTTCCAGGGCTAGAGTGCTATGGCATCCTCAAACAGGAGTTCAAGGTTGCAGTGAGCTATGATTGACACCATGGCCCAGTGACGGAGGGAGACCTGGTATCAAAAAAAAAAAAAGAAAAGAAAGAAAAAACTATGAGCCATTTTTGGAGTTATTACTGTTTTTTGAGGAAGAAGAAATTTGAGATGATTCTTGTAAGGTCTCTCTCATTTTATATCCTCGATTTTATGCTAGATTGGATTTTATATATATATTTTTTAGTTTTTTTTTTTATTTCAGCATATTATGGGGGTACAAATGTTAAGGTTATGTATATTGCCTATGCCCCTCCTCCCCCCTCGAGTCAGAGCTTCAAGTGTGACCATCCCCCAAATGTTGCACATTTCACTCATTGTGTTTGTATATACTCAACCCCTCCTCCCCCTTCCCACCCGCCCGACACCCGATAAATGTTTCTCCTATATGTCCACTTAGGTGTTGATCCATTAACACCAATTTGCTGGTGAGTACATGTGGTGCTTGTTTTTCCATTCTTGAGATACTTCACTTAGTAGGTTGGGTTCCAGCTCTATGCTAGATTGGATTTGTAAGTGAATGTTTGCATATTGAGTGTTTGTTCATGGTGAAAGAATCAGAGAATTAATGAAACTCTGTAGCTTTCTTTTCCTGATGACATCCTTCCTTTCCCAGATGGCCAAAAAGGCTTTGAAATCTGAGTCAGCTGCCTCAAGTACAGTGAAGGAAGATAAACAGCCAACACCAGCGCCTGTGGAAAAGCCACCCAGAGAACCTGCAAGGTGAGAGGATGCTCTTTGGTGATCTTGGGTAAAGCACTGGGGTGATTGTTGGAAGCATCCTCTCCTTAGAGCAGAAGCAATTCCTCTGGGCGACTTGACCTGCTAACATGTTACTAAGTTACTTGTACAAGGCACTGTGGGAAAATGAATATATTGAAGATGGGGTGTTAGAACTTCCTGATTGGCTATTACTCAAAGATTCTTTCTCCATCTCTCTCTTCCCACCTCACCTGTATCTACTCAGTACTTCCTGTGGGTACACAATCTTTTAATATATTCAGGAAGCAGTGTTCAGATCTGTGAGTTGAACACCAAAACCAGTTGCTGAAGCAAGAGTCACAAGTTTAGATGCCTTTGAGGGCCTGGTAGGAAATATAAAGGAGTAAAGTGGGCCCGGGATAAGACAGTCACAGGCATGGAGTTGTGAGCCAGAGGGCATGTGTTTCACCTTCTCCTGATTGTTGCTCCCTGGGAATTTCCAAGGATGCCCAAATTTCGATTAATATTTTTGTGTGAGACGTCCAAGTTTTTTGTGAGATTTCCCAACCTTTGAATGTGGGTATCTACTTTTGAAAAAAGTAAAACTTCACATGGGTTAGGCAACAAGACACATCTGCCAGCTGGGTTTAGCCTGCAGGCTGCCAGTTTGCCCCTCTTCTAAGTTTTTACTTAAGGCAAATTCACTGTTCCAAATGCTATATGAACTTTATTTTTTAAAAGTGGTTTCTCCGCCGGGCGAGGTGGCTCACGCCTGTAATCCTAGCACTCTGGGAGGCCAAGGCGGGCGGATTGTTCGAGGTCAGGAGTTCGAAACCAGCCTGAGCAAGAGCGAGACCCCATGTCTACTATAAATAGAAATAAATTAATTGGCCAACTAATAGATATAGAAAAAATTAGCTGGGCATGGTGGCGCATGCCTGTAGTCCCAGCTACTCGGGAGGCTGAGGCAGCAGGATCGCTTGAGCCCAGGAGTTTGAGGTTGCTGTGAGCTAGGCTGACACCACGGCATTCGCTCTAGCCTGGGCAACAAAGCAAGACTCTGTCTCAAAAAAAAAAAAAAAAAAGTGGTTTGTCATTGTTCCAAGACTGGTTGGCATGCTTTTTATTCTGAGAATTCTCAAGATCCTGTTCATAAGTGTGTTATAGGAGAAAGGGGCAAAGTGGAGACCAGTCTGTTACTTCTCTCACATGAGGGTTAGACTGGGCAGCTGGAAGATGATTATAGATTTCAAGGTGAGATTGCTGGATTATTATCAGTTGGTTGCTCAGGTAGCCACCATTCAGAGTTCTTATGTAATGGAAAGCATTGCTTTAGTCCGTACAAACTAAAAGGGTTAGACAGCACACAGGCTAACGAGGTCTCTAGAGGGAGTATCATTGGCCATAGTTCCTTTAAGGTTCTCTTACTTGCAACTCCATGTTGCAACTTACATTTATACTCATTATAGAGGCTTTTATAAATAAAGGTGGTGTCAAGCCAAATTCTCTCTCTCTCTCTCTCTCTCTATTTTTTTTTCTTTTCTTTCCTTTTTTTTTTTTGAGACAGAGTCTCCCTCTGTTGCCCGGGCTAGAGTGCCGTGGCGTCAGCCTAGCTCACAGTAACCTCAAACTCCTGGGCTCACATGATCCTTCTGCCACAGCCTCCTGTGTAGCTGGGACTACAGGCATGCGCCACCATGCCCAGCTAATATTTTTTTCTATATATTTTTTGTTGTCAGCCTAATTTCTATTTTTAGTAGAGACGGAGTCTCGCTCTTACTCAGGCTGTTTTTGAACTCCTGACCTGGAGGGATCCTCCCTCCTCGGCCTCCCAGAGTGCTAGGATTACAGGTGTGAGACACCGCATCCGGCCTATTTTCTTTTTTTTTTTTTGAGGCAAACTTTTGCTGTATTGCCCAGGCTGGTCTTGAACTCCTGGGTTCAAGCGATCCTCCTGTGACAGCCTCCTGAGTAGCTGGGATTACAGGCATGTGCCACTGTGCCTGACTTCTCCTTTTTGTTCAAATGGAGATTGCTTAGCTTGAGGAGTCCTCTATCTAATTTAAAGCTTCAAACTTCAAAAAAGTTGTGGCTGTTTGGATAAGTATCAACAATAGTAAAACTGATTGGCTTTATTTGCAGGCAGCTACGGAATCCTCCAACCACCATTGGAATTACCACTTTGAAGGCAGCTTTCAAGACTCTGTCTGGTGCACAGGATTCTGAGGCAGCCTTTGCAAAACTGGACCAGAAAGATCTGGTACTTCCTAGTCAAGCGCCTGTATCATCATCAGCCCTCAAAAACAAAAGACTGAGAAAAGATGAAAACGAAAGTTCAGTCCCTGCTGAGGGTGAGGGTGGCTCAGAACTGCAGCCCAAGAACAAGCGCATGACAATAAGCAGATTAGTTTTGGAGGAGGACAGTGAGAGTACTGAGCCAAGCCCAGGCCTCAACTCCTCCGAGGAGGTCGTTCCAGCATCACGATCGAAGTCCACCGTTCTCAACCAGCCCCTGCCAGGGGAGAAGAATCCCAAGTATGAAGACCTTCTTTGTAGAAATTTTGGGGCTGGTTGGTGGTTCTGGTTGGACCTGTATTACTTCCATGAATGAAGTAACTTTCAGCTAAGTTATTCACCACCAAGGCTTGCTCGGACTGCTAGAATGTGACTCAGGAGCGGGGAGTGACGACGTAGCTGTCCCTGCCAGTTCTGAAGCCCTACACTTGGGCTTCAAGCATTGCACTAGGGCATGAGTGAGGATGGAAAGGTTTCAGAGCCTCCTGCTCATCGCTGCTTTCATTTTTAGCCAACATCCAAGTGTCTTGACTATTAAATGTTAGTCTAGCTATGAAAGGAAATTTGTTTGAATTAGGCCACAATATCCTTTGATCCTTAAAAGAGACTGATGAATATTTATGGTTTTGTACCTTTTAGGAGCTTGTGAGACTTGGCATATTTACTTATTGACTTCCCATATTCTGCTAGGTACTGTGGGACAGTCATTAGAATACCTTAATTTTGCCCCCACATCATGACTCCCACCCTGGCCTTTGCTGCTCTCTGTGCCCTGCTGTGTGGATCCTCCCTCCAGGCAAACTGGTCTGCTTACTCTCTCTGGAACACACTGTTTGTTTCTACTACTGTACTTTTGCTTTCTCTCATTCCCCACAGCGGACTCCCATCCCTCCATCATTGCCTGTCCAGATCCCATTCATCCTTCAAAGGGAAGGAAGCTGTTGTTGACTATATGCTTTCATGTATTGTCTTACCAAATCTCTACAATCCTCACTCTGTGAGGTGATAGATCAACCCCATTGTATAGATAAGGAGGACTCAGAAAAGTTATTAGCTTGCCTGAAGTCACACAATTGAAAGTAGCACAGTTGGGCTCTGGGATTTTTAATCCAAATCAGTCTTGACACAAAAGCCCATGGCCTATTTAGCATGTACACCACGTTGTCTCTCAAAATTCTCCCTCCATGGATTCTTCCCTGGTCACCCCTGCTGTAAGTAATCCACCTCACTGATCCCCCAAGGCCATCTCTACCACTGCTCTATGTTGTATTATTTGGGGACCTATGCTCTGGCAGGCCTTGTACTAGGTGCCTCGAAGGGCTGTGGCATCTGATAAGTGAGTTATACTTAGGCACAAATATGCACTGTGTGCACCACTACTTGAATTTGGAAGTGAGTCGTTGGCTGGCAAAAGAGTATTGCTGATGGGCAGCAGATGCAGCTCCACACACATTATTCTCATTTGATGCATGATCTCATTGACTCCTCAAAGCGATCCTGTGAAGTGTAGATACTGCTCCCATGAACAGGTGAGGATTACAGTGATTTTGTAAGTGGGAGGATTTGTGAGTGTTTCAGATATACCCCCCCCCCCCTCGTATGTCAGGGGTATGAAGTATGGAGTACTCTAAAGCAGGGGTTGGCAAATTATGGCCCTTGGGCCAAATCCGCCTGCTGCCTGTTTTTGTAAATAAAGATTTATTGGAACATACCACACCCATCATTTATGTATATTCTAGGGCGGCTTTTGGTGCAATGACACTGAGTTGAGTAGTTGTGACAGACAGTAATGCTTGCAAAGCTGAAAATACTATTTGTCCCTTTACAGAAAAAAGGGGTCCACTGATCCCTGCTTTAAAGGAAGTCTGTGTGAGGTGCCCTGGGAGCTCATGGGAAGAAGAGCTGAGCCTGCTCAGGAAAGTTTTAAGTGGAGCAAACCTATAGAAGGTTAAGTAGGGAGTCATCAAGCATATTGGAGGACAGGGGCTTCTAGGCAGTGGGAACTCCTTACATACAGACAAGAGAAAGCCTGGTATGTTCCTGAAGGTTCCATGTAGTCTGTATGGTAGAATATAGTGCACAGGAGAGAAGGAATGGAGAAGAGTCTGGATGGGTAGATGGGCTAGATCTTGAGAGTTTCTTTTTTTTACTATTATTTTTTATTTTATTTATTTAGTTTTTTTTCTTTTTACCTCCACAGAAAGATCTTGAGAGTTTCTATTTGTTTATCAGGCAGAGGTTCTCAAACTGGGCTTCATGACACAGTTAGCTGTGGAATGTTCCAAAAGTGCATACTCCCAGGCTCTTGACTACTAAATTAGAAGAGGCTAGAGAATGCACTGTAATCTGCTTTTCTAACTATGCCCCAGATCATTCTAATACAACTAATAGGAAGGCCTGATGAGATACCACTGAGGTTTTCTGAATAGGCACTGAGGAAAGGAGGGGCTAGCGACTGCTGCCCCTGGAGTAGGGAGGGGAGAAGGCAGGGTGAGAGGCTGTCACCTGGAGGGCAGGGGCACAACCCTGGGTTTTTATATCTCCCATGGCACCTTGCACATAGCAAGTACTTTCCAGGTATTTATTAACCAAATAAAGATTCTTAGTTCTTGCATTTTAAGGGGTGACCCCCAAAACTTCTGTAAAAGGCCAGCAGAGGGTTAATATTTTAGGCACTGTAGGCCGTATAAATTCTCTGTTATATATATATATGTATATATATATATATATTTTTTCCTCCTTACAATTCTTTAAAAATGTATAAATCATTCATAGCCCAAGCTTTCTGGTACAGAAACCAGCAGCCACAGACTATAGTCTGCCAACCCTTGATAAACCATTGCTCTTCACAAGTTCCAACTTCACCAGTGAGGAGCACAAGGACCAGAAGTGGGCTGACTTGCCCGGCACCACTCAGCCACCTAACAAATGGGAAGAGGACCCAGACCTCAGTCCCTTCCACATGAGAAGTCAGAGAAGTAGTCAACGTAACACTTATGTGAAAGATTTCATAGGTCCCATAAAGTAACTACCAAGACATTTGTACAGGTAATAATGCTGAGAGCTCAGATGAGGGAAAAGTTACTAAAGTGACCTGCAAACACTGTCTGCAGGAAAAGTGGACAGCTCCCCAGGGAAAATGCTGGGCCATCAGGGCACTGAGGTTCAAATGGGTTTATCTGGACACTGAGATAAGCAGATAGAAAAACTCTATCTGACTTTGATTTATAAATAGTAATTAACACAGTAATATCCTGTAAAGGAAAAACCTTATGTAATTTTTTTTCACCTTGTCTCAAGCAAATTATTCTCAACATTTTAGGGGATGTGATCCAATTTAAAAACAAGGGAAAGGAAATAGTCCACTATTTGACTCAGCCACTTGGTTAGGTAATTTCATAGAAAACTGATGGAACCCAAGGAATTTGTTCAAGCCTGTATATTTACTAATCAAATTGCTTTCATGATTCATTTGCAAAATTCCTAGACAGCATTAAAAATAAGTTTCTTTTTCATGGTGGTGGTAGGGAGACAGAATTTTGTCTCTACTCTCTTGATCAACTTTTGCAGGTCATTTTGATCTATATAAATTCTTCAAAACTCTTAATTCAGACACTTTTCATGTTTTGTGAAAGATGTTATGATTCTGAGGTCAGATTTGTGCTGTATTCCCAGGGCATTTATATTATTAATCACATAAACGCAGTTAAAGTTGATTAGGAGAGATGAGCTATAATTTTCATTTAATAATTAGGTTTTACATTATTTTTCAACTTTGAGACTTTTTTTTGGCTACAGTCAAGTGCTTAATATTTCATATTCACAGGAAAGATTCTTGTTTATTACTCTAATCTTTGATGGTGTAATTGCTTTGTGACTCTTTGATAATCCCAGTATTAGTTGAGCTGATACATCTCTAGTTTATGTTAGGGTATGTGCTACTGTGCTAGGTGTTTGGATAGACAAAGGAAGATATACTCCTGCCTTTGAGGTCTCCTGGTTCTGGGTACATTGTGGAAAACAGTGGAAGCATCCTGCTGTGGCTTCACTAGGAATCATGGCCTGGAAAGGTGGCTGGGATTTCATTTGGCTAGGAAGGAACTTACAAGTAGAAGGATATGGAGAGCCAGGAAAGTGCAGAGCTTCTAGGAGGGAATAGAACAGCATGGCTCTGCTGTTTGTGTGGGTGTGGTGGGGAGTAGTGGGTAGGACACTGACTGGGGCCAGACTGGATTGTTTTGTTTTATTTCTTGAGACAGAGTCTCACTTTGTTGCCCAGGCTAGAGTGAGTGGCGTGGCGTCAGCCTAGCTCACAGTAACCTCAATCTCCTGGGCTCACGTAATCCTACTGCCTCAGCCTCCCGAGTGGCTGGGACTACAGGTATGCGCCATCATGCCCAGCTAATTTTTTTTTTCTATATATATTAGTTGGCCAATTAATTTCTTTCTATTTATAGTAGAGATAGGGTCTCGCTCTTGCCCAGGCTGGTTTCTAACTCCTGACCTTGAGCAATCCGCCCACCTCTGTCTCCCAGAGTGCTAGGATTACAGGCGTGAGCCACTGCACCCGTCCGGACTGGATTGTTGAGGCAATGAGAAGCCATCCTGGAAAAGAGGAGGGATGTAATTTTAGCATGATTGTCCCCATGGCTTTAGAAGGGCAAGAGGCTAGCGGCAGACTCCAGTTAAGAGGCTGGGGTAATACTGACAAAAGGCACCACAGGCTTAAATGAGGGGAACAGGGAGGGAGAGGAGATCTGTCCAGACAGGAATACGGCATGTCCGAGGAAGAGAGGGTAGAGTTTGCAGTTTCTAGGTTAGAAGAATACTGAGACCTTTAAAAACGCATAACCAAACAAACAAAAAACCAGGAAAATGAACAGATTTTGGAGGGGGATAGTGATATACTCAGTGCTGAAGTTGAGGGATGTTATGCGGCGATACCTAGCCAGCCCAAGAGAAAGGACAGTGGGTGTAGGAGTTGTGTGTAAGGGGACCTTGAGTGTGGTCACAGCAGAACAGGGAGGAGTACAGGGTTGCAGGTAAGCCAAGGACAGAGTATGGGACAATCCAGTGTGGCTATTTGATACGTGTCCTCTCTTTGATCTTCCCTCAGAGGATCCAAAGGCAAGTGGAACAGCTCTAATGGGGTTGAAGAAAAAGAGACTTGGATGGAAGAAGAAAACCTGTTTTCAGTTCAGGGTAAGCAATATCTTCCTTGGCCTTTTCTTGATGCTTGCCAAAGTATAGATATATGTTACTGTCATATTAACATTCCAGGCCAGGCGCAGTGGCTCACGCCTGTAATCCTAGCACTCTGGGAGGCCGAGGCAGGCAGATTGCTCGAGGTCAGGAGTTCGAAACCAGCCTGAGCAAGAGCGAGACCCTGACTCTACTATAAATAGAAAGAAATTAATCGGCCAACTAACACATATATATATAAAAAAAATTAGCCGGGCATGGTGGCGCATGCCTGTAGTCCCAGCTACTCGGGAGGCTGAGGCAGGAGGATTGCTTGAGCCCAGGAGATTGAGGTTGCTGTGAGCTAGGCTGATGCCACAGCACTCACTCTAGCCTGGGCAACAAAGCAAGACTCTGTCTCAAAAAAAAAAAAAGCCAGACATTGTGGCACATGCCTGTAGTCCCAGCTACTCGGGAGGCTGAGGCAGTAGGATCTCTTGAGCCCAGGAGTTTGAGGTTGCTGTGAGCTAGGCTGACGCCACAGCACTCACTATAGCCTGGGCAACAAAGTGAGACTCTGTCTCAAAAAAACAAAACAAAACAAAACAAAAAACATTCCAGAAACTGCTTGTCTCTAAACTAGAAAAAGTTTAATAAGTTCCTGATCTCATTTTGATTTTTGAGGAGTCAGTTTTATGTCCTTTCCCATTAAACAATGGAGACCTTAAAAGCAAGAGTTTTATTTTAAGGAAAATTCCTCATTTTGTTTTAATAACTCCTATGATATTTAATTATTATTCCTAAAACCCTTTAATTAATTAGATATTATAGTACATACCTGTAATCCTAGCACTCTGGGAGGCCGAGGCAGGAGGATCCCTCAAGGTCAGGAGTTTGAAAGCAGCCTGAACAAGAGTGAGATCCCATCTCTACTAAAAATAGAAAGAAATTAATTGACCAGCTAAAAATATATAGAAAAAATTAGCTGGGCATGGTGGCTCATGCCTGTAGTCCCAGCTACTCAGAAGGCTGAGGCAGGAGGATTGCTTGAGCCCAGGAGTTTGAGGTAGCTGTGAGCTAGGCTGACACCACGGCACTCACTCTAGCCTGGGCAACACAATGAGACTCTGTCCCAAAAAAAAAAAAAAAGAAAACAAAACAAAAAAGAAATGATAGTACATTTCATTCTCTGTATTTCCTGTTTAAGTAAAAAATCTCTTTCTAGTTTCTATATATAAATGTTTTTTCTAAGATGAGAAACTTTACTTTTCCATAATTAATAACTTTACAGCATTTACATTAGAATCTCTCCCACCACATATTTTGTATTCTAATGGATATAACTATTTGCTAAACCTTAATTTAGAGTGGCTTTAAAGACTTTTGTAACATGGCAATAGTAAATCCTTTGCCAATCTCAAAGGTTTTGTTCTTGAAAATTACCTTCATTGGCTAAATTTTTTTTTTTTTGCTAGTGGCTAAATTATAATTGGCAAGATCAAGATCACATGGAAAATGGAGGAAGTAACAGAAAAATAATAAAAATGACATTATTTTAAAACAACATGACTTAAAAGTTCTAGGAAACATCTACTTCCAATGCAATCCAGATGTGTTAGCTTTAGATATCTTCCAACTATAGTATATAATACTTCATAATTTAAAAATAAGTAATGGCCAGGTGCTGTAATTCACACCTGTAATCCCAGCACTTTGGGAAGCCAAGACAAGAGGATCATTTGCTGCCAGGAGTTTGGGACCAGCCTAGGCAACATAGCAAGACCGCATCTCTAAGAAAAAAAAAAGAAAAAATTAGCCAGGTATGGTAGTGCATGCCTGTATTCTCAGCTACTCGGAAGGCTGAGGCAGGAGGATCGACTGAGCCCAGGAGTTTGAGGTTGCTGTGAGCTAGGCTGATGCCATGGTACGCTAGCCCGGGCAGAGTGAGACTCTGTCTCAAAAAAAAAAAAAAAAGTTGATTTTACTAAAAAGCCTAAAATCCATCATTAACCAGCATTTATTGACTGTCTATTGTAAAGTACTTGCATTGTATAGAATCTTGTGGGCTGAATGACTGGCATTTGCAAACAAAGGATAAAAATTAATTATCCTTTAGTGATGTCTTTTCTCTTTTCAATGTTTGTGAAATTTGAATGAAGTTTTCCCTTTGGGGACATTCTGTATCTTTTTCTCATGATTTGTACAGAGAAAGGTGATCTCTGAAATAAATCTACTTTTAATGTTTTCCAACAGCACCAGATGAAGATCACACAACCCCTGGAACAAAAAAGCAGGTAATTTAAAATTCTCTTTCCTAATACTGTTTGTGTGGCTAGAGCAGAGGTAAAATAAGCCCCCTAGCTCATAAGCATAGGCTGCCCGTGTGCCCAGTAAAAGTCTTTTTTGAGATTTTCAGGTAGTTCAAACTAAGTTAAAGTAACAGTTATTTTCTGAAAGAAAAACCTAGGAGGACAGAAGCCTAACATATTTTCCAGACAGGGAACAACATATACACATTTGAAGTTTGGAATGCAGAAGTGATTGTTAGTTGAGGATGAAATGACAGGACATTGAGAATCATTAAATGTCCAGATCCACGGTGTTCATTATGCCATGTTTTAAAAACATAAACCCTGCTTTGGGGTTCAGACAATTCTCCTAGGATCCTTGAGTTTACCTCTTCACTGTATTGGAGAGAAGGTTCATAAGTAGAGAGAAAGGCTGTGATAAAACTTTTGTTTTCTTTTTCAGAAGTGGACTGTAGAAGAAAGCGAGTGGATCAAGGATGGAGTGCAAAAATACGGGGAAGGAAACTGGGCTGCCATTTCTAAAAATTACCCGTTTGTTAACCGAACAGCTGTGATGATTAAGGATCGCTGGCGGACCATGAAAAGACTTGGCATAAACTGAAACAGGCTTTCATTTCCACAGAATTCACAGGAGCATGGTTCCTAATAATAGCCCCTGATAGTCTGCTGTTTCTTTCAGAAGCTGGGCTGGGATGAGAATTTTGGGCAACCTCCTTCCACATGGGGGAGGTCCCAGTTCCACTTCATCACTGTCGGAGATCATGGAGCTAAGAAGCAAAGCCAAGTCCACCCATGTCTTTGGCAGAGATGACAGGCACACAGCTTGTACAGTGCCAGAATATCATTAGTGTTTCCCTTACTTAGTGGTTTGCTTAAATTTAAATCCCTGATAATCTGTAGAACCTTCTCCTAGAAAATGGTGGAGTCTATTAGGAGCCACTTACGACTCCATGACCTGTTAAAACCAGCAACATGAGCATTATTTGGAGTGAACTTGTTCACATAAAGTTTTGGCCTTGTGATGCAAATGCAAAGGAACTTTGTCTGTTGGGAGCCCGGGTTGATGAGAGACCAGTCCTTGTGGAATGGTAAGATTCTCTTTAAAAATGGTTTAGCCAGTTAAGACAACCCTAGACCTGACTGCCTTGGCATTTGCTCTTAATATCTGCTGGGCTATGTAGGCAGGTTTATCCTCCATTTCTCATGTGGTTGAACCAGTGTGTTTTTTGGTAAAAGTGATTATGTAGATAAGCTTAGCCTCCCCTCCCCGCCCCCTGCCTCTTTTCCCAATTCCCTTCCTTATGCTGGGCTTTTGAAGCTTAAAAAAAAAATCCTGATTGAATATAAATGCCTAATTTCATTCTTTATGAAGTGGTTGCTTCCACCCAATTCCGTACTTGTGGTATGTTAGTGTCTTGCACTGCAGTTCAACATTCCCTTTTCCTTTTGTACTGTGTTGTGCTTGCTGTCTCTCTTGGACATCCTTAAAGACTGTCTTTTTAGCAAAAAATTTCAGTAAGGTGTTTTCTGTAATCTTTTTTTAAAATATGAGAACTAATTATCGTCCATACTTGTAGCATTCTTCATTAAAGTCTTGCTTCTCTCAAATTTAAGTAGCTGTTTAATTGCAGCACAACATGTATTCACAGATGGAGGTAGCAAAAGGTTGAACAAACTTTGCTGAGCTATTTGGTCATGAAGCTGGTGTTGGCCGGTGCAGTGGCTCACACCTGTAATCCTAGCACTCTGGGAGGCCAAGGGGTGAGAATCGCTTGAGCTCAGGAGTTCCAGACCAGCCTGAGCGAGAGTGAGACCCTGTCTCTACTAAAAATAGAAACAAATTAGCTGGACTACTAAAAATATGTAGAAAAATTAGCCGGGCATGGTGGTGCATGCCTATAGTCCCAGCTACTCGGTAGGCTGAGGCAGGAAGATAGCATGAGCCCAGGAGTTTGAGGTTGCTGTGAGCTAGGCTGATGCCACGGCACTCACTCTAGCCTGGGCAACAGAGTGAGACTCTGTCTCAAGAACAAAAAAAAAAAAGCTGGTGTCAAACTATTTGGGGCGCTGTGATCCTTGGAAGCTGTGTCAAACACATGATGTCAAAGTTTCTTCTTGTTTTGCCTCTTACCTCATATAACATAGTTTTTTTTTTTTTGAGACAAATGAATTCCCCCTTTTCCACTTGAGTAAAAGGCAAGGTTTAAAAAAAATGCCAAAAGTTTTAAGGGCAATATACATAACCTTAACATTTGTACCCCCATAATATGCTGAAATAAAAAATGCTAAAAAGTTTTAAAATTCATCTTTTAGTTATAAGTTGAAAACATTGTACAGCTTTATTAACTATGCATTTGGAGAGTTGGTACTACTGTTTTTCTATCAGCCAACCCCAAGTGAAACCACAAGGAGAAGTTGAGAACTTGAGCTCCTGTTGGTCCAGCTACCTTCTGGTTGCAGCTAGGTGTGGTCTCCCTCGAAACCAGATTGGAATCCTGAAGCTTTTCTCCCCTCAAGTCACATCATTAGATGGTGTTCTGTAGGTAGAAAGGTGATGGACTTAGGGAAGCAAAATATCCCAGCGTTTTTCTCAAACTTGAGAAATGCCTAAGTCCATGAATATTTTTTCATGGAACCTCAGTGTTGTTACAGCGTTACTGAAGTGTGTACAAACGTTAAACTGTGCTTACACGGTTTCTGTAGAACTATAAAACTTTCCACAAACCGACAGTTGTTTTGCTGCGTCCAAGTTGCCGCTGATGACTTGAGTAGTGTTAGGACTGTGGCAGTGGTGGGACTCAGTGAGGGAGGCTTGTGCCACACTGCATTGAGAGATGATCCCAGCCTCTCCCACTTCCCCTTGAGTGAGACTGCCACAGAGTAACTGTGCCTCTAGTGCCGTGATGTCATTTGGCCTTTGCTAGAACTGAACCACATTTATGAAGTCTGTTTTCTGCTTTATTAGCTTGTGACACTTGGAGCCAATGGGATGAATTCTGAAGCACTTCTTGGCTAGCAGTTGCTAACACTATTGTGGTTTTTAAGATGATGACTACAATGAAAATGTTTACACGTTGTCAGAACTCAAGAGGCTGCCAGCTTGAGAAACATGGTCCTGGTGGTTAAGAGCATAACCCCGCCCCTCAGGACCCCAGCTCTGCCAGGTGTGCTAGTGGGACTGTGAGCCAATCACTTGACTCTCTTGAATGTCAGTGTCCTTGTCTCTGAGATGGGAGCTCACAGCACCTCTGGAAGGGGGCTGTTGTGAGAGTAAAATGAGATGCAGGTAAGGCTGGGTGCGGTGGCTCACGCCTGTAATCCTAGCACTCCGGGAGGCTAGGGCGGGAGTATTGCTTGAGCTCAGGAGTTCCAGACCAGCCTGAGCAAGAGCGAGACCCCATCTCTACTATAAATAGAAAGAAATTAGCCAAACAACTAAAAATAGAAAAAATTAGCCGAGTATGGTGGTGCGTGCCTGTCATCCCAGCTACTTGGGAGGCTGAGGTAAGGAGGATCGCTTGAGCCCAGGAGTCTGAGGTTGCTGTGAGCTAGGCTGATGCCACGGCACTCTAGCCCAGGCAACAGAATGAGACTCTGTCTCAAAAAAAAAAAAAAAAGATGCGGGTAAGTCTCTCAGCTCAGCACCTGCCATGAAGTCAGTGGGTGTTGAAGGCATGAATAAAAAAAGATTGAGGGTTTGAACAATATAATAGTCTTTGAGTGGGTTTTGGATAGCTTTTTTCTTTTTTTTTTTTTTCTTCTAGTGGGCGCTGAAGAAGTCATGAATAAAAGAAGAAAGACTGAGTGTTACTGAATATAATAGTCTTTAAGTGGGTTTGGATAGCTTTAGATGGATGTATCAGTCGGGGAAGGTAGCAGAATGAGGACTTTGAGCAGAGAGGTTTGACTACTCTCTTTTCACTCTTCATCCATTCCAACTTGTGCACACACATGCTGTGCTTTGCTCTGAGCTATAGCATTGGGCAGAGAGTCTGCTGAAACAGGTGTCTGATTTATTTCATAGGAGCAATAGGTATCCCCTAGCAATTTGACATGAATAAGAGAAACATCTCCCCAGCCAGCTTTTTAAAATATATTCAGATGGTTGTAAATAAATTTACCCAAGAAGAACTGAAAAATGACAGCCCAAAGGATGGATGGAAATATCTCTTCAGGTTTGGGAAGCCATTGAGCTTTTGAGGTGAAGGCAAAACCTCTTCCTGTGAGCCAAAATGGGAGTGTCATGGCAGTTCTATTATTGAATATCTATGCATGGCCCTGATATTGGCCTAAATGTGACTCATGGCGTTAATGATTATCCCACGGTTGTCTGAACTATTTGGTCCCACTGGGCTGCGAGCAGTACACCTGCAGAGGCGTCTCCAGAAAGCAGCATGTTCCCCTTGCTCTTTGGGGCTGGGCTGGCGGTTCTGAATCTAGTGACCTCTGCTAGCAGCCAGAAGACAGAACCCTTAAGTGGCTCTGGGGAACAGCTGCTCTTCCGAGGAGCTGACCGACATGACTTTGCCATCATGATCCCTCCCGGAGGCACAGAATGCTTTTGGCAATTTGCCCACCAGACTGGATACTTCTATTTCAGTTATGAGGTATGTGGGCTCTTCTGGCCATACTTGGGGCTTTTTTTGTTTTGTTTTTTCCTTTTGTAAAGTGGATCAAGTTTTAGACCAAAACAAGGTCTGTTTGTCTTTATTATGTTGTGATTCCCCACGTGTTAACGGAAACTAGAGCTAGAGGGAAACAGATGAATAATCACCAACAGGACCTAAAACATATGGTTTGGCTTGCCAAATGAGAGGCTATAGAAGTGTGTTCAGAGCCATGGGACAAATGGGGTGCCTCTCCCTGGAGAGCTAATCATCACATTTACTTGGATTTGGGGATGAGAGGGGAGAGAATACATTTTAAAAATATAATAACAAGACAATATGGTACTTTGGAGACTGATCCAGAGAGTTCAGAGAAAGCTGCTTCAGTTTATGGGTGTGGAGGGGCAACATCTGCTCTCCTGCTTTTAATGGTAAATCCAGCAAATTGGAGAGTCACCAGCTCAAGTTTTCTCTATTCAGGCAGACAATCCTATTTTTTTAGGTAGGTCACCTGTTCACAGGTCAAGTACTTTAATCCATACTGTGGTTTTATACTACACTGCTCAAGGATGGTGAGGTCAATATTAAGGTTAGGGGTGTGTTCATTTCCTGTGTTTTTTTTTTTGTTTGTTTGTTTTTTTGAGACAGAGTCTCACTCTGTTGCCCAGGCTAGAGTGCTATGGCATCAGCCTAGCTCACCGCAACCCCAAATTCCTGGGCTCAAGCGATCCTCCTGCCTCAGCCTCCCAAGTAGCTGGGACTACAGACATGTGCCACCATGCCCGGCTCATTTTTTCTATATATTTTTAGTTGGCCAATTAATTTTTTTCTATTTTTAGTAGAGACGGGGTCTGACTCTTGCTCAGGCTAGTTTTTGTTTGTTTGTTTGTTTGTTTGTTTTGAGACAGAGTCTCACTTTGTTGCCCAGGCTAGAGTGAGTGCTGAGGCCTCAGCCTAGTTCACAGCAACCTCAAACTCCTGGGCTCAAGCAATCCTGCTGCCTCAGCCTCCTGAGTAGCTGGGACTACAGGCATGCGCCACCATGCCCGGCTGATGTTTTCTATATATATTAGTTGGCCAATTAATTTCTTTTTATTTATAGTAGAGACAGGGTCTCGCTCTTGCTCAGGCTGGTTTCGAACTCCTGACCTCGAGCAATCCACCCGCCTTGACCTCTCAGAGTGCTAGGATTACAGGCATGAGCCACCGCGCCCGGCCCTCAGGCTAGTTTTGAACTCCTGACCTTGAATGGTCCTCCCGCTTCAGCCTTCCAGAGTGCTAGGATTACAGGTGTGAGCTACTGTGCCAGCTTCCTTTGTTCTTTATCTGAAAAACCTGTTAACTTTCTAATTTTTGTTTACACAGTAATAGACTATGTTGATTTTACTGTACTACACTAGAACTTAAAATTTATTTTAAATTAACATATCAAAGCTTTTTCTTATCTCTGAATTTATATTAGAACGGTAGCTTCTGGTAGCTTCTAGTCAGCTCACCGTAGCCTGGGTTTATTGTAGGTGTGGGCTGCCAGGCAGCAAATGCCCAGATCTGGGACACCACCAGGGAGCTCAACAACCAAGTTCATTCAAGAACTCTACAGCCAGAATCACATATATTAACCAATTCACACCAGCTGTGGCATGTGAGCAAGACATGACTTCTTTATCTGCAGTGGTGCTGTTAGCATTTTGAGCAATTCTTTGTTCTGCTGTACCGCTACTGACATGGCAGATGTTTAGCTTTGCTGTGTCCCCCTCCCCAACACCGTCACTGTGACAACTAAGAATCCTCTACTCAGTTCCAAATTCCAGGGGTTAGGCGGTGCCAACCCAGATTGATATCCCGTGCTGACGACTGTGGGATGTCACTCTTACCACTCAGCTGGCGTCTTAGTGACATAGCAGGGTCTTTGTTCCCTCTTTGATGTGTCTTTGCAGGTTCAGCGGACAGTGGGGATGTCACATGACCGACACGTTGTTGCCACCGCACATACCCCACAGGGTCTCCTCATAGGCACCTCCCAGGATGTTCGGGGCCAGATTAACTTCTCTACTCAAGAGACAGGTCTGTTTTCATCACCCCAGCTATTATAATAATCATAGGTTTCTATGAAATTGGGAAAATAATGAGGAAATACATAGATATGGTGAAACAGTAGGGGGAAAAAAATCAGCCTTTAGCACCAAAAACCAGTGTTCCTGGAGACTGCCAATGTCTAAGGATGTCAAGAGTTAGTCCCCTGGCAGTTTGGTGTCAGGTCTACAGGTGACCATTGTAATTGTAGGGTTCAGCAGGTCAATTTTATCTCATCATCTCCAACTGATCAGATTCTGGGAAAGTGACCAAAACAGAGACCCATGTATAATACAGAATTCCAATTAATAAATTTATTACAAGGATGCATTTCTTTCCAGTCATCAGAATACTTAAATGAGTTACTAAAAGCAGATTCAGAACAAAAGAACATGCATGGCCATGGGAAATATCCACAACAAAGCACTTCAGCAGTTAGAAAATTCCTATATCCAGGCGGGGCGTGGTGGCTGACGCCTGTAATCCTAGCACTCTGGGAGGCTCAGGCAGACGGATTGCTCAAGGTCAGGAGTTCAAAACCAGCCTGAGTGAAACCACGTCTCTACTAAAAATAGAAAGAAATTAATTGACCAACTAAAAATATACATACAAAAAATTAGCCGGGCATGGTGGCGCATGCCTGTAGTCCCAGCTACTCGAGAGGCTGAGGCAGCAGGATTGCTTGAGGCCAGGAGATTGAGGTTGCTGTGAGCTAGGCTGATGCCACAGCACTCTAGCCTGGGCAACAAAGTGAGACTCTGTCTCGAAATAAATAAAAAGAAAAAGAAAATTTCTATATCCAAATCAAGCCTGTCCCACTTTGGACAGCACCAGTCAGTCTTAACTGCCCTCTTTACTAGCCAGGTATACTAAAAAAGACAGATTTTCTTAACAGGGTCATCAGACAATCCTATGCCTTTCAATCATTTGGACTTTCAAAAGCTGCCACACCTTTGTAATCCCACCACCACCTGATCTTCCAACTCCCCCTGCCCCCTCACACACAAAGGGAGGCAACCCCACGTGGAGAGCCAGCTCGAGTCAGTAGAAACCCCCAAAGCGCTAGTCACTGTACAGAACACCTTGCAGGCAAATACTCCAGCAGGACAGCTTCTTCACAATGAATGCATCAATTTTTTCCTCTAGTTTCAAGTTCAAGGTGGCATCAGCAGCTCTAAAGGTATACAAGGAGCAGGCAAACGCCATGCTCTTCATTTCAACTCAATCTGTTGAGCAGCAGTTATCTTAATGTGAGATGTGGGAATTAAAGGTTGGAAAAGAGGGAATAAAACATTTTCTGTCCAGTATGGAAAGAACTAAGGTTACTGAAATTTGGCAAAATATAATCATTTTAAGTTAATATGTAATAAGTTTCACATAAGATCAGTGTCTTCCATGTACAAAGTGGGATCTTTGTACTTCCTAAAAAGAAGCTGCTATAGTAGCAATTCTAAAACTGGAGAGTAGGTATCTCTAGAGGAACCTTAACAAAGGGTGGGAGACCGAAGACTTGCTAATGACCTAGGAATTCCTACAGGTTTTTATGAGCTTTGTCTAAAAAATCAGCAAAATCACTTTGGTTCTGTGCAAGTGTACCTCAACTTTGGAGTCTTCTATGAAGAGCCTGAGATGGACCACAAACAGAATGAAAGAAAACAACTGAATGATACTCTGGATGCAATTGAGGTAATGGAGTGTGTTTTGTAGGAGAGAAACATCTGTAAAAATTGATTTTAAATTTGGAGGGAAGATCAAAATTATGGGAGTAATTCCATTTGAGTGAGGGTTCATTTGGGTAGAAACCAAACAGGCAAGGGGATTTGAATCTTTTTTTTTTTTTTTTTGAGACAGAGTCTCGCTTTGTTATCCAGGCTAGAGTGAGTGCCGTGGCGTCAGCCTAGCTCACAGCAACCTCAAACTCCTGGGCTCAAGCAATCCTCCTGCCTCAGCCTCCCGAGTAGCTGGGACTACAGGCATGTGCCACCATGCCCAGCTAATTTTTTCTATGTATATTAGTTGGCCAATTAATTTCTTTCTATTTATAGTAGAGACGGGGTCTCGCTCTTGCTCAGGCTGGTTTCGAACTCCTGACCTCGAGCAATCCGCCCGCCTCGGCCTCCCAGAGTGCTAGGATTATAGGTGTGAGCCACCACACACGGCCAGTTGAAAATGTTTTATTTTTAGAGATGTCACCTTTGGAGTTAAAAAAATAAGCACTATATTCATTAAATAGTTTTGTTTTACAATCCAGGTAGTCTTTAAAATTTCTGTCTATAAAACGTTGTAATTTTAAAAAATATTTTAACAATTCTAAAGATTTTGAGAAGCATAGGAAAGGATAAAGAAGCTAAATTTTTATTTCAGAGTCTTTTTTTTTGTGTTTTTTTTTTTGAGACACAGTCTCGCTTTGTTGCCCAGGCTAGAGTGAGTGCTGTGGCGTCAGCCTCGCTCACAGCAACCTCAATCTCCTAGGCTTAAGCAACCCTACTGCCTCAGCCTCCCGAGTAGCTGGGATTACAAGCATGCGCCACCATGCCCAGCTAATTTTTTCTATATATATTAGTTGGCCAATTAATTTCTTTCTATTTATAGTAGATACTGGGTCTCACTCTTGCTCAGGCTTGTTTCGAACTCCTGACCTCGAGCAATCTGCCTGCCTCGGCCTCTCAGAATGCTAGGATTACAGGCGTAAGCCACTGCACCAGGCCCCCTTTTTTTTTTAAGAGAGAGTTTCACTCTGGCTAGTGTAAATGGCGTCATCATAGGTCACTGCAACCTCAAACTCCTGGGCTCAAGCAGTCTTCCTGCCTCAGCCTCCAGAGTAGCTTGGGACTACAGGTGTGCTCCACCATGCCCAGCTAATTTTTCTTTTTCTTTTAGTAGAGACAAGGTCTCACTCTTACTCAGGCTGGGCTCCATCTCCTGAGCTCAAGCGATCCTCTGTCCTCTGCCTCCCAGAGTGCTAGGAATACAAGCATTAGCCACCTTCACCCGGTCCTTATTTCAGGGTCTCTGATTAGTGCTTTTAGTCCAGTACAGTCAGGTAACTAAAGGTTCACAAAAGAAATTATGTTTTATGAAATCAAAGTGAAGAAGAAAACATTTCAGCTTGGGATCATCCCATCCCAGAAAAAGACTGAGAAAACAGTTTATAAAAAGCAAGATCATATAATCAAATTACATTCATAAGGCCCAACACTTAGTAATAGAAATACATAATATATGCAATATAAAAATAATTCTTACCATTTATTCAACACCTATCATTTCCCAGGCACTGTGCTAGATGCTTTACAATCATGATTTCCAATTCTAAAAACCATTCTTAGGTAGATAGCTAAAGCTGTATTTTGTTGCTTGTTTGTGTGTTTTTAAAAACAGAAGAAGAATGAAGCTTATTAAAGATCTGAATGACTTAGCCCAAAGGCCATACGAGGCTCATAGCGCAGCTCAGAACTGGGGTTTGGAACCACACCAACAGCACTGACTGTATAGAACAAGTAGCTGAAGTGAATGGCTTTGTTTGTGGACAAATTTATTTGTAAGATCCCAGACATGGGCCGCCTACTAGTCTGATATGTCAATCATGTATGCTTTCATGATATTATAAATAACAGCAGAAAATCCGCACCTTGGTTGTTTTCTATCATGAGTTGGGAAAACAAAGTGTGATCACAGATAACATAGTTTATAGCCTATTCTTGTCTCAGTTCAAAGGATTCAGAATCTGGTTACTCAGAACAGAAGCCAGCTCTGACTCAAAGTATAAAATAGTATACCTAGTCACAACCACGAGAGATCTGAAACCCCATTTTGAGCATTTTCTGCTATGATAAGAATCCAGCGTGCATTTGTCAGTGATAGAATATAAAACTAGAATTCCTGAAGGATCACAGTGTCAACAAATCAGCATGATTGGGGAAGTCTACACAAACATATGGAAACAAATGCTCGGCCCTTCCATACAGCCCAGCTGTAAGAGTCTTGTGATGATTTCTTTTTAGGTCAATGTCTCTTCAGCCGCACATATTCTCCAAGTCTGCTGATTGAAATACCACAATCGCCATGGGGCTCACTTTTCTGCAGTCTTGTGTAGATTTTGCTGCCCACCCCAACCCTGGCGATTCAAAAGAGACACTCAAGTCATCAATTATACCATGCCGAGGACTCTAACGAAAGATTTAAAAAGTAACAAAATAAAAAAATATTACACGTTCTGTCTTTGGAGGAAGTTCAAAAGGTCCGAAATTTCAAGTCTTTCACCCTGATGGACTAAAAATAGTATCTTTCTTAAATCAAAAAGGTCCTCGGTTTTTGTAATAGCGAACATCTCTTTTTTTTTATTATTCAGCGTAAAACCTTGTGACTGGTTATTTAGGAAGGCATCTCTAGCTTACCAAAGGGATGTCTGCCATGGATATTACAGCCAGCACCCTGGTTACTGAGAGTATTTTCAGTGTTCGAGCCCAGACCAGATTTCAACACAATGGTTCCCATACAGGAAGGACTTTCTGCTCCAGGCTTTATCACACGTTTATACTATAGAAGAGAATTTGAAATCTAAGGCACAAAGAACGCTAAGTAGGTTATTATCCTGCATATGAAGGCTGAGCCTGGGAGTCTCTGGTATAATGTTTTGGGCAAGAGATAGTAAAGAAGAAGAAGGATGCATGTTTCCTTCAAACTTGCTTGGTCTCGAAACACAGTGCTGCCAGAAGTTCGTGTTCCTGAACTCTACAAGCAACTTCGCCATGGACGCAGGTTAACAGCTCTTTTTTCTGCCGACCCAGTATCCTCCTCGAGCTCCACGTATTTGCATTGTTGCTGAGCTGTCTGCACAAACTTTCCTACTTAACTAACGTAACTAGGACTACCTCAGGCGGCAGCACTCCTATCCATGCCCAAGCAGGCGCAAGACCTCTAAAGAAATCTCCATGGTTGACACTATCCAAGCATGTCAGGGCTCCGTGACAAGAAAGCCACCAAAACGTGCGTCCTGATGGGAGCCCTCATCCTTGACTTCATCCCCATGGCGAAATGAAACGCCTAGAAACCTTGCAAGGTGCAGACGGTGAGATCCAGGCTGTGATGTCAGGCGAAACTTGTGGGTCTTAGGATTTTCCGGAAGCAAGGTCCCCAGCGACACAGCTTGTCCCGGAGATATTGGCGCAGCTTCAGGATTCTTCTGCGCACTAAGAGAGTTAAGGAGAAGTGAGACTCGCAGATGAGAGGCTGGTGACAGAGATTCCCACCTGGCGGCATGCTGCGGCTTCCTGGGCCCTCCGCTCAGCCTTCACGTAGTACACCGGTCGTTGTGCAGCGCTTGAAACAGTAGTGCCGTCGGGCCGTCGACAGCAGCTGAAGAGTTCTCCCGATGCTGAGGCAAAAGAAGACCGGAGGCCGCGGCCTTGGGATGACTCGTCCCGACACCCCAACCCCAATTCTAGCCCCTTCCCACACACATCCCCTCATCCGCCCGCGTGTCCTACTATTGGCGATCTTCTCAAACATACACAGTTCTTCAGTCAAAGGCCGCATTTCCGTGGGCTGGAGCCCAGATTCTTCGTGCCTCGGTAAGCCGAAACGGAAGTCGACCGCCGGCCTGCTTCCTGGCAGAACCCAAAGCCTGCTTCTAGCCCCAATTTCACGCTTACCGCTCCAGTATCCTGGAGGACCGCCCGGAGAAAGAAAAACCGCCGGGAGAAAACCATAGAGATGCGGGAATGGCCCAAACTTCTTCCGGTCTAGGTTCTGAGCCAGGCGCCCTCGCGGTTCGAGGGGAAGTGCGGGCTGGTGTTGGGAAGATGCTGCGGCGGCTACTGTCCCAAACCCAAGTCACGGCTGGCCACTGCAACGGCACGGTAAGCGTGCTCTCGGGAAGTGGAGATGAAGCGGCTCCGGGTCGCTGTTCCGGGACCGCTTCCCGAGGCTCATGTGGCGGGAGCGGCCCGATGTGGGCCGCTACCTCGGAGTTGACGGCTCGGGCTGGGAGCGGCTGCGGCGCGAGCCCGGAGGTCCTGCGGAAGGAGCGGGCGCAGCTGCTGCAGCAGACGCGCGTTTGGCCTTCGCCAACTACAAACCTTCATCCGCGGCGCCGAGCACCACGGAGCGATCCACCCGCTGTTTGGCGAGTGAGGCGTCGCCGGACCGCCTGCTTCGACGCGTTGCCAGTTTCCAGCAGAGCTGCAGGTGCGGCGCCTGGCATTAAAGGGGCTTTTAACTGTAGATAGCTGACATTTACGATAACAGAAATAAGCTATCACGTGTAATAGCGCTTTGCCGTTGTAGGCTCTTTCGTGCGAGGCGTTTTATTAAACTCAAACAGCCTTTCGAGTTAGGTAGCTTATCCCGATTTGTACGTGAGGAAGTTGAGAACAGAAAGGTTAGTGATTGTCCAGGGAGCAGAATAGTAAGGTTTCAAGTCGGAGTTTGGAACCCAGGAGCACGTCCTCTCTGTAGGCTGTTGTGAGCCTGTCCTTTGGGTCTGAGATGTTAGACCACTCTATGTGTCAGCTTAATATATGTGCACATTCATCTGGAGGGTCGATCTGTTCCAACATTTGAAGGGGAAGTATAAGGAAATCATCCCATTTGGGGCTCAAATGGATTATAAGAAGTCTCTTTGTTCCTCTCTCTAGATCCTCAGTCCATTGTTCTAGTTATGCCTTCCACCCTTTTTATTTTGTATTTTTTTTGAGACAGAGCTCACTCTGGTGCCCAGCTAGAATGAGTGGGGTCATCATAGTTAACTGCAACCTCTAAGCTCCTGGCTCAAAGCCGATCTTCTGCCTCAAGCTCCAGAGTAGCTGGATTACAGACCCGTGCACCACACCTGGCTAATTTTTCTATTTTGGTGGAGGTGGGTCTCAGCTGTCTCGAACCTGGACTCAAGGGATCCTCGCTGCCTTGGCCTCCAGCTTTCTGATTAATTAAAAAAATTTGAGCCTTGTGGTGCGTTGATATTAAACAAAGTTTTGTATCCTTTCCATTGCCCCACATAGGGGACTGATAAGCAGGTTTTGCGAAGTTAAGGGAAGAAAGGAGAAAGTTGACTGTGGCAGGAACTAAAGAATGAACAACTAGAAGGAAGACTGAGACCTGAGGAATGTGGGTAAGCTTCAGGCTTCTGAGGCTAATAGCAAGTTATTAAAGAACATTCTTACTCTGTGGTCTTTTATTCTTACTCTGATACATTTACCTTCTGTCAGGTTTAGTGTTACAGTGCTTCACACGTTATTCCATTTATCTCACACCTTATGAGTTGGGGTGCCTTTACATTTACAGTGAGAAACGTTTCAGAGATGTTAAATACCACGCTAGTAAAAGGGAGGAGGCATTTCAGATCTATCAATGATTGTTGTGTGTTTTGAGACAAGTGTGTGATCTCTCTGGGGTAAAAATTTTCCTTCAGTATTTAGAACTTACCTCATAAATCAGTGCGAGGATAATCCAGATCATTCAGCCAGTCCAGGCTCATAGTAGAATATGGGTTGTAAGGACTTGTAGCTTAACGGCTTGGGCACAGGCATGAGGGCAACGGTTCTCTTGATTTTACTAGGACTTTGGTGAAGGAAGCTGAGGAGATCAGCACCAACCGACGGGATGAACCCTGACACTAAAGCGGCACACAGAAATGCCTAGATATTGGAGATTCCTCAACTAATGGACACTTGTGTCCGGAACACAGTTATGAAGAGGCCGGAGCTTGCAGCTTATGGTACGCCGACTGAAAGGAAATACTCTCCAGTCCCTGTCATTCAGGTAACCAACTTAGCCAGAGAGGATCAAAGTGAGTTTTATGGTCATTTTTCTGTTGGTCAGACACAACCTTTAGGTAAGAAACTCTTGCTTTTCACATCAGAGTTTCTGCAGCGCAGGAGTTTAACATAAAACATGTCATTCATTTATTTCAAAGATATGTATTAATCATGTTGCCAAGTACTGTTCTAGGGGTGGGGAACAGTAGTGAACAAAGCAGACAGGACTTGGTTCATGAAGTCCGATCTAGTGGACAGTCTGCCGATGGGAAATGAATAATAGGATATTTAGTATGGTAAGTGTCTGAAAAATAACCACGGAATGAGTAGAGGCAGGCCTAGTAGTTTCTAGGTAAGGGATCAGAATGCCTTCTGAAGTAATATTGAACAACCTAAATGAAGTGGAGGGAGTCAAGCCATGCAAAGACCGGGGAAAGGATGCAAACTAGAAAGTGGGAAGAACAGAGGTGCAGAGCTGAGGTGGGAAGAAGGGAGTGATTTAAGGGATACATGAAGATAGCCAGTGTGACTGGATTGTAGTGAGCACCGGAGAGCATTAGGAAGCAGCTGAAGCTGGATGACCGCAGGCAGGGCCTATTGACCCTGATCAGTTAGTTGGAGTTTTATTGATTGCAGTGAGATCATGCGAAGCGTTTGAAGAAGAAATTACCGATCTGCCTGTGTGTGGGTGAAGCCTGTAATCCCGCTACCTGGGGTCAAGCCCAGGGGTTCAAGCCCAACCTGGGCAACACACGCGAAACCCTGTCTCTAAATATAAATATACAAAGAATAAGAAAAAGTTAGCTAACCAGATCTTGTTGGGAACCGCAAGATCAGGCTTAGGAAATCTACTGATTCGAAAAGCCATGGGAAGTGGTCTGTAATATTCGGGCTAGTGGAATGGGTTCAAGTGTCGCTTCCCAGCACGGTGTGACCGCACTCTTGGTTGTCAGGGCATCGGGTGATATGAAGGTGCGCCAGTCCATGAGCTGATGCTGAGCCAGCTATCCGCACGTGAGGACCAATTCAACTCCAGTTCCCGCCTGCCTCCGCTGTATTGGTACCTGCGGCGCATGGAGTGTCTTCATCCGAGGCTGAGCTGAGAGGAAATTCTTTCGGCCCGAGATGCTTGGCTCCGTTCCATCCTGACTGCATCCCTAGACGATGATCCTTTTCCATATCACGAAACCATTGGCCTTGCCGTGTCCATCTCTTTGATATCATCAACGCCATACCGTTCCATCTCTCAGACTGAGACCCACGGCTCCCCCTGGCGGCGGGAGAACGTTGACGATGAGAGTGCCATCTTCCAGGCTG
>NC_033679.1:41664096-41784883 GCF_000165445.2 Microcebus murinus | reverse complement strand
CTATGTCAACTGGTGGTCAACAGCCCAGAGCCTTTTAATTATTCTTTTCTGGGATCCTGCAGCTGTATTCTTGAAGCGTCTCTTCAATGTTCCAACAACTATAGACACAAAGAAGCCCAGGTGCTAAGCTAGGATGATGACAGCTCTTTTCTTCTGGGCAGAAACTTAATCAAGCTGACAAAAGCTTTGTAAAGTTATTAGAAAAAAATCAATTCTCTTTAATATTTTTCATCTATTGCACTCATCTCCAAAGAGAAAATGGCAATAAAATAACAATGTAAAAGTTCTGAGGTGGCTATTTCTAATACATATAATGCTACCATCAAATACTGTTTATCATATAGCAGTCCTTAACCTTCACGAGTCTACTTAGGGGTTAACAGAAAACCTTGAAGAGAGAAGAGTTAAAAAGATGGGCCATAGCTGGCATGTTTAATTTTAAATTATAAAAAAATGGGCCAAAATCAGTTTGCTGTATATAAAAGCAGAATGGTAGAGTGCCTTTTGCAGTTGAAAATGTTTTTTTTTGAGACAGTCTCACTTTGTTGCCCAGGCTATAGTGAGTGCCGTGGGTCAGCCAGCTACAGCAACCTATGCCTCAGCCTCCCGAGTAGCTGACTACAGGCATGCGCCACCATGCCGCTAATGTTTGTATATATATTTTAGTGATCAATAAATCTTTTATTTTTAGTAGAGACGGTCTTGCCAGGCGTTTTGAACTCCTGACCTCGAGCAATCCGCCCCCTCGGCCTCCAGAGTGCTAGGATTATAGGTGTAGCCCACCACGCACGGCCAGTTGAAAATGTTTTATTTTAAGATGTCACCTTTGGAGTTAAAAATAAGCACTATAGCCGGCGTGGTGCTCACGCCTGTAATCTAGCACTTTGGAGGGCCGAGGCGGCGATTGCTCAAGGTCAGGAGATTCAAAACCAGCCTGAGCGAGACTGTCTCTAAAAAAAAAAAAAAAAAATAAGCACTATATTCATTAAATAAATAGTTTGTTTTACAATCCAGGTAGTCTTTAAATTTCTGTCTATAAAACGTGTAATTTAAAAATATTTTAACAATTCTAAGATTTTGAGAAGCATAGGAAAGGATAAAGAACTAAATTTTATTTCAGGGCTTTTTTTGAGACAGTCTCGTTTTGTTGGCCAGGTAGAGTGAGTGCCGTGGCGTCAGCCTCGCTCACAGGACCTCAATCTCCTGGCCAAGCAACCCTACTGCTCAGCTCCTGAGTAGCTGGATTACAGCATGCGCCACATGCCCAGCTAATTTTCATATATATTAGTTGCCAATTAATTTCTTCTATTTATAGTAGATACTGGTCTCGCTCTTGCTCAGGCTTGTTGAACTCCTGACCTCGAGCAATCTGCCCGCCTCAGCTCTCAGAGTGTTAGGATTACAGGCATGACCACCGCGACCCCTTTTTTTTTTGAGATTTCACTCTGGCTATGTAAATTTGCGTCATCATAGTCACTGCAACCTCAAACTCCTGGGCTCAAGCAGTCTTCCTGCCTCAGCCTCCAGAGTAGCTTGTGACTATAGGTGTGCTCCACCATGCCAGCTAATTTTCTTTTTCTTTTTTTTTAGTAGAGACAAGGTCTCCTCTTACTCAGGCTGGTCTCCATCTCCTTAGCTCAAGCTGATCTCCTGTCCTCTGCCTCCAGAGTGCTAGAATACAGGCGTTAGCCACCTTCACCTGTCCTTATTTCAGGTCTCTGATTAGTGCTTTTAGTCCAGTACAGTCAGGTAATAAAGGTTCATAAAAGAAATATGTTTTATGAAATCAAAGTGAAAAAAAAACATTCAGCTTGGATCATCCCATCCCAGAAAAAAAAAAAAAAAAAAAAAAAAAAAAAAAAAAAAAAAAAAAAAAAAAAAAAAAAAAAAAAAAAAAAAAACAAAAAAAAAAAAAAAAAAAAAAAAACAAAAAAAAAAAAATCACTGACTGGAAGTAAGAAACAGACTTATATAAAATAAGGCAAGAATCACTAAATTCGCATTATCAATCTCAATAACACAAAACTTAGTAAATACGACAAACACTACACACACCTCCACAATTATATGCAATACTCACACAACACACTCTCACTACCCACAAATATTACAAACACACTTCATTCCAGCCATGTAGCTCAGATCGCATTTACACAAATCAACTAGATTTCCAAATTCCTAAAACAAATTTTAGGATAGATAGCTCAAAGCCATAGTAAACCTTTTATAGTTGTCGAGCTTTTTAAAACAGAAATGAACAGAAATGAAAGTTATTCAAAGCGCTGAATGAACCCATCACACTATCCAAGCCATACAAGCACAATAAAGGTGGCACATAACATGGGGATTACTCATAAAATTAATTTATTTTTTTTTGAGACAGGAGTCTCGCTTGTTGCCAAGGCAAGAGTGGAGTGCCCACTAAGGCGTCCAGCCTGCTCAACCCAAACATCAAAAACTCATAGGGCATCGAGAGCGAATACCTTCTAGACAATAAACAAGCCCTCCACGGAAAGTACGCGGGAACTACACGGCCATGCGCACACCCAACCAAAAATCGCCCCAGAGCAACTACAAATACAAACCTGCCGTTTTACAACCACACACACAAGAAAAAACTTACATGTCAACTAGAACCAATAGCTACAATGAAAAAATGCTGTCTCGTTAACCACAATACTACATTTGTAAATCCCAGGCATCAACAACATTAAGTATGATAATGGGCAACTATGTATTCTTCCAGTGCAATATTAAATAAATAACAGAAACAAGATACAATTGTGTTTATTATCATGAGTTTGGAAAACTAACCCAAAACCAGTGTAATCACCATCAAACCACAATTATAAAGAATATTTATCACTCACGTCTAAAAAAAAAAAAAACACCAAAAGATTTCAGAATCTGTTACTCAGAACAGGAAAGCAACTCAAGACAAAAAAATATAAACAACTATACACAACCTAAAAGTCCACACACCACACAAAAATCTGAACACACCCCTTTTTGGAACACACATATTCTGCTCACCATCGCACTCCAAAACAGCATGCATTTAGTCCAAACCATGACACTCAGGAAATCAACTCCCAAAACACTAAGCGTCAGTTCACTGAAGGATATCCCGCAGCTGACCGACCAAAATTCATAGTCAAGTACCAGCATCGGTGGAAACGTCTAACAACAAACGTAGGAAAACAAAAGCAGGCCTTCCATAAAAAACACAGCTTAAATAATATCTGTTGACAACTTCCCATTTTCTAACCGGTCCATAAACTGTCTCATCCACCCGTGCCCCAGACACTATATACTCCAAATGTCCTGTTGATGAAATACCACAATCGCCATGGGTCTACTTTTCTGCAGTCTTGTGTAGATTTTCTGCCACCCAAACCCTGGGATTCAAAAAGACGCACATCAACCTCACCTATCACAAACCATCATACCCAAACGCAACAGTCCACCAAGTAACAAAAAGATTTACAAACCCATAACCAACAAAAAACATTACAAAAAATTCAACAGTTACTTGTCATTATGAAGGAAATCACAAAAAAACAGGTCAACACTAGAGAATCAGTCTTTCCAAGCCCATTAGACTAAAATTATCTTTCTAATCAAAAAGCCTTGATTTTGTAAATTAGCGAACATCTACCTACTATAACCACACAAGGAATGTATACCATGGAAGAAATATAACACACCACAACCATACACACGAGTAAACTGATAAGTATTTCAAGATGAAATTCCGAAAACCCAGACACCGGATATATCAAACAACAACAATCGGTATCCACAACACAGGAAGGACATGGTATCAAAAAAAAAATAACCTGTCCAGAGCTATAATCCACCCAACCTTTTAACTAATAGGAAGCACGAAATAAAAATTAAGAACACAAAAAACGCACACTCAAACAATAAAGTAAAAATATCACTGCAAGATATCAAGCTAGCATGTGAGATCTGTGAAACTTCCACCTATTATTTAGAGGACAGAATATAAAAGAAAAAAAGAAAAAAACGAAACCATGATGTTCCTTCAAACTTTTCATCTCCTAACAATCTGCCAGGAAGTTCTTTCCTTGAACTTACAAGCAATTTCCTTATGGACAGTTTAACAGGCTCTTTTTCTGCCCAGAATATACCTCTACACATGCAACCGTAGTTGATTACTGAACTCCGAGGCTGGTCTGCAAAAACTCTCTCCATAAAACATTTACTACGAACATCAACACAGGACTACAGCACGCAGAAACAGCAACTACCAACCCTATCCTCAACCAATGCCAAGCAGCAGACACAAAAAACTCATAAAACATCTCACCGTGTTTGACCACATAAATCCCAAGCACACTGTCAGAGCTCCGTGAGACAAAAGCCACCAAAACATAAGTGCCACACCCCCCTGATGGGACGCCCTCAATACCATATACACTTACAATCCAGGAAAATGAGAAACGCAACCAAACCAAACAATCCACTCCAAACCAACCACAACATTGACCATAGGTAACCATGAACAAAACCCACCAGGATTAAAATCCACGACAGCAATAGTGAATGATGCAGCACACAGCAAAAAATGTAGGACTACATAAATGATGAAACGCTACTCAGACAAACCGCACCGGCACCCTCAACAGCGACACACAAGCCTTAGTCCCCGAGAAACTATTGGCGGCCAGTAACTACCTCTTCTCAACCTCAAAAGAGTTAAAAACGCGAACCAGCTACGATTGAAAAATAAGGCGCAGGCTAAAGGTGATCACGACCACCATTCCACTGGTGCATGCTGCTTCTGGCCCCTCAACCTCCACGTAGTACACCAAATCGTATGTGCAAGCCACGCAAAACACAGTACCAGTGCCGTCGGGCCTGTTACGACCAAGCAGTGAAAGCAATCTCCCGAACCTGCTGGAGGGCAAAAGGAAGACCGAAAAGGCCGCGGCCTTGGGACTCGTCCCGACCTACCCAACAACCCCATTCCTCCTACCAACTTACACACACACATCCCCTCATCCGCCCCGCGTTGCATAAACATACTATTTTGTACGATACTTAACTCCAAACCAATTCACGAGTTTCCTCTTCAGTCAAAAGGCCGCATTTTCCCCGCTGGCTGGAAGCCCGGATCCTCGTGCCTCGGTAACCGGAAACGGAAGTCGGCGCCGGCTGCTCCCCTGCAACCCAAAGCCTGCCCCCCCCACTTTCTAGCCCATTTCGCAACCGCTACCCGTCCCCTCCACAATCCTGGAGACCGCGGAAGAAAGAAAACCCGGCACAAAAGACTCCTACAGGAAGCACTCTGACTCAAATATAAAACTAGTATACTAGTCACAAACACAAAGATCTGAAACCCCATTTTGGAACCATTTCTGTATGATAAGAATCCAGCCTGCATTTGTCAGTGATAGAATATTAAACTAAGAAGTTCCTGAAGATGTCACAGTGTCGACAAAATTCAGCATGATGGTGGAGTCTACACAAACGTAGGAAACAAAGCTCGGCCCTTCCATACAGCCCAGCTGTAAAGTCTTTGTGATGATTTCTTTTTAGGTCAATGTCTCTTCGTGCCGTACATATTCTCCAATGTCTGCTTGATGAAATACCACAATCGCCATGGGGTCTACTTTTCTGCAGTCTTGTGTAGATTTTGCTGCCACCCCAAAACCCTGGGATTCAAAAGAGACACTCAAGTCATTCAATATACCCATGCCGAGGGTGTAACAAAGATTTAAAAAATAACAAAGATTAAAAAAAATATTACAGTTCTTGTCTTTGAGGAATTCAAAAGGTCCCGAGAATTCAGTCTTTCAAGCCCATAGACTAAAAATATATCTTTCTTAAATCAAAAAGTCCTTGATTTTTGTAATAGCGAACATCTCTACTTACCAAAGGGATGTCTGCCATGGAGTATACCACCACACCCTGGTACTGAGAAGTATTTTCAGTGATTCGACCCAGACCAGATTTCAACACATGGTTCCCATACAGGAAGGACTGTTCTGCTCCAGGCTTTATCCACACTTTATACTATAAGAAAGAGAATTTAAATCTAAGAGACACAAAAACGCTAATAGTTATATCCCTGCAGATAAGCTAGCTGCTGGATCTGTGATTAATTTTTTGGGAAGAATATTAAAGAAAAGAAAGAAGGATGCATGTTTCCTTCAAACTTTTCATCTCCTAAACATATCTGCCAGGAAGTTCTTTCCTGAACTCTACAAGCAACTTCTCCATGGACAGTTTAACAGCTCTTTTTCTGGACCCCAGTATCCTCCTCATGGCCACGTATTTGCATTTTGCTTGAGCTGGTCTGCACAAACTTTCCTACTTTACTAACGATAACTAGGACTACGCAGCGGCACAGCACTCCTATCCCATGCCCAAGCAGGCGCAAGACCTCTAAAAATCTCCATGTGTTGACACTATCCCAAGCACTGTCAGGGGCTCCGTGGACAAAAAGCCAACCAATAACGTGCGTCCTGATGGAGCCCTCATCCTTGACTTCATCCCCAGTGGCAAAATGGAAACGCCCTACAAACCTTGGCATAGGGTGCAAGGTAATCCAGAGCTGTGATGTGCAGCCGAAACTTGTGGGTCTTAGTGAATTTTCCGAAGCAGGTCCCCAGCGACACCAGCTTGTCCCCGGAGATATTGGCGGCCAGCTTCAGGATCTTCTCACTAAAGAGTTAAGGAGAAGGTAGACTGCAAATGAGGGAGGCTGGTGGGACAGAGATTCCCCACCTGGGTGCATGCTGCCTTCCTGGCCCCGCCTCACCTCACGTAGTACACCCGGTCGTTGTGCAGCCTGAAACAGTAGGTGCCGTCGGGCCTGTCGACCAGCAGCTGAAGATTCTCCCCGATGCTGAGGGCAAAAGGAAGACCGGAGGCCGCGCCTTGGGGGACTCGTCCCGACACCCCAACCCCATTCTACCCCTTCCCACCACACATCCCCTCATCCGCCCCGCGTGCTCCTACTATTTGGCGATCTTCTCAAACATTACACGGGTTTCCTCTTCAGTCAAAGGCCGCATTTTCCCGCTGGGCTGGAGCCCCAGATCCTCGTGCCTCGGTAGCCGGAAACGGAAGTCGACCGCCGGCTGCTCCCTGGCAACCCCAAAGCCTGCCTTTCTAGCCCCATTTCACGCTACCGCTCCATAGCCTGGAGGACCGCCGGAGAAAGAAAACCGGCCGGATGAGAAACCATAGAGAGCGGAAATGGGCCCCAACTTCTTCCGGTCCTAGGTTCTAAGCCAGCGCCCTCGCCGGTTCGGAGGGGAAGTGGCGCTGGTGCTGGGAAGATGGCTGCGGCGGCTACTGTCCCAACCCCAGTCACGGCCTCGGCCACTGCAACGGCCACGGTAGCGGCTCTCGGGGAAGTGGAGGATGAAGGGCTCCTGGCGTCGCTGTTCCGGGACCGCTTCCCCGAGGCTCAGTGGCGGGAGCGGCCCGATGTGGGCCGCTACCTCCGGGAGTTGAGCGGCTCGGGGCTGGAGCGGCTGCGGCGCGAGCCCGAGCGCCTGGCGGAGGAGCGGGCGCAGCTGCTGCAGCAGACGCGCGATTTGGCCTTCGCCAACTACAAGACCTTCATCCGCGGCGCCGAGTGCACCGAGCGCATCCACCGCCTGTTTGGCGACGTGGAGGCGTCGCTCGGCCGCCTGCTCGACCGCTTGCCCAGTTTCCAGCAGAGCTGCAGGTGCGGCGGGCCTGGCATTAAAGGGGCTTTTAACTGTAATAGCTGACATTTACGATAACAGAAATAGCTATCACTTACATAGCGCTTGCCGTGTGCTATGCCGAGCGCTTTATTTATTTAAACCTCACAACAGCCTTTCGAGGTAGGTACTTTAATCCCATTTTGTACGTGAGGAAGTTGAGACACAGAAAGGGTTAGTGACTTGTCCAGGGACGCAGCTAGTAGGTTTCGAAGTCGGAGTTGGAACCCTGGAGCACGTCCCTCTCTTGTAGGGCTGTTGTGAGCACTGTCCTTGGGTCTGAGATAGTTAACACTCTATGTGTCAGCTTAATATATGTGCACATTCATCTGGAGGTCATCTGTTCCAAAACTTTATTTAAGGGGAAGCTAATAAGGAAATCATCCCATTTGGGGGCATCAAAGATTATAAGAAAGTCTCTTTGTTCCTTCTCTCTAGATCCTCAGTCCATTGTCTCTAGTTATGCCTTCCACCCTTTTTTTATTTTTTATTTTTTTTGAGACAGAGTCTCACTCTGTTGCCCCAGCTAGAATGCAGTGGGGTCATCATAGTTCACTGCAACCTCTAACTCCTGGGCTCAAGCGATCTTCCTGCCTCAGCCTCCAGAGTAGCTGAGATTACAGACCCGTGCCACCACACCTGGCTAATTTTTTCTATTTTTGGTGGAGGTGGGGTCTCAGGCTGGTCTCGAACTCCTGACCTCAAGGGATCCTCCTGCCTTGGCCCTCCCAGCCTTTCTTGATTAAAGTTTAAAAAAAAATTTTGAGCCTTTTGAATATTTAACAACAGCTTTTGTATCCTTCCATGCCCCACATAGGAGACTTGATAAAGCAGGTTTCTGCAGTTATAGGGAAGAAAGGGAGAAAGTTGACTGTGGCAGGAACTAAGAATGAACAATAGAATGGAAGACTGAGACCTGAGGGAATGTGGGGTAAGCTTCAGGCTTCTAGGCTAATAGCATTTATTAAAGGAACATTTTACTCTGTGTGTCTTTTATTCTTTACTCTGATACATTTACTCTGTCAGGTTCTATGTTAAGTGCTTCACACACATCATCTCATTTAATTCTCACACCCTTATGAGTTGGGTCCTATTACTATTTTACCAGTGAGGAAACCGTTTCAGAGATGTTAAGTACCACAGCTAGTAAAAGTGGCAGATGTGCATTCAGATCTATCAATGATTTATTGTGTGTTTTGAGACAAGTTGTGTGATCTCTCTGGGGTTAAAAGTTTCCTTCAGTATTTAGAACTTACCTCATAAATACAGTGCGAGGATTAAATCAGATCATTCAGCCCAGTGCCCAGCTCATAGTAAATATGGTTGGTAACTATAGCTAAGGCTTGGGCACAGAGCAGTGAGGGACCAACGTTCTCTTGATTGTTACTAGGAACTTTGTGAAGGAAGCTGAGGAGATCAGCACCAACCGACGGATGAACACCCTGACACTAAATCGGCACACAGAAATCCTAGAAATATTGGAGATTCCTCAACTAATGGACACTTGTGTCCGGAACAGCTATTATGAAGAGGCCCTGGAGCTTGCAGCTTATGTACGCCGACTGGAAAGGAAATACTCTTCCATCCCTGTCATTCAGGTAACCAACTTAGCCAGAGAGGACTCAAAGTGATGTTCTTATGGTCATTTATTCTGTGGTCAGGACAGAACCTTTAGGTAGAAACTCTTGCATGTTTCACATCAGTTTCTGCCAGCCAGGGAGGTTTGAACATAAAACATTCATTCATTTATTTCAAAGATATGTATTAATCATGTGCCAAGTACTGTTCTAGGTGGTGGGGATACAGTATGAACAAAGCAGACAAGGACTTGGCTTTCATGAAGTTTCCATGCTAGTGGGAAGTCTGCCGATGGGCAAATAAATAATAGGATCATTTAAGATAGTGGTAAGTGTCTGAAAAAAATAAACCAGGGAATGGAGTAGAGGCAGGCTAGGGTAGGTTTCTTTAGGTAGAGGGATCAGGAATGCCTTTCTGGAGAGGTAATATTGAAGCTGAGACCTAAATAAGGTGGAGTCAGCCATGCAAAGACCCGGGGAAAGAGCAAACTAGAAAGTGGGAAGAACAAGTGCAGAGGGCTGAGGTGGGAAGAAGTTGGAGTGTTTAAGGGATACAAAGATAGCCAGTGTGACTGGATTGTAGTGAGCACTCGGAGAGCATTAGGAAGCAGCTGAAGCTGGAGAACCAGGCAGGGCCTATTGACCCTGATCAGTAGTTGGAGTTTTATTGATTGCAGTGGGAAGTCATCGGAGCGTTTTAAGCAAGAGAATTACCCGACTGGCCTGGTGTGGTGGTGAATGCCTGTAATCCCAGCTACCTGGGGTTCAAGCCCAGGGGTTCAAGCCCAACCTGGGCAACACAGCGAAACCCTGTCTCTTAAAATATAAATAAATACAAAGAAAAAAAAAAGTTAGCTAACCAGATCTTTGTTGGGGAACCTGCAAGCATCAGCTTTAGGAAATCTACTCGTATTTCTGAAAAGCCATGGGAATGTTGGTCTGTAATATTCCGGGCTAGTGGAATGGGTTTCAGAGTGTCCTTCCCAGCACGGTGTGACGCACTCCTTGTGTTGTCAGGGCATCGTGAATGAAGTGCGCCAGTCCATGCAGCTGATGCTGAGCCAGCTGATCCAGCAACTGAGGACCAACGTCCAGCTTCCCGCCTGCCTCCGTGTCATTGGCTACCTGCGGCGCATGGATGTCTTCACCGAGGCTGAGCTGAGAGTGAAATTTCTTCAGGCCCGAGATGCTTGGCTCCGTTCCATCCTGACTGCCATCCCTAACGATGATCCTTATTTCCATATCACGAAAACCATTGAGGCCTGCCGTGTCCATCTCTTTGATATCATCACCCAGTACCGTGCCATCTTCTCAGACGAGGACCCACTGCTGCCCCCTGCGGTGGGTGAGCACACCGTGAATGAGAGTGCCATCTTCCATGGCTGGGTGCTACAGAAAGTCTCGCAGTTCCTGCAGGTGCTGGAGACCGACCTTTACCGAGGGATAGGCAGCCGCCTGGACTCTCTGCTGGGCCAGTGCATGTACTTTGGGCTCTCCTTCAGCCGGGTCGGGGCTGATTTCCGGGGCCAGTTAGCTCCCGTTTTCCAGCGGGTGGCCATCAGCACTTTCCAGAAAGCAATTCAGGAAGCAGTGGAGAAATTCCAGGATGAAATGAACTCCTACACCCTCATCTCAGCTCCAGCCATCCTGGGCAGCAGTACCATGCCCGCTGCTGTGCCAGCCACCCAGCCGGGGACGCTGCAGCCGCCAATGGTGCTCTTAGACTTCCCACCCCTTGCCTGCTTCCTCAACAATATTCTGGTTGCCTTCAATGATCTGCGCCTCTGCTGCCCCGTCGCCCTGGCACAGGATGTGACTGGGACCTTGGAAGATGCCCTTGCCAAGGCGAGTGCATTCTGTTGGCTTTCTACTACTCTGGGCCTTCTTTGGTAACAGGCAGCCAGACTTTTATGATAAGCCAGTTCGTATGACAGTGGTGCCTGCCGACTTGGAGAGGTTTGGTGTGGTTCTAGGGGTTTCTCTGGTTGCGAAGCTCTGCTTAGTCCTCTGTTCATGGGACCTAAAACGATTGATGAAGTGGCTCACCTATAATAATGATTTAGTAATGTATTAGTTTTCTATTGCTGCATAACAAATTCTCACGAACTTAGCAGCTTACAACAATACATTTATTATTTCCCAGTTTCTGTGGGTTAGGAGTCCAGGCACAGCACCGCTGGGCCCTCTGCCCAGGGTGTTAGAGTATTGCAGTCAAAGAGCTGGCTGACCTGGTCTCACCTAGAGCCTGGGGCCCCCTTTCAGACTCATTCAGGTTGGTGAGTTTGGGTTCCTTGCAGTTCCAGAACCAAGGCCCTCGGCTCCTAGAGGCCATCCCCCCCACAGACAGTTCACAACAAGGCTGTTTGCTTCTTCAAGGCCCCAGAAGAGCATTTCTCCTGCTCCAGTCTCTTAAGTACCCTCTTTTAAAAGATTCCTCTGATTAAGTCAGACTCATCCAGGACTATCTCCCTTTGATTAATTCAGTCAACTGATTAGGACTTTAATTACATCTGTAAAATCCTTCACATTTGCCATATTCTATTAGTTAGGAGCAAGTCTCAGATTCTGCCCACACTCAAGGAAAGAGGATTGAACACAGGAGTGGATTTTGGGGGTGGGAATCATGACAGCTGTCTTAGAATTCTGCCTGACTCAAGTAATAATAACAATACTAATATCCTAGTATGATGCACAGTTTTTACACATTTAAATCCTTAGGTATTGGGATGATGCTTCTTATAATTAATGGCACCTTATAATTGCTGTCAGTCAGGTGGCAATTGTGACTTGTATAAAATCTTTCTATTAGTGTCCTGTTACAGCAAGAAAGCATGACATTGAAGGTTTTTAGTCAATGAAATTCACATAATAGTAATCAGCAAACATTTATAAAGCACTTACTCCATGCAAAGTAGCATTCATCATACTTTATACATGTTAGACTTGATCCTCACAACCCTATGAGTTAGGTCCTATTTCGGGGCCTACTTTATCGATGAGGAAACTGAGGCATAAAGGACACAGAGTGCTTAACTAATCATTTGGAAGTCACAAAACCAAGTGTCCAGCTGGGACTTGAACCCTGAATCTTTTGTTCTTAACCCTGTCACTGTGCCACCCATTTGTTCAGTCAGCTAGGCTGCTCTGTTGTTTGTTTATGGAACCTCTCTTTTATGGCTATTTTCTTCTTGTACAAATTTCTAGTGGTTCTAACTTTCTGGATCCTCAGTGGTCTTACTCAGTAGTTTTGCTTCATTTTCCTGGATCCAACACAGTTCTGGTTGATCCCCCGTGGAAGTCAAGAACTACATACTTCTGTAGAATTTCATGGTGCTCCTCCACTGGAACTGGAAAGTACACCAGTAATGAAACAAGCTGGGTCAGAAATACATCACTGAAGTGGAGATTGACTGCAATTCCGAGTTTAAATAACATAATAATATAATGTACTATTTAAAATTGCTTTCTTCATGAAAACCTGAGGGCTGCACGGTTTTGCTTAGTCTCATGTACCGCTGTCAGTGATAGACTGCCCCAGATATTGACGGTGGTGCTTTTGTCTCGTCTCTTAGGTAACCAAAATAATCCTGGCCTTCCATCGCGCTGAAGAGGCTGCCTTCACCAGTGGGGAGCAAGAGCTCTTTGTCCAGTTCTGCACTGTCTTTCTGGAAGACCTTGTTCCTTATTTAAATCGCTGTCTCCAAGTCCTTTTTCCACCAGCCCAGATAGCACAGACTTTAGGTAAGAGAAAGAAGAAAGTATTTTTAAAACTGCTTTACCTAGCTGGGCGTGGTGGCATGTGCCTGTAGTCCCAGCTACTCGGGAGGCTGAGGCAGGAGGATCGCTTGAGCCCAGGAGTTTGAGGTAGCTGTGAGCTAGGCTGATGCCACAGCACTGTAGCCTGGACAACAGAGCAAGATTCATGTCTCAAAAAAAAAAAGAAAGAAAACTGCTTTACTGTTATGTGATTCACATACTAAATAATTCACTGATTTGTGTAAGTCTGTGTTTTTAGTAAGCCATCACCACTATCCAATTTTAAAACATTTCCATCACTCCAAAAAGATCTCCCCCATGACCACTGTAGTCATTTTTCTAGATCTTCCTTAGCCCCTGGCAGCCTACTTTCAGTTACTATACATTTGCCCTTCTGGACATTTCATATAAATGGAATCATACAATAAGTGGCTGTATCTGGCTAAGTGGAAGAAACCAGTCACAAAAGAACCACATATTGTATGATTCCATTTATATGAAACATCCAGAGAAGGAGTTTTTAAAATATTTTTTCCAATATGCTTTCACTTCCCTGTGTCCCTAGTGATGGGAGTGGGGGTGTAGAAAACAGTTTCCTAAAAGGCAGTGGGTCAGTGACCACAGGTGCCAAGAGTGGCTGCCCTGAGCTTGGCCCCAGCTTTTCCCTTGGGTTTGTTACAGAGAAGCCCGTGCTTACTGAGGTTCTCTTGGCTCCTGCTCCATCCACCCTACACTGTGCTGCCCCAGATTGCCTTCCTAGTCTTGCTTTGCAATATAGCTTCCTGTTTCATATCACAAACACAGTTTTTGTTATATTGAATATGGTCTTTGTGTTCATTCTTCTGTTTTTTCCTGTGACCTCTATATTGATTGAATTTTATTAACTTTTCCCCCATTTTGCTTTCCCTATCATCTGTGCAGGCATTCCACCCACTCAGCTCTCCAAATACGGAGACCTTGGGCACGTGAACATCACCATTGTTCAGGAGCCTCTCGCCTTTATCCTGCCAAAGAAAGAAACGGTCTTCCCTCTAGATGAAAAGGAGCTAGTGCCTGAGCACACACCGCCAGCACCGGAGCTTCCAGGCGAGGAGCCCAGCCTGGAGCCTGTCCCCCCTGCCTGCCCTGAGGGAGGGCAACAGGAGGTGGAATCAGTGGAGCCCCCGCAGGGGGAGCCAGCTGCTGTGGGGACTTAGGGGAACTTATGCAGCACCCAGTGCACCGGTGGCGGGACTGGCAGGCAGGTCTGTGGGGAAAGAGAGCGGCCGGCGGGGCCGGGGCTGCCGCGCCCAGCAGTGCACGGGGCAGGCTCCTGCAGGCTGCGAAGGTGGTGGTGGGAGATGACTGGAGGACTCATGTATACGGTGGAGTTAAACAATAAAGCTGCTCGAGTGTCACTGCCCGGTCCCCTGCCCTGGCTGGCGGCTCCCGGAAAGTGCGGGCTGCGCTTCCCGTCGTCCCCCGCGGCGGGGCGGGGCCAGGCCGGCTCCGCTGGCGGGCGCCATGGGCCGACTGTGGGGCGCTCTGCTGCCTGGGCTGCTGCGGGCGCGTGGCTGCGCCGGGCCGGCCCCGCTGTGGCGACAGGATGCGGGGGACGGCGGGGCCCGGGCCTGCAGCTCCACAGCCGCCCCGGACAGCCTCGAGGGCCCGGCGCGGCGGCGCACCTACTGGCGCTACGTGAGGCGCCTGGTGCGGGGGGCGCCGCGGCCGCCGTACGCGCACGTGTGCCAGGTCGGGGACCCGGTGCTCCGCACCGTTGCGGCCCCGGTGGAGCCGGCGCAGCTGGCGGGGCCCGAGCTGCAGCTGCTGGCGCAGCGGCTGGTGCAGGTGATGCGGCGCCGGCACTGCGTGGGGCTGAGCGCGCCGCAGCTCGGGGTGCCGCTGCAGGTGCTGGCCCTGGAGCTCCCCGAGGCGCTCTGCCGCGCCTGCGCGCCGCGCCTGCGCGAACTGCGCCAGATGGAGCCCTTTCCTCTGCGCGTGTTCGTGAACCCCAGCCTGCGGGTGCTGGACAGCCGCCTGGTCACCTTCCCCGAGGGCTGCGAGAGCGTCGCCGGCTTCCTGGCCTGGGTGCCCCGCTTCCAGGCCGTGCAGATCTCAGGTGCGAGGGCCTGGGCGGCTGGGTAACTGCGTGCCTGTCTCCTCACCTGTGGAGGCGGCGTCCCGGGTGCTGACGAAACAGTTCCCGCCCAGCGCCAGTGGGAGCAGACTTGCTGATCGGCGAGCCTCCCGCGGGAGCAAAGCAGGACTCGGGAGTAGACGGGACTCAGGACTGGCGGAGGCTCCTGTGAAAGCAGAGCCTGCTGGGATGGGGCACAGGGCTGCGGGTGTGGACTGCGGGCTGGGAGGGTGCCCTAATTCCTCTGTTACCTCACTCCCCGGCCTCTGTTTCTGCTCTCTTGCTCCCTTTCTGTCCCTCTGACTCACTCTATCTCAGACACACACACACGCACTCACACACTTTTCTGCCCCAGTTAGATCTGTCACGATGGGGTTGGAGAAGTGGCACCCGGCTTTGCCCACTGTCGGGGAAGCCTGTCATACCCTAGGGTGTTTTACAGAATGTGATTCTCTCCCGGGGTTGCGATGATTGTTCCTCCAGGGCAAGCCAGATGGCCCAACAGGGTCAGAAAGTCAGTGGTGTCCCAAGCTGAAATACTTTTCTTAGGAATTGAAAGCCAACAGCAACTCCTCACAAGTGGGAGGAGTGTTCAGAAGGGAAGTACCTTAGAAAGATAATTTCTCATTTCTCAGCCCCATAGTGAGTCCAATAACCTAATTATTCAGGTTTGGAACCAGGTTGAATACTTGGTAATGGGCAGAGTTGAGGCACCTTTCTTAGGAAGGAGAGGAGCTGCTGTCTGCATTCACTTTCTGCTGTTGCCTCTTGTAAATGGGCAGAGCCGTGGTGGGGGCAGGGAAAAGAGGAAGGAGGTTGACAGTGATGCAGCTGAGCTGTCCCCACTCACCCAGGCTGTACCTTCCTTTATAGGGCTGGACCTCAGAGGAGAGCAGGTGGTGTGGCAGGCGAGTGGCTGGGCAGCCCGCATCATCCAGCACGAGATGGACCACTTGCAGGGCTGCCTGTTCATTGACAAAATGGACAGTAAGACATTCACAAACATCCACTGGATGGAGGTGAATGACTGAAGCTTTCCTGTTGGGGCCAAGGAGTCTGAAGACCAGGAAGCAAACAGGCTTTGAGCTGGGTATGTCTTACTTGGCATCAATTTGGATCTGACAGGAAGTGGTGGTCTGCCAAAGCATGCCAAACTGAGCCAGAGGAATATATTAGAAATGTTTGCCTGAAATCAGCTGTGGATAAAATGTTGCCTACAAGAAAAATATCCCCTCCCCCCAAAGGAATGGACATTTCCTGACAGTTTTGTGTGGAGATAAATGGGGCAAGTAAGTTCATTCCCGATAGAAATGAGTTCATAAGACCTGTATCATCTACTCCCAAAGCCAAGAAATGGTAATAATATAGTCCCCAAATCTCTGAAAGCTGTGTTAAAAAATGCAGGTAAGGCTGTGGTTGACCGTCTTCACAGAGTTCTTATTTTTACGAAGGACTTGTGTGTATGTGCCCTTGGTTTGCCTTGGATGCCAGTTTGGTTGTTGAAATGAAACAATTGTCCCAGCTCAAGGAAGTGTTTAATGAAATATTACCATAAGTACCCAGACATCTTAATAGGTTCACATATAGTTTAGGTCTCCGTCTTTTTTGCCTTTCATCTTTTACAAACTTGGGGAGGATTTTGCTGCTGAAGCTGATACTTGGCTCTTTCTTTGGGTGGAGGCCACAGAGCAGGATTAGGGGAGGGGTTGATAATTGAGAGGATTGATGAGCCTTTTCCTGTCACAACTAGCACTGAAACAGCAGAACTAGTGCTTCCTGGTCACCACACTTATTGTGGAACACTAAATTGGCATGATGCTGACCAGTGTTTAGCTTTAAGAAACTGTCAGAGCTTTGTCAAGAGGCAAAGGAACTCTAGTTTTAGATAAATCATCTTATCTCATTTTTGAGATTTGTGAAGTAGGTACTCTTGCCAGGCAAAATGCCCAAAATCATAGTATACAAGCAGTAGGAAGTCCAGTAAGTTGTTTAGAGAAAAAGTGTTTTAAATGGCAGTTAAACATACCCAGGAAAGACCCATCCTCCCTTACAGCTTTCTCTGCGGGGCTCAGGAGGCCAAGCAGAAGTAAATTGGCTCTAGGTGCAGTCAGACTTTGAGAAGGAATCACCACTAAAGTCAGAGACTCAGCCATTAGGGAATTTTCTAGAAGGGTCTAATTTATGCTGGAAATATGGGTCTTTATGAAAATTAGAATGCTGTGAGCCTCCTTTCAGTTGGACAGCATTGAGAAGCTCCCGCAGGGCGACATCCTGATGCCTCCTTATTGTCTTCTGAGGTTAACACCTTTGTGATGTAGATCATTAGCAACAAATCCTTGCATTGCCAATAATGGAAATCTCTTCCACTTCTGGCAGATATCAGCAACAAAAAAACACATATACACACAGATCAGCATCTTGAGCTAATGAAAGTTTTAGAAAGCCACTTTCACAGTGAAAGCCAGTGTAGGGAGAGGATTTAGAACAGAATCTCCAGGTACAGAAGTGAATTTCAGAGTAAGTATTTCAGGAAGGAAATTTTTCTGCATATAACAAGTCTAACATAGATGAAGTCAGGTCACATGCTGGCAGCCCAAATCCAAGGCTGCTGCATCAGTCTGAGGTCAGTTCAGCATCAGTAGTAGTTCTGTTGCTGATTGTGGAGAGAGCCGTGGAAAGGCTGCATGTCTGAACACTAACCAGAGCAGGTGTCCTGTAACTGTGGCCCGCCAGGTGTTTTTGCTGCCGCTGCCTGTCCTGCTTAGCAGCTGACTTGTCCTGGGCCCCCAGTGTGCGTATGTGGAATGTGCGCCGCACTCTCTAAGGGCCATCCAACGGTCTGAGGGACAGTGAACTGGCCCTGTTTAAAAAGTATGAGGACCCCTGAACTAGAGCTACAGGGATGACCATAGCACTCCTAGCATTTCCCTTAAACCCTATGACTTGTCAGGGTATTTAAGCAATAAGGAGAAGGAAATAAGCTAAAAAAGGAACCAAGGACCTTCTGATTCAAGTAAAGGTAACTGGAAGTAAAATTTTACAAACACTTATAAAGTAGCCTCAGTGAAGCTATACAGACAGAGCAGTCCATATCCTTTTATTCCAGCATTTACAATCTAACTGGTGGTGAGAACTCCCAAGTGACAATGAGTCCAGCCATAGCTGCTGCATACGTATCACCTGAAGGTCAGGCCTGCCGATGCTCCAGATAATGTAGGGGGAAGTGCTTTGGAAAGCAGCACTGGAGTCAGACTCTCGAGCTACTGGTCAGAAGTTAGCTCAGCAGAGGCTCCTAACCAGAACAAAGAAATGCAGTGCAAGGCCAGTGTGACCTAAGAGTCAGCCACCTAATCAGTTCTGGGCTAAAGCTAGAGGAATAATACTGGGTTTAGGAGAAGGCAGGTTAGAACCAGCCCCTTCATAGGCTACAGGCTTCAGTTCCTAGGCCAGGCCTCGTCCGTGTGAGCCTGGTTTGACGCTGGTGTATCTGTGTGCATGGGATGAATGTGGGATACCTCTACTTGCTCTGCTGCCTGCCAGGCACATTTCCAAAGCTGCCACTTTGATGTCTCATTATCAGAGGCACAATGAGGGGGGAAGGGTGACCCCTTCTGAATAGGGCAGCTGATGGGCTGCCTTATGGGGATGCAGGCCCAGCATTACCTAACTTAATCTCCTCCGCCACCTTCTTGGCCTGCTACATCTTCTGAGGCATAACTTAATCTTCTAGAAGCCAGAAATCTGAATTTTTATGTCAACTCTCTTGATTTTTAAATGTTGGCAGACCAGACCAAACCAACAGAGGTGCAGGTGAGGTCTGGCCCACAAGCCTCCCCGCTTGCAGTCTATCTGATCTCTATCCAGGTCTCCTAAACCACCCCCAGCTACACTTCTGAGGCCTCAGAGGGAGGGGCCTCACACACCTGACTGGAGAACAGGCCTGAGAACAGCAGTTGGCGCACACTTCTACTTACTTTCTACTCTGCTGAAGAGAAGAGAGGAGAGAGCAGAGAGAGAAAACCAGAGGGTCTTTATTGGAAGCAAGAGCCCCAGACAAGAGTCAAAGATGCAATCACTCAGGTGGCTCAAAAAGGGAAAAGGATTTATTAGACTATTTCCAGGACAGGGACCCATGGGCAGTGGCTGGGTTCAGTGTTCTTACATCAGGAGGAAAAGGCAGCAGTGAAAACCCGCCTGACTGCCTTCTCTCATTCTGATCGAAACAGCTTTGTGTTCACAGAAGCCATCTCCTCCTGCAAGAAGACACAGGGCCCTGGATGCCAGCCTAGAGGGGTAGGAATGGCTTATCTTACTCAGTCTTTGAGGCAGAGCTTGGGCTGGGAGGGACGTAGGGGCGTCAGCCAGTCTGTTCTCAAGGAGCAAAACTTGGGAATTAAAGGAGGGGGGCTAGTGGGGCCTGGCCAGCCGTCCAAAGTCTGTGCCATTCACATCTCGGCTGCTCAACCCTTGATGCTTCCAGGTGATTTTATTTACGAACAAGATGAAAATCCAAGCAGCATTAATTTAGGGGAAAAAAGATTAAAAAAAAAAAAAAAGATGACACACGGGCACGGAAAGGAGTTGTTGAGCATCCAGGAGAGGAGAGGAGGAGGAAGTAGGAAGAGCCAGGATCCACTGTGTGCCCAGCGGGCAGCGGAGTCTCTGCGGCTGTGGAGGCCCTTCCTTCCTGCTCTGGGGCTGGCAGCCAGATGGCAGAGGGGACGCTGTAGTGACTTAGGATGAGCCCAACAGCCCTATCTGGCCACCGATGTAGGGAGTACCATGGATTTGCCCCAGTCAACCTCCCACTTTCACATCGCCCAAGTGAGGAAGCTTTTAACTCTCTTGTCCAAAGTCCTCTGAGAATTTCTTCACTTTCAGGAGGTCTTCTGCATTCACTGTGGGCCGGGTAGTGGCCAAAGACCGGAGCATGTCCGACTGCAAAGACAAGAGCGTGAAACTGAGGAGCCAGGCCCCAGGTGCTCAGCCTCGCCTCACTGCACAACTGTGCAGTCTAGGGTGGGAAGAGGGCTGCCCTTAAGGCCACTCTCACAGCTGCCCTGCTGGAATCCACCTATGGCAGGGACCCTCTTCCCTCCCAAGACAGCTCATACCATTTCCAGGCAGGCCTACTTCTGGTCTGGGAGAATCTAAGCTCCATCATCTCGTAACTCCTGTTAGGAGTCCATTTCTTGTTTTTTGGAGACAGAGTCTCGCTTTGTTGCCCAGGCTAGAGTGAGTGTCGTGGCGTCGTCAGCCTAGCTCACAGCAACCTCAAACTCCTAGGCTCAAGCAATCCTGCTGCCTCAGCCTCCCGAGTACCTGGGACTACAGGCATGCGCCACCATGCCTGGCTAGTTTTTTCTATATATATTAGTTGGCCAATTAATTTCTTTCTATTTTTAGTAGAGACAGGGTCTCGCTCTTGCTCAGGCTGGTTTCGAACTCCTGACCTCGAGCAACCTGCCCGCCTTGGTCTCCCAGAGTGCTAGGATCACAGGCGTGAGCCACTGTGCCTGGCCAGGAGTCCATTTCTTAGCTGTATGCCCACCATACTAGCCACAGGGCAGACTCCTGCCAGGACAGCATGGGCGACACTAAGATGATGAGAGGTCCAGACTATTTGGGCGAGTGGCTGGTTGCCTTTGCAGCTGCACCAGATCAAACCATGCCAACTGGTCCCTTCTGTGTACCAAATCAGCCAAACCGTGGAATGGTATAGTCACATTGTCTGGACTTGACTTTTCTTGCTGAAGTATATAAAATGCTAATGCTGCTGCCTCCATCCTGGTGCCCGCAGAGTCTCATGGCAGGAGCCCCCGCTACCCAGAGCTGCAAGGGCCACTCTTGGTTTAGGAGGAGCCACAGCAACCCAGAACACAGGAGGAGGGGACCTTACTTTTAAGCTTAGACTCAAGCTCCCAATTTTCTGGGTTTTGTGCAGTCTTTTCTCCCAAGTGGCCACCTACCATGCAAACCACAGGTTCTAAGAGTTTGTCACCAGGGACATCCATCCAAGTCATCTCCATGGCCCCTGGGTCCCCTGGTGAGCATGGGGTCAGGAGGTCATCAATGGTAACGCTGGGGTTGGTGCGGGAAGGGCCACAAACCTGAAACCAAACAGGAATTTGACTGGCTGGAATGGCTGCCCCTTAGTGTTTGGGGAAGAGTCAGGACAGCTCAGGTTTCTAAGGACCTTCTGAAGAGAAGGTAATGCAGGGTTTCCAGGACATAAGGGTCAGAGGAGGGATGGGCTCCCACAGGCTGATCAGAGGCTGGGTATTGGCACATCTAGCCACTGTCCCCCAGAATCTCAATTTGTAGCTCCAAATGCCTTCCTCATTAATGCCATCGAATCACACCATGGGCGTGGTGACATCAGAAATGTTTTTCCAACTGAAGTCTGCTGCATTGGCAGAACATTCCACAAATGTCCTCCCCAAGGCTCATTTCCTCACCTGCTTCAACTCTTGACGCACATGTCCCCCTGCAGTGTCCTTTGACAGTGCAGCCTGCCCAGCCCTCCCCAGAGACTCTTGCTCTCTCCCTGCTCCCCCCATCACCTCTGGGAGACCAGCATTTCCTTTACTGTCCCCTCCCACCAGAAAGGAGGCTCCTGGAGGGCAGAGATTTTTGGCTCTTGTCACTAATGTCTCCCCAACACCTAGGACAGTGCCAGGTACACAGTAGGACCCATAGCAAACCCTCAGTGAAGATTTGCTGAACAAATGGATGAGCCTTCCTTACAATCAGTAATTCTATATCCAGCACTTTCCAGACATTTGTTTGGTGCAATGGAGTGCTGATGGAGACAGCCAGCTGCTCAGAGGGTGCGCTGTCCTCTGGCTTTCCATATTCTGAGATGGTCACACTCAAGCAAGAACTGCCAGGAGGGGGACGTGGGTACAGCCCTGCCCCCGAAGCCAGCAGCCCCTCCTGGCACTTGTCCTTGACTCTCTGGAAGACCAATAATACGTCACCTCAGTAATATGAGCAGCCAGGCAGCAAGACCAGGGAGCTGGCAAAGAAAACTGACATGTCCCTCCCTTTCTGTGACATTTTCTAAGCAGTTACTTGCTGGTCGCTCACCTTTTTGAAGTGTGTTGCCGACTGTACTTTTCTAACGGGCTGCATGAGGGAGTCCCGCACAATGATGCTAATGTCTGCGCCTGAGTAGCCCTCTGTCTTGCGGGCCAGCTCGTGGATGTTGGCATCTGTGAGGTTGTGGGGTGTGCTCCCCAGATGCAACCGGAACATCTGGGCACGGGCGGCTTCCTCTGGCAAGGGGATGTAAATTCGCTTTTCAAACCTAGAGAGCCGAGCACATGGCAGGAATTGAGAGCAGATGGCAGGATGCTACTAACGGAAGGGGCAGCACAGAGACTCATGAGATGAGACAGGAATCTGCTCGACCTGCAGACACGGGGAAGACTCCGGAGGAATGAGGTCAGGCTACGCCCGCAGGCTGACCATGGCTGGACAAAGACTTCAGTCCCTGGCTCCTCCTGGGAAGACTTACCTCCTCCTAATGGCTGAATCCAGCACCCACGGGATGTTTGTGGCACCAAGAACCAGAGTCCCATCGTTGTTATTCCCCACGCCTAAGAAAGGGAGACAAAAGACACTGACTCGGGACACCTGCAAGGGTAAGTCACAACCTGTAGGGACAGACCTCAGGGGCTTTGTGTGTCATCAACTGAAGCCATCCCTGTGCCACCACTGGCAAGGTCCCAACTGAAATTAAACCAGGGTCTGGTCTGGCTTTGCCAAGGGTGAAGAGACTTCCAGCACTGCCTGCCCCAGAGTAGTCAGCGTGGCAGGGGCCTCAGGAGCCTCTCCCCGGGGACAGGCTGTCCCCAGCCTGAGGAGATGGGGCTGGGAAGGACTCTAGCCGCAGCTAAATAATGAAGCTAGGCGCTGGCTTTAAGTAGAGGGAAGACCAAGGGGGGACCTGGGACTAGCACGTACCCTGCATTTGGACCAAGAACTCCGTTTTGATCCTCCGGGCGGCCTCGCTCTCATTTTCGTTTCGGGATCCACAGAGGGAATCCACCTCGTCGATGAAGATGATGGAGGGCTTGTGCTGCCGGGCCAGCTCAAACAGGTTCTTGACTAGCCTGTGGAGGTGAGAAACGGGGTCAGGGTCTGTCGTACACACCCACCCAGGGCCCAGCTGCCACTTCTCTCCTCTTGCCCTTCCCACAGAGAGGCTGAGACAACAGTCATGCCTGGATCACAGAAAAAATAGTGGTGACCAATCCTCTGGCCGCACTGTACCAAGAGGAAGGGCAAGGCTTAGCATCTGCTTCAAACTCTGGGAGCCCCATTCGTTGGCTCTGGACTTAGCACAAGTCATTTCCCTTCCTCTGAGCCTCAGTTTCTTCATCTGCAAAATGGAAGTCAGTGTGGGATATAAGTGAACTATTAATATATAAAATGCCCCATCAGGGGACACTCAGCTGCTAGCCAATTCTTGGCTCCTTTCCCTTCCCTTCTTGGGCACCTCATCTCTCCCAAGTTCACCCGCCTTTGTCAGGACAGTGTCCCATTCAATCTGGCTATTCTCTCTGAATGTCAAACAGCAGCTCCTCTGGGAGGTGACCCCAAGAGGCAGGGGTCACCAGCAGCTGCCAGGGCTGACTTACTTCTCACTCTCCCCCAACCACTTGGACATCAGATCTGAGGAGGACACAGAGAAGAAGGTGGAGTTGTTGGCCTCTGTGGCCACAGCTTTGGCCAGGTAGGATTTCCCTGTGCCAGGGGGTCCAAAGAGCAGTATCCCTCGCCAAGGCGTACGCTTGCCTACAAGAGAGAGCAAACGGAAGTGAGCTTCTTGCTGATTGGGGAAAGGGAACAAAAAAAGGCAGATCTTTAGTCATTGTAAATACAGTAAGAAAAAATTTGTAAAATGATTGTAGGAGCAAAGGAGTGAACAGAACTAAATTACCTACTGAGAGCCTGGCCCCAGCCCTTGCTAATAACCCCATGACCTTGAAAAGTGATACTGGCTAGCCCTGCCCACCCACTGTGATGGCCAGCACATAGGTCTAGTCACAAAAGTGTTTTTGACCATGGTGAGCAGTCTGGGACTGGGCCCCCTGCAGGATGGGCAGCCTGGGCTGGCTCCCTGAGAAGCCTGGTTATTATTATTATTTTTTTCTTTGTCTGGGCCTAAAGTGGCTCAACTCTCACCTGTGAACAAGTGTGGAAATTTAATTGGCAAAATGACAGCTTCTTTGAGGGCCTCCTTGGCCCCCTCCAGCCCGGCCACATCATTCCACCGTATGTTGGGCTTCTCCATGACAACGGCACCTGCAAGAGGGAGGCAGACCCGTGCCCGGCCCATGAACAGGAGCCGACCCAACAGGGCCCCACGCCTTGTCCCCTCCCACTGCCACAGCGCCTCGAGCCTCTTACCCATCAGTTGTTCTTGTAATTTCTTTTTTTCCGGATTATCCCCTTCGCTGTCACTATCGCTGCTGGGAAAGGAGACAGGTGATCACAAGCTGGACTTTCAGCCTGGGAGCAGGGAGGCTCTTGAGCGAGGCCAGCCTCTGCCACCAGCACGGTGGTCAAGGAGCACTGCCCTTGCTCACACCGGTGAGTGCCCGGCAAGCAGGTACCTTGAAGATGTCTGGGCCCACACTCTGAGCAACTCGCCTCTGATCCTGCAACACACACTCCAGTGACCCAGCCTTGTTTCTTCATTAAGGGAAGGAGAAAAGTGACCTCAGCCCTCTCGCAAAGGCTGGTGAGGGAAATGTGCCTTCGCTGCACTTAAAGAGCAGCCAGGGAAGCTACGCAGCTGTCGCGAGCCTTTCGTACAGACTCAGGGACAGACAGCATGTGGCTGTAACTCCAAAGTAGTCATGTGCCCAAGGACAGAGAAGAGGAAAAATGTAGATCTGCAAAGGAACACCTGGGGAGAACCACATGGTAACTACCCTCATCCCAGTGGTGAGTCCTACCCTGACATCATTTGTCATCCTCAAAACTCTTTAATCCCTTATGGAGGTCCTCGGCCTCCTGCCCGCTCCTAAGTCTGTCTCTCTCTCTGGGGCACGTACTCTCCATCCGGGAGGGGAGAGCGCCTCGGTTCTGGTGAGGCAGCTGACACACCACCCACCCCTCTCCTGCTGTGACCCTCCTGGCCTGAGGACCCTCTCCTAGCCCTGCCTGCAGGACAGCACTGGCGTGTGCTCAGCTCACGAGAATCACCGCGGTGGGTGAAGCCCAGAGGTGAGAGGCTGTGCAGAAAGCACTGGCTCAGGAGTCAGAGACGGGGACCACATGGGTCCAGGCTCCATCACGTACTAGCTCTGTGGCCTTGGCAAATCTCTGAACCTCTGAGTCGTCTGCCTCACTTGTCAGATGAGATGATGATGCTTAGATTATGACAGCGGCTGGCCCTGGCCGGCTGCTGACCGTGTGCCACGCTCTCCTCTAAGGGCGTCACCCACATCTTCTCTTTACAACAGGGGTCCTCAAACTTTTTAAACGGGGCCAATTCACTGTCTCTCAGACCGTTGGAGGGCCGGACTATAGTTTAAAAAAAACTATGAACAAATCCCTATGCACACTGCACATATCTTATTTTGAAGTAAAAAAACAAACGGGCAAAAACAGGCCCGTATGTGGCCCGAGGGGCGTAGTTTGAGGACGCCTGCTTTACGGCAATGCTAGAGGTGAGTTCTGTTATCTCCCCCACCCCCAGATGTGGAGAATGGAGGCACAGGGGGTCATGGCGTTTGTCCAGGGCCACACGGCTAGGAAGTGACAGAGCCACGTTATACCCCGAGAGTTGGGCTGCAGAGTCCAAGGCTGACAGCCTCCAGCTGGGTGTCCCGTCCCCCACAGCTTTTGTGTGCAGATCCGAAGAGATGATGTGCACGGAGGGATTCCGTGAAGTGCTTAACGAAAGCAGCTGTCGGCACTGCCATTACCATATCATGGGGTGAATTCCCCATAAGGCAGGCGCTGTGGATGTCCAAGGCAGCATTAGCACCAAGAGTGACAGCGACACATGAAGAGGGTACACATGCTCGGGGGCTCCAGGCTGCCCTGCACACTCACCCCTTGCCCTCACTCTGACTCTCTTTCACTGGCTTCTTGCCGTGCTTCTCTTTGTTTCGTAAATAATCCTTGAGCTTCTCAGCCCGGTCTAGGTACTGCATGCACTTGGCTCGAATGCTCTCCTTAGCCTTGTCGCTGTGTGCCTCATCTGCAACGGGAAACCAGAGAGGGACCCTGTGAGCCCCGCGCGCCCACCCTCTTCTCCTCGCCGCAGCCAGGGAGGACCCCACGTCTGACTCACACTTGATAGCGTGGAGGAAATACTCCACGGCATGCTGGTAGAGCCGCAGCGCCTCCTCGTAATTCTTGGCCTTATCCTCTTCTGTGGCTTTTGTCACCAGATCAATGGCTTTCTGGAAAGGCAAAGCAGATAGCTCAGTGCTTCCTAGGAGATCTCGAAAGCCCCTGGGGTCACAGGCAGCCGGATGAGGTATGATGAGAGATGTCACCAGGCCTGTGGATTTATCACTCTCAGACCATTACACTGGCCTACTTCTCCAACATCTCCTAGGAAGGCCTTAAAAGGAGGCTTTGAAAGCTAGCTGGCTCCTTCACAATACGCTCATCCAGTTAAAAGCAACCTCCTTCTCGATCCTCACTCTGGATCTCGGCAAGTGGACACCTGACCTAGTATCTCAGGCTGGGGCTTAAAGGGCGACTCCACAGGACTTTCTATTCCACTGCCTCGAGGGAAAGAGAAATGAGACGGAGAGCCTGGAAGAGGGGACACCCGGAAGCAAGTGATTGATGATTTGCTCAGCTAGGAGGCCAGAAACGGCACTTGGCCTCAGGGCCAGAGAAGAGCCAGCCATCCAAGAGAGTGCTTCATCGACCTGAGTGTCTGTGAGAGACTTAAAGGCATCTCTACCCCTTCTACTGGCCCAACGCAACCTGTTTCTCTAGAAGAAAAAGTCAACACCCAGGGAGGTGATGCTTAGACAAACAGCTCAATATACCAGTTCGCTCAAGTATGAAAAGTGCTTGCTTACTCCAGAGGCAGCGATGCGCTGCCAATTGAGGGGAACTGTCCTCTGGAACCTTCTAAGAACTCTGTGAGAGGCCGAGCGAAGTGGCTCTCGCCTGTAATCCTAGCACTTTGGGAGGCCGACGCAGGCAGATTGCTCGAGGTCAGGAGTTCGAAACCAGCCAGAGCATGAGCGAGACCCTGTCTCTACTATAAATAGAAAGAAATTAATTGACCAACTAAAAGTATATATACAAAAAATTAGCCGGGCATGGTGGCGCATGCCTGTAGTCCCAGCTACTTGGCAGGCTGAGGCAGGAGGATCACTTGAGCCCAGGAGTTTGAGGTTGCTGTAAGCTAGGCTGACACCATGGCACTCACTGTAGCCTGGGCAACAAAGCAAGACTGTGTCTCAAAAAAAAAAAAAAAACAAAAAAACAACTCTGTCACAGTGAGTGTCTTTGGATATCTAATAAATCCGGTAGGCTGTGTCCTAGGCTGAACTGAGAGCACCTACATATCCACTTTTTAAAACTACAATTTCACCAACCCAGGAAGCACACCAGCCTCCCCCGCCTCAGTTGGACCCAGCACTGGCTGCCGGGCAGGCAGACCCCACCCCAGAGCCACAGGTCTAGGCTCAGCAAATGATACACCTCCTGATGGGCTCTCGGCAGGGCCAGGGCATTTGTCAGCCCTTCCTCATCTGCCAGCTCCGAAAGAAAGACTCACAGATGGTTCTACAGAGGGGACGGGTCTGGGTGAGTCGGGCCAGGTTGAGTTAATGGAACCCACCAGATGGAAGAGACAAGAAGGGTGCAGGTGCCGGCTGCTATTTTCAAGCTTTGGCTCCCTCTACCATCCACAGAGAATGAACCTTCTCGGACAATTAGCTTCCACACAAGCGCCACTTGTCTACTCTTTTCCTTTATGATGTTCCTTCACATGAGACCTGAAGGAGTGCTCCGGCCCCTGGTGGCATCTCTTCTCCAGAGCAAACACCCCCGGTTCCTTGGACATTTTTACTCTATACAGCTGCTTTCTTGGGTCTGTCCTCAGCACAACAATACCTCAGGTAGTCTCTGTCCCCCATGGAGCAGAGCAGACCCATTCCCTCCCTCCTTCTAGATCCTCTATTAATGCACCTAAGGATGCAGTAGATTTTTCTGGCAACCACTTAGAGTTTTTCACATGCACGAGGCTTAAGTTTCAATAGAAACAGTTTTGCCTAACAAGAGGGTAAGGTGACAAATAAAACTGCCAGCCCTGTTGCATCTCTAGTAACACATATGGCAAAGGATGAGGAGGAAAGAAAAGGGTAACAAGGGTATGCAGACAGAAGGGCTGGCAAACGTTCCGTAAAGGACCAGACAATAAATATTTTAGGTTTTGCCAGCCAGCCACCTCTGTAGCAAATACTCAGCTCTACCTTTGTAGCACAGAAGCAGCCACAGACAACACGTAAATAAATGAGCGGGGATGCGTTCCAATAAAACTTTATTTATAGACACTGAAATTTGAATTTCATGATTTGCAAGTGTCATGCAACATGTCTTCCAGCCATTTAAAAAAATGTAAAAACCTATGACATAAAGGACCACATATTGTATGACACCATTTATATAAAATGCCCAGAATAGGCAAATTCATAGACACAGACTGTAGATTACTGGTTGCATGGAGCTGGGAGGAATGGAGGGATTGGGGGGTGACAGCTAAAGGGTGCAACGTTTCTTTTGGGAGTGATGAAGCTTTTTGTTCTTGTTTTTGAGACAGGGTCTCAGTTCAGGCTGGTCTGGAACTCCTGGCCTCAAGTGATCCTCCTGCCTCAGCCTCTCAAAACTCTGGGATTACAGTCTGGAACCACTGTGCCCAGCAGAAAGATGTTCCAAAACGTGATTGTGGTGATGGCTGCACAATTCTGTGGATATACTAATAGCATTGAACTGTACCCTTTAAATGGGTGAGTTGCGTGGTATGTGAGTTATGTCTTCAGCTATTTTTTAAAAAACATAAAAAGCGTTCTTAGCTCACAGGCCATATAAAAACTGGCTGGGCAGATGGGATCTGCAGCTTCTGCTGGCTGATGGGGAGGTCTGGCTTTGGACTCCATCTAACTCCTAGCCTAGTACCCCAGCCTATTCAGGCCTGGCCCCATGTCTTGCTTTACCTGGAGTAACCATCCGCCCCACCTCCAGGCGTCTGAATGCTGCCCTTCCTCCGATGCCCCTGCTTCCAGGAAGTCCTACCTAACTTCCTCAGGCACTTTACCTGCCGTCCTTACTGTGCATTTACTATGTACCAGACACTATGGTAAGAATACTTTAACTGAGTTATTCAATCTAGAGCCATTGTCACAACCTTACAGGGTATTAACCCATTTTACAGACAAGGAAACCTGAGATTTCACGATCAAAAAGGTAGCCCAAGGTCACATGCTAGTGAGTGGCAGAGCTGAGATACAAACCCCAGACTGACGCCCGAGCATGTTTATCTTTTCTGGCCCTACAAGACTGACAGCACCTGGAGGGTGGGTCCGTCATTCGTCTAGGTGGCACCACCCTTCTCTACCTAGGGAATGAATGAAGGGTCGCAGGCCGAGAAGAGGAAGTCGAGACTGAGGAAGGAGCCGGGCCTTGTGCCAAAGGGGGGGCCGAGGGGCTTCCAGGACCCGGGGCAGGAGAAGGGAGTGAGCATCTCTCTCTGGGCGACCAGCCGGACCCCGGGCCGAGCTCTCCGAGGCGGCCCGTGAGGCCAGGTGATGCCGACCAACACGGCGGTCCCGGGGCGCCGGGGGCACGTAGCGGCCACGGGGCTCGGCCAGCTGGGCGAGGGCCGGGACCTGGGGGTGGAGACGCCGCTCGGCTCCGAGCGCGTGAACAGAAACGGGTGGAGGCGGGGCGGCGGGGGCGGGGGCCGCGAGGCCGGGGCTCCGAAGAGGCCGCCCGCCCGCCCCGCTCTGCGGCCCGCAGGCCCCGCCGCGCCGCCTTGGCCGTGCCAGGTACCTGGAGGGTTGACGTTGTCATTTCATCTCCTGGTTCCGCCCCACACCCCGCGGTGCTGCTTGCGACCTCGGTCCGGCCCAGAGGAGCCGAGGTACTGGGTCCGGCGCGGGGACCCGGCGGTCGGCGCTGGGCGCGGGCAGGGCAGCAGCTCGCAGCCGGAGCCGAGTCCGAGGGGCGAGCGAGGAGCGCTGCCCAGAGCGGCCGGGCCCGAGCGGCGCGGCTGCCCCCCGGCGGCCACGGCCCGCACTGCAAGCGCCGCTCCCCGCGGAGGCCGGGCGAGGGCAGGGGGCGGGACGAGAGGCGGGGCGGGGACGGGTGGGGACGGGGAAAGGGGCGGGGCGACGGCCGGGGCGGGAGTAGGAGGGACCCGCGGTTGAGGGGCGGGGCTGGAGTCGAGGGGCGGGGCTAGGTAGAATCCGGAAGTCATGGACCCACTTGGAATAAAACAGCGCCTATGGGGCAGTTATTTTTTTCAGCATATTAGGGGAGTACAAATGCTTAGGTTACGTGTCTTGCCTTTCCCCCCTGATATAGGGCAGTTTTATTTGCACAATAAAGCTAACTTCCCAGAGGTTTGGTTTCCTCATGTTTCATGTTTAACAGGGTATGATAACAATTAGTACCTGCCTTGTCTGGCTTTCTGGGGGAATGAATGAGCTAGCTAATGCAAACAGAATGTGCGCGGCGCTGGGGGCTCAGTCACTGGTAACTGTTATGATACTGGTAACTCTAAAGCCAGTTTTGCTTTTTAAATATTAAGCCTTCTACTTTTCTTCTAAGGAAGGTGGCTAAACCTCCAAACCTGGGGACTTCACCCAGGTGAACTTCAGCACAGCAGATTGGTTGGTCTCATGTTCTTTCAATATTTATGAGGGCCGTGCTGGTTTCTGGGAATACAAGAGTGATCAAAAGGGTTGTAGAGGAGCCTGCTTGGTTCTAGAGGAGTCTAAGAAAGATGAAGTTCATCAGGAGGTGTTAAGTAAGCGTGTTAAGGCCCATGTGCTGTGTGAGCTTCTCACAGGTAACCTACCCAAGATAGAGGGTCAGGAAAGGCCTTTAAGTGGAGTCTGGAGGAATTGGGGTGGGGGGAGGAGGTGCATTCTAGGTTGATGAAGCAGCCTGTGCCAAAGCCCCAAGGAGGCCAGTGGTGGAGAAATTGGAAGAAGGCTCAGATGGCCACACACAAGACAGTAAGTGAAAGTCTAACTGGAACTGATGTTGGGAAGGTGGGCAGGGGCCAGGACATCTGGCTATGGTAAAGATTTTAGGTTTTGTCTGTAATCCTAGCACTCTGGGAGGCCACGGTGGGAGGATCGCTCAAGGTCAGGAGTTCGAAACCAGCCTGAGCAAGAGCAAGACGCCGTCTCTACTAAAAATAGAAAGAAATTAATTGGCCAACTAAAAATATATAGAAAAAATTAGCCAGGCTTGGTGGTACATGCCTGTAGTCCCAGCTACTCGGGAGGCTGAGGCAGAAGGATCGCTTGAGCCCAGGAGTTTGAGGCTGCTGTGAGCTAGGCTGATGCCGCGGCACTCTAGCCCAGGCAACAGAGTGAGACTGTATCTTTAAAAAAAAAAAAAAAGATTTTAGGTTTTATCCCAAGAACAATGGGAAACTATTTTTTCTTTTTTTTGAGAGTCTCACTCTGCTGCTCCAGATAGAGTGCAGTGGTGTCATCATAACTCACTGCAACCCCACACTCCCGGGCTCAAGCAATCCTCCTGCCTCAGCCTCCCTGGTAGCTGGGACTACAGGTATGGTCCACAATACCCGGCTAATTTTTTTTTTTTTTCTGTTTTTAGTAAAGACGGGGTCTTGCTGTTGTTCAGGCTGGTCTTGAACTCCTGAGCTCAGGTGATCCTCCTTCCTCGGCCTCCCAGAGTACTAGGATTACAAGTGGGGAAACTATTTTTTTTTAAAGACTTTGTTTTTTGTGTGTGGGGGGTTGGTTTTGGTTTATGCATTTTGTATTTTATAAAGATGATTCTAGCCCTAGTATAGAAAACACATTCCAAGATTGGGGTTTCTATAGCAGTACGAAGCTATTGCCTTATTTCAGAAGAGGGAAGTCCAGAATGAGGGAAGCTTGGAGGGCCATGGATGGCCATATACAGTGTGGATAGGTTTTAGAAAACACATCATGAGAACTTGGAAGGAGACTGGACATGGTGAACAGTAAGGGGCAGGAAGGGACAGAGATGACTCCTGGCTTCAGCTCCTGAACTGCTGGTGGGGAGACTGGACAAATACAGCTTTAGGGGGTAGGGATGGAGGAAGATCATGAGTTTGAGGTGCCTTTGATGTTTTCACAGGGACATTTCAAATGTCACTTGGATATATACACTTGGAACTCAGAGAAAACATCTGTGAGACATCTGGGCGTAGGTGGGAATGGAAGCCCTGCAAGTGAGGTCTCCCAGGGAGTAGAGAGTAGGGTGAGGTGACGAGAGCTTTGACATCTGTTAGCCAGAGGAGGACGAGCCTGCAAAGCAGCCCAGAAAGCCAGTGGGTGGGGGGTAGGACAGCCAGAAGAGTGTTCTGGAAGTGTCTCAAGGGGCAGGTTGGGGTGAGACTGGTGATAAGGAGAGAGGGGACAGCAGTACCTAATGCAGCTGAGAAGGCCGGCAGTGACCGGGGGACACCGCTGGGCTTGGCCAGGGACGGAGGCAGGAGCCACACTGCGGCGGGCCAGGGGTGAGCCGAGGACATGGAGTCCGTGAGGAGGAGGGATGGCTCTTTCTAGAAGTCTGACTGGGAAGAGAAAAGGAAAGCCTAAAGCAATAGCTATAGGAGTTGTGGGGTCTAGGATAGTTTATTTATTTATTTATTTTGATGGTGGTTAGTGGGAGAAGAGTTGAGCATGTTTAAAAACCAGTAGGAAAAACCAAAACAACGAGAATGATCGAGTTAAGAAAGCTAATCCGGCCAGCCAGGCGCGGTGGCTCACGCCTGTCATCCTAGCTCTCTGGGAGGCCGAGGCAGGCGGATTGCTCGAGGTCAGGAGTTCAAAACCAGCCTGAGCAAGAGCGAGACCCTGTCTCTACCATAAATAGAAAGAAATTAATTAGCCAACTGATATATATAGAAAAAATTAGCGGGGCATGGTGGTGCATGCCTGTAGTCCCAGCTACTCGGGAGCCCAGGAGTTTGAGGTTGCTGTGAGCTAGGCTGACGCCACGGCACTCACTCTAGCCTGGGCAACAAAGCGAGACTCTGCTAAAAAAAAAAAAAACCAGTAGGAAAAACCAAAACAACGAGAATGATCTAGGTAAGAAAGCTAACCTACGGGGACTGGATGAAAGTGTAGGTGGGAGGGCCGGCGTCAGACCTTATGGTAGGAGAGAAGAAGGGAAGAAGGTAGTTGCCTGCCTAGGTCAACCACAGGGCAGCAAGAAGTTGAGAGAGTACCTTTGGGTGGCGTCTGTATTCTTGGTCAATCAGGTGACAAGGGCATCTGCCAAATGGGGAAAGGAGGGGAGGTCTGGGGTTTGAGGAGAGTAAGGATGGTTTGAAAATCATTCCAAGTGAAGCAGAAGTGAGCAGCGTGGAGGGAAGACCCGGTAGAGGTTGGCAATCTCTGAAAAAAAAAGTATAGCGGTCCCGATGAGCCCCCCCAGCACTCACTCAGCTACGGCTGGGTCCATCCAGGTGGCGCTGTGAAGGAGGGGACACGCTAGGTTGGCAAGTGTGCTACTGAGATGGGAGGCTGCGGGGGCCCAGCCGCATACGGCAGGTGGCGGATGGAAAGGAGGCCGAAGAGTCAGCGGATTGATGGGGACCCACGAGGTTGGAGGAGCCAGCTGGACAGGGACGCTTCGGTTATTCTTTCTGGAAATGGCTGTTTCTGGCAATAACGCAGTCCAAGAGGCGACCATGGGAGCAGGAGGGATGGATGGGTGACATGGAGTGCAGGGGCCATCACTGCACAAGAGGAGGTCCAGGGACCACAAGGCCAGGGTGCTGGAGCATCTCTGTGAACACTGGAGTTGGGACAATGGCAGGAGCGGCAGGACGCAGCCTTGATGCGTCCGGGGGAGATGGGGCAGAACACACCCCACCCTGCCAGTCTGGTTTCTGGGCTTCTGCCTGAGCATTCTGCTTCTCAGACACCAATGGAGCTAGGGCGGGGAGTTGGCATTATTTAATGTCCTAGTACTTGGCAGTCACTCTCCTTATTGAAGAGGCAGGGCTGGGTCTTCCCCAGGAGCTTAGCACAAGATACATATTGGAAGAATTAATAATTAGTTTATTAAGAATCAAAAAGGGCCAGGCGCGGTGGCTCACGCCTGTAATCCTAGCACTCTAGGAGGCCGAGGCGGGCGGATTGCTCGAGGTCAGGAGTTCAAAACCAGCCTGAGCAAGAGCGAGACCCCGTCTCTATTATAAATAGAAATTAATTGGCCAACTAATATATATAGAAAAAATTAGCCGGGCATGGTGGTGCACGCCTGTAGTCCCAGCTACTCTGGAGGCTGAGGCAGGAGGATTGCTTGAGCCCAGGAGTTTGAGGTTGCTGTGAGCTAGGCTGACGCCACAGCACTCACTCTAGCCTGAGCTAGACTCTGTCTCAAAAAAAAAGATTCATAAAGCACACTCTAGGTCTGGCGACAGAGCGAGACTCAGTCTCTAAATAAATAAATAAATAAATAATCAAAAAGCAAACAGAAGATGAGAACATATTAATCCTCCACATTAGATGGGCTGCCCAAGTTGAAAGATGGAATTAAAACAAAAAGTCCCCATAAAGAGAAGAGGCTGTATTAGCTTGTTAGAGCTGCTGTAACAAAGTAACAGACTGAGCGCCTTCAACAACAGAAATTTATTTTGTCCTCTGAGCTCTAGAGGCTCAGGGGTCTCCCCATCTCACAGGACACCACTGAAGATTTTCTCCTTAGAAGCCAGGTGATGATAGCTTCAAAACAGACCCTCAGGCTGTCGAAAACAAAGCCCTCAGTTCCGCAGTGGTGTTGCCACTGCTGGGGACGTGCGTGGAGGAGGGAATGAGGGGAGCACAGGCACCAAACTTCAAGTCATTTTGGGGCTGGCACATGTGACATATTCAGGCTTGATGATTCTAAATCAGATCAATAACTTCATGTTCTCACTTTCTCACTATAGCAGAAATCGGGTTCTCAGCGCCCACACTTTAGGTAGCAAGTCATTGACTTTCAAATTCACAATTCCGTTTGCTCTTTCCCACACGGCTCTTTTCTAGATTGTGTTCTGCTGATGCTAAGAATGGGGCACATATTGGAAACCCAGTCTTGGACCAGTGAGTCAGCTCTGGTTAGTCAGTACAACCTAGTGAAATCACACCAGCATTCTGGGGCTCGCGCCGCGGAATATAACAACTCGCTGAAGAAGCCCTTGAATGGGGGCCAAGAGCAGTGTGGAGGGAGGGCAAACAAAACCAGGTTCAGGTGAATAAAGTTTTTTTTTTCTTGCTCTGAGCCAATTCTCTTGAAAGCTTTTTGTTTTTTGAGACAGGATTTCGTTCTGTTGCCCAGGCTAAAGTGCAGTGGCATCACTACAACCTCAAACTCCTGGGCTTAAGCGATCCTCCTGCATCAGCCTCCTGGGTAGCTGGTGCATGCCGCCATGCCCGGCTAATTCTTGTATTATTTTGTAGAGAAGGGCGTCTTGCTGTGTTACTCAGGCTGGTCTCGAACTCCTGGGCTCAAGGGACGCTTCCACCTGCGGGGGTGGGGGGGGCTCCCAAAGTGCTAGGATTGCAGGCATAAACCACCTCTCCCAGCCAGGTGACTGAAGTTTTGAATGCTGATAATGTTAGGCAGATCGGTAGGATCTCAGGCTCTTCTTGGGACAAGGGTTCTCTGCTTTGGTGCTGTTTCAAACAAGTGCACCACCTGGGAAGAAGGGCAAGGGCTGGCACTCCATTTTTGTGTCTTGTTGCCCCACCCTGAATCCTATCCCGAGCAACTGCTCCACCCGGGGAAGGACGGAATGCTTTATCAATCTGGGAATTCCCAGCCCAGGCATTATAATAATATTTAGAAAGTGACCTAAAGTAATGTAAGGGTAATTAATATGCCATTAGCTTGAAACTGCATTGCAGTTCAGCCCCCAGGTGGGCTTTGTTAGAGGGAGCTCGTGTAGGCAGATGGAAATTTGAGGACACCTGTTGATCATTTGCTAACACCCCACACCTCCCAAGAGTCCACCTCCAGACTGGGCTATTAAACCGGAACAATCCGAGACGTCAGTAGTGAGTTGGTGTGTTTGTCTCCACTCGCAGACAGAGCTGCTCTTGTGAAATTGCTCCTGCCGGCGTATTGGCTTTGCTGGTGACTTTTCCAAGCAAGGAGGAGTCAGAGAGGACTGGGATGATAGTCTGGACTTGACACTTTGGTGTGTCTGATTATTCTTCGGCCAAGAGCACAGCACAAACTGAGGGCAGACTTCCACCCTGACATCTTTGGTGCCGAAACCCGGGATTCTGACAACAACCAGGAAAAGTAAGTGACTGACACCCAAATGTTTAATAGTTGGAGCACTGATGATTCTAATGTGATTCCTGAGAAACTATTCTCTCCTTCTCCTGTCTGTGACCCAAAGTATAAAACTCAGATTGGTCCCCTGAGTAAGCTTCCGTCACACAGAAAGTGGTGGAATTGGAATTGGAAGTTTTTAAGAGTGGGGTTGTCGTGCATGTGCTTCACAGTGGCCCCGGAGACAGGTGATTCACTTGGTCACAAGTCTCTCCTATAAGAGGAAAGATTGAGGGCAAAAAACATGCAGGTTGCTTCTGTTCCCACCTTCCCTTCTTTTCCCTGCCCTCCCCACCCAGAGGTGAGAGGGAGGGGACGCCGGCAGGGGTGCAGGACAGTGTGCCCGGAGGTGGTGGGAGGGTGGGGAGCAGTGACCCGAGTGGTTGGGGTGCGGGTCACATTGCACAAATTACTAATTGAGCAGATAAGTAAATGTATTGAAAATAATTGGAGTCAAAGATTACTCACTGGCTGAGAAGGGAGTTACAAACATGGATGGGGAAGATAGACTCCTCGTATCTTAGAAGTATCTGAATAGCTTTTAAATGATCTAGAGATAGAGACGTGTGTATATACGTACAACACACTCGTGTACACACCCACGCACGTTTTCTTTGCCACGTAGGAATGAGCAAACCAAGCACCCAGATCTTGGTTTCTGAGTATCAGCCTACATTAAAAAGCCTCAGGGCCTCATGGGAAAATGGCTGATTCCAGGACTTCTGAAGGGGCTCCCACTGGCCAACTCTAGGATAATTTGGACATTAAAGTAAGCAGTGCAGGCCGGGCGTGGTGGCTCATGCCTGTAATCCTAGCACTCTAGGAGGCTGAGGCAGGTGGATCACTCAAGGTCAGGAGTTGGAAAATAAGCAGCGCATGAAAACCCATTTACAACCAGAAATCTGTGAGTATTTAATGTCAATACATGGGGAGAAGGAAGTTCTGGCTTCTGGCAAAATGCCACCTACTAAATGCAGAAGGAATGACACTAGATGATCACCCTTGGCAGCTGTCACAGTGGCAGATACAGACAGGAGTTAATGGATGTTAAGCTGGTGGGGGTGGTTTGATGAAGCCCAGAATGTTGGTACATGTGAGTGTCTCCCCACCAGACGCTAATCAAATACAAGGGGAAGGTGATGGAGACACTACCTGGACCAGGTGATTGATGTTAACACCGCCAGTGTTGGGACAGGTGACCATCGTGTGCCTCCTAACAGGGTACTCTGAGGAGAGCCTGGCTTCGCTTCTGTGGTTTTCCTGCCAAGAGCAGTGACCGGGTCTGGTCCCAGGCAGAGTAGGGACAGGGCCATCCTGCAGAGCGAGAGACCTGTGCTCTCTGAGACTCCGATGAGAATGAGAATGAGGGTGAGACTGAGGAGCTGGTCCTGACTGATGAGATGGGACAACGCAAAGCAACGTGTGATCCTGGGCCAGAAGGGAAAGGAAAACGCAGCTGGGAGGAATCTGGGCGGGGTCTCTGGAGCGGCTGGTGGTGGTGTACCAGTGTTGATCTCCCGATTGGGAGGCATGGTGGCAATGCAGGGAATGTCCTTGTGTTTTGGAGGTACACACCAGAGGATTGAAGGGTGACAGAGTATCATGTCAGAAAAAGACAAGGCAACATAATGGAACCAATGTGGTAAAATGTTAACAATTGGAAAATCTGGGGGAAGGGCATACAGGAGGATTTTGTATTGTTTTTGAAACTTTCCTATAGGTTTGAAACTGTTTTAACAGTTAAAAAAAATGGAGAAAATACAAGTCTAAAAGCAACTTTTTATTTACAGTATAAAGGTTACAAAGGTATATATTTATATATATAATAGCCTTAAGTTACAAATTTTCATTGTAATGTACAATGCTATATGTTGATATGCAACTCAAGGGGAAGTGTTGTCTATGCATCTATATTTATAGAGTATACATAAAGCTTTTTTAAAAATTAAGAACACAAGTACTGCCCTGTTTTATGCTGTGGGTTTTTGATTTGGTATCCAGAAGATTTGAGATTTAAATTTTAAATAAGACTTAAAAAGTCATCTTTAAATACACTGTTCTAAAAAGAAGAACCCAGAATATCACATAGTTTTAATTATTGGTAGAAGTATTATTTAAGCTTTCTAAGTCTTTATAATTAACAAAAATGAAAGCAGTAAGGAAAAGAATACATATAAGTGGGTATAATCAGAGTTTGCAAAGATGAGCCAAAATAGGCCTTCAATAGGTAGTGGTTTTCCACATTATCTTCTTTAAAAAACCTCAGATCTGGTACCAAAAAGGAAACAGATTCTTTGGGTACCAAGGTCTCATAATGCTGAACTCCTCCAACAGATTGTAAACATAACACTTGAGCCTATAGTGGAGGAAAAAAATCCCAAACCGGTTGCTATGATAAGGGCAGATTTGCTACAAGGTGAGAAGAGTATCACCGAGAACGATGACCGTGCCAAACCCGAAACTTAGTTTAAATAATTTCCTCTCCCCAAATTCTATTAATTTACAAAACAGGTGAAAATATGTGACACCCTCCTCAGCAGAACCAAGATAGAAGGAAAAGGACCTTTTCCAACCTAGGAGGGGCAGACACTTACAAGACAATACTTATGTGTGCTGGTTTCAGTAATATACAATCATTAGCACCTGATTGTCAAAGGGTAGGTTTAAAGTAAAGACCAAGACACTGAAGGCATGCCCGATTTTTTTTTGTGCACAATTCCAGGATGCTGGAAAACAAAGGGGAAGGAGCCCATGTGATTATGTCCCTTATTTCATTCCGATCACAGATCGCTTAGCTACTTTCTGAGCATGTCTAGGGACATTGCCTGAAAAGGTGACCCTAGTGGATTAATGGAAGGCAAGCTGGACAGAAAGGGACTGTTACTGTGTGAAGCTTACAGAAAAATTCAACCAACCTCTTATTTTCTTTAGGTCCCCTTTCACTGAATTTTAATGCCAGAGTATTCCAGGAAAAAGGAGACTTCCAGCAAATTAGATGCATAAATGGTATAAGCGTAGAAATGAATGGGTTAGCAAATCTTAGAGGGTTGAGGAAATATGCATTCAGGTTTGCTGTTCATAGTTGAAAGAAGCATTTTTTTTTTTAAAAGACTTGATCCCATGGATCCACTTTGGGCAACAGAGCTTAATTCTTGTTTGTTGTGATGTATCTTGCTAAGGATACTGTTTTCTTTCCCAAACTTGAAGTTCAAAGTCATTTCACATTGGTGTGGATAAAAGCCTGGACATCCCTTTAAATAGTTTCCAGTTGGCCAGATCTAGATAAGCAGAATTGTAAATTTTTTACTTTGGTAAAAATATGAAGAGGTACTTAACTGCCGATTGATAAACAGATGGCATGGTGTGACTGAGAAAATTCCTGGTACTTGAGGGCAGGAATTTTCTTTTGGACCCTTTGGAATGCCTGGTACAGAACTACACATTAAATAAGCGTTAATTAGATGAAAGAATACATGAATTAATATGTCACTAATTAGCCTTGCCATTTCAAAGTTCCTCCAAGTACCTAAAGAACCTTTTGTGTATTCATAAGAGACTTCTGTCATTTTGGAAGAGGTGACAACTAAAAAGCATGTGTCAATGACATGGAGGTTAAGATTACTGAGCCTGAGAAACATAGACCCTGTCTCTAAAAAAACTGAAGAAAACTGGCATGGTGTTCTGTGGCTGGAGTCCTAGCTACTCAGGAGGCTGAGGCAGGAGGATTTCTCAAGCCTAGGAGTTCGAGGCTGCAGTGAGCTATGATGATGCCGCTGCGCTCTAGCCCAAAACTGAGAAAGGTACTTACGGGACTCAGAAATCAGAAATATAGCCAGGATTCCTAAGCTTACATACAGTATAATGAAGTATCATTTCTGCTATACTTCTGTAGCTTTAACCAATCTACTTTGAAAAGGGCAATTCAAGGATTATGGCTTATATGGTAGATTTTTGTTGAATACAATCATTGGAGAACAAACAATAATTTGCAAATGCGTATTTATGTGTTATATTAAATGTGGATTCACTTCTCAAACTGAATATACTTCAGTTCAGTCACCCAAAGTGGGAAGGAAGAATAGAGGCGGCAAGAGATTAAGCTCAAGTTTATGTTGTGAAACAACAGAAGATCTTGTTAAAATATTCTCTGAAGTTAATATATAATAAACATTCTAGTTGGCAGTTGAGCTAGTGTCAGCGAGACAAGAAAAGAGATGTGCTTTATGTGTCTTGCCCTTAACTTGAAATATCTATCCTTTAATAGGACAAACTCGTATCACTGATCTGCCAGATTTTTTTTTAAGAAAAAGGGTTTCACATCAGCCACTTAAGGATTCTGATACTGGTGTAAAATAAATTCCACTTAACATTATTATGGCATAGGAATAACTATAGTGCTGAAATACATAATCCTGATATACAATATAATTATTTCAGAATTATCATCACACATTTACTGAGTATGTATGTATCCAGCACAGGGAAAGACACAGCTTAAGTGGGGGGAGGAGGACTGCTACTGTTTAAAGACAGGCTGTGTGTGGAAAGTCAAAATAATTCTAGAAAAAAAAAAAATAATTCTAGATTACCAAGCGATTAAAACATAGGGCACAGAAAGAGAATGGCAGGTGATGGCAGATTCCTTGTACTTTCATTTTCAGAGGGAAAAAGAAAAGCCCCAACAACCGAGATTTAACTAAAAATGATATCTAAACTCAAAGTAGAATATACTATACGATGTATATCTGGGATAGAATATCATACCTGATACAGATGCGTAAAAAGAATGAATATGACTCTAATCAAATTGATCTTAAAGTTTAAGCAGAATCCCAAACTTAAATGTCTCTTCTCATCACATAGACATTTGATGTAATCAGAGCAATTTGCTTCAAGACCAAAAAGATCTGGCATTTTACTTTATTAGGGACTGAAAAAAGACCTTTGGCTTTCTAAGCAGCCATTTCATTCATGGCATCAACAGCCGATGGCAGCCACGTGGAAATGTATGTTGGATATTTGGATAGCTTAAATATTATGTACAATCAATAGCTTATAACCAGTGAAAATAAGAACATAATTCAGCATAAGTGTCCAAGATAAGATACAAAAAAGCAGAAAGTGCTTGAGTCTACAGGTCTTCCCTGAAAGTTTCAAAAATGTTTAACTCTAAGCAGGTAGGGCTTTTAATAGAATTTGCATAGCAGCATACAAGGTAATTTGCATTAAAAAATATGAACAGAGATTCTTCCATGGCTTTGAAAACAAATATATCCACATGCATATAAGTTAAGCAAGAAGACCTGGAGTTTCTCACAAAAGTAACAAAAAAAAAAAAAAAAATCATCTTTTCTCACACTTCTGTCCATCAAAACCATTTACAGCAAAACCTGTTTGCGACAGAAACATAATCTTGTCCAGATTCCACACGGCTTAATTTTTCCCCCCAAGAGTAAATTCTGAGTTATCAGCTAAGTGCATTTTTCAGCTGGAAAAATCTTTACCATTTTGCTTAGGAGGATAAATTAAGAAAACCATCAGTAACAATATTAGCCATTCATTGTCTATATTTTTCTACTTACGAAAATATGAGAAATAATCTCTCCTGCCATGCAATAATTTTCAGTAACAAAGTTTGTGAGAGTACAGATGATAAAAACAGGCACTATTAGACTTTCTCTAGCTTAAAGGGTGCAAAAACATGGCTTTAAAATAGGTGAATGAAATTTAAAGTAACGTTTTGACTGCCTATACATGTTTCAATTATTTAACCTGAAACTCTTACCTACTAGGTAGGTGAGTTTACAGTTACAGCTATCTGATAAAATACTGCATAAACATACATTTAAGTATTTCTTCATATAAAATATTAGATACTGATTTCCAGGGTAGGTTAATTTGATGACTTCAGGAAAGGACCTACCTTTTTCAGAGAAAGAAAAACCTAGCCTTTTCTTTTTCTTTCTCTTTTTGTGGAGAGAAGCTCTAGGGAGAGCGGAGGAGGACTTGTCACACGCCAACTGGCTGCTTACAGGGTCTGTGTGGAATGTGGAGAAGATGTCTAAGCCCCAGGTCTCGGGGGCACAGGAAGTTGGGCCATGTGAATTGGGGGCACCAATATGCAGTTTCCTTTCCATTCTACACACACAAGCCCACAACACTCTGAATTTTCCTAATGCAAAATGAAAAGTTAGCTAGATTTATAAAAGGTGAAATATTAAAAATGCCCATTTTTAGTTATTTAAAAATGGTCTGCCATATTTTGGCATCTAAATACAAAATATTAATACGTATTTACCAAGGTGTCCCATTGTGGTTTTGCAATCCCACAAACATACTTAATTGTTACCCATGATTGGAAAGCCGTTGATGTAAAACAAGTGCCTTATGGGCTCTTGCTCTTGGGGGCAGCTAGTGGACAAAGGAAATCTGTATACTTTCATTTCACATCACGACTCACAAGCTATTAACCCTATGGACATCAGCGTTACACGCGACAGTGTAAGCCTGAGCAAAGCAAGCTGAAATGCACACGTGCCCTGCCTCTCCTGCTCACATTATAGTCACACCTACTTTACAGATTTTTCTGTCACTAATAAGCAGGGTGGCTCAGAAGTTTCCCTGCAAATCTCAGTGACTTAGCCTTTCACGTTAACACAGAAAACCTCCACCAAATGGCTTTGCCACTGGAGTCTGTGAACACATGGTTCAACATCTCACATTAATAATGCTTCCACTGCATAGTGTCCGAATGTCTTATCGGAGGGTACTGTGTGCTAAAATTCTGCTTCTAGAAATCATAGCTGGACCTTCAAGGCATTTTCTTCCTTCCCTGAAAAATTTATCTCAAGTAGAACCAATCTTTAGGTTTATGAATTTTCAAAACATAACAAGCTCTCGAAAGACAATCCTGTCTAGATTTTAATTTCCAGTTTAAAGTGGATCAGATAATTTGTTTTTGGAACTTCAGTAAGATGAAGCTGGGACAAGAACAGGCATCTCTCCCAGCCTCTGCCTGGTGCTGGTCTCACTGTACATGTGGGAGGAGGACTGACTCTTGCAGGGGAAGACGACGAGGTTACAACATCCACCCAGGACTCTCCCTGCTCACCAGTCCCACCAGCCAGTCCGCACTAGAACCACAGGCTTCTGTTTTGCATATACGGCTGTGTCGGCTTCTCTCCCCGCCCCCTGTGGAGTGCCACCCCGCCACCCCACAGTGCTCACGTCCTCCTTTGGCAGTCTGGACAAATCTAGTAAATGAGAACTACTCCTAGAGTTTTCTTCAGAGAGCATAAATAACATCCAAATCAATATTACCTTTTCTTTCAGATCCAAGAACTGTACTAATCTTGACATTTTACGTAGATATTATACTATTGTGTTGTCAGGTATATACCTCCTTCAAAATCAGGAAAAACACACTGAGTGTGATTCTCCAGTAACACAAAATGACAATCTTACTGCCACTGTGTCCTCAGGATGACATCTGGCTGGCAGTGCTTAACAAAATGCAGGTTCCATGGTGGTGTCACCCTGCCCGCTGTGGGATGTGGTGTGAAGGCAACACTGAGTCCTGACTGGCTGCTGCTTGTCCGTGCCACTCTGGGGCCCCACAGGGAGAGGGCCAGGGCCAGGATGCCACGTGGCTCGCACAGCCCAAAGCAATCGCACCTGATGTTTGTGCCAAAAACGTGGCTTTACCCACAAAGTCTACTCTCCAAGCAAGCTGGTTCTTCAGGATTAACCTTCCCCAAAGAGACCTGCCCGCTAGAAAAGATGCCATTGAGGAAACCCACCTCCAAGACTATTTCTCAAAACTAGGGTGGATGGTCTCCCTGGAATGGCAGTGATATCCAGTTGCTCAAATGCTGACTGATAAAGCTCCACTAACCCTAACCAAAGGCACATTTGGTAAGCAATAAAAAAATGGCTTAGCCTAAAATGAGGATTTTTCTTTTAAAGTAAATCTTATAACGTTCCCTGGCTCTTACCAAGATAAATCAGAAAAACCTAAACGAAGCAAAACCTTTCTTTCAAAGCAGTGATTTCCAACTGGCTTTTCAATGTGGTCACCACCAGAAAGGGGGGGGTGGTGGAAGGCAAGGCAATCAAATCTTGGAAGTTCTAAGTCCTAAAGATAGCACTTCAGAGTAGCAAAGCTTGTGATAAGGTAGGAATGGCCAGGGTGGGGATAGAGTGACAGCCAGGACAGATAGAAGAACCCTTTGGTGACGCAACCGAAGGACTTCCTAGGGTGGACGGAGCTAGGGAGGACAGTAAACTCCAAGACATACGGCCTATCTGGAATGACCCGGAAGCCACGGGCTGGTGCAAACTAGCACCTGGGAAGGGAGAGTTGTCCTAAATAAGAGATCAAGGCCAAGCCCAAAACAAATCCTATAGGAAGAAGAAAAAGAAAACAACTCTTGGCTATTTGATTATGTCTAAAACGAGAAACAGAATGAACCATCCTTTTTTAGCAGGGGAAACAGACCTAATTACTTATAAACCACATAATGAAACAAGACAGTAAATCACCAGCTTCATTTTGGAGCTCATTAGAGTGCTAGAATGTCTGGCCAAGGTGGATTGGGAAAGGTAGCTCGTCCTTAAACGCGGGGCTGGGTCAGCAGTGGTTCGCAGGTTCTTGGGAAGGCACTGTGCTGGAGGAGAGAGCAGAGAGCTTGCTTTTTGTGCTTTTTTTTTTTTTTTTTCTGGAGTTGGAAATACTTCTTGTGACAGTCAAGGCTCTTCTGATTTTTTTTTTTTTTTTTTTTTTTTTTTTTTTTGCTGCTGCTCAGACAAGCAGTCCCATACGAGTGACTTTGGCTGACAAGAACGTGTGCAACACAAATACGATCGGCTTCGGACAAGAGTGCAGGTCCATGGTCTGTGGAGAGAGGACGTTATCACCACCATATAACACAGACAATGTAATAAAGATGCCAAACAAGCACACTGAAATGTGATGTTCTACTTTTTAGAAAGAACTGGGATAAAGAATGTACCAGAGCTATGGAAACTCTTGGGAACTGAAAGCCACAAACAAAAGTATACTATGAAGCAGGTTATTGTGTGTCATAATGTAATAGTGGTGTGAAGTTTCACGTACAAATTAGGTGGTATACTGGGTTCCACCACGCCTGGTAGGAAGGACTAAAAAGTGGATTTAAAGAGGAATATCCCATATGGACACCACTAATTGTAATTATATTCCTGGGGTGTGGGCACAGCAAACTCAGCTTCAGCTTCAGCATGACCATCTGAGGGTGTGAGTGAGAGATATATATATATATGTGTGTGTATATATATATGTGTGTGTGTGTATGTGTATGTGTGTGTGTGTATGTGTGTGTGTATATATATATATAAAATTTATTTTTATTTTTTTTTCTTTCTGAGACAGTTTCACTCCGTTGCCTGGGCCAGAGTGCTGTGATGTCAGCCTAGCTCACAGCAACCTCAAACCCCTGGGCTCAAGCAATCCTTCTGCCTCAGCCTCCCAAGTAGCTGGGTCTATAGGCATATGCCACCATGCCCGGCTAATTTTTTCTATATATTTTCGTCCAGCTAATTTATTTTTTAGTAGAGATGGGGTCTTGCTCTTGCTGAGGCTGGTCTCCAACTCCAGAGCTCAAAGGATCCTCCCACCTCAGCCTCCTGTAGTGCTAGGATTACAGGTGTGAGCCACCACACCCCGCCCAGCCTAAGGGCGTGATTTTTTTTTTTTTTTTTTTTTTTTTTTTTGAGACAAAGTCTCACTCTGTTGCCCTGGCTAGAGTGCCATGGCGTCAGCTTAGCTCACAGCAACCTCAAACTCCTGGGCTCAAGCGATCCTCCTGCTTCAGCCTCCTGGGTAGCTTGGACTACAGGCATGCGCCACCATGCCCAGCTAATTTTTTTCTATATATTTTTAATTGGCTAGTTAATTTCTTTATTTTTAGTAGAGAACCCATCTTGCTCTTGCTCAGGCTGGTCTCGAACTCCTGGGCTCAAAGGATCCTCCCACCTCAGCCTCCTGGAGTGCTACGATTACAGGTGTGAGCCATGGCACCTTGACCAGCCTAAGGGCGTGATTTTTGACACCCTTTGTTGGGTTTGTGGTGGGAATGCAAGTCGGGGGAGGCTAGTTAGGAAGCCCAGTTAAACTCTAAGCATAGGCCTAGCGTGAATAGCTGCCACCTGCTGCACCAGGATTGGGATGAGGCTATAGCAGCCAGTGTGTGGCCGGCCCTTGGCACTGATAACACATCAGGAAGAGGACATAATTCAGTTAACTTTGCCTTTTAAAGAAAAATACAACTTACTGGTAACATAGATTATAAAGCACTAGTTCATTTCTAAACTTTGTATAAAATTAAATATAGGCCAGGCATGGTGGCTCACGCCTGTAATCCTAGCACTCTGAGGCCGAGGCAGGAGGATAGTTCAAGGTCAAGAGTTCGAAACCAGCCTGAGCAAGAGTGAGACCTCATCTCTACTAAAAAATAGAAAGAAATTAATTGGCCAACTAATATGTACATAGAAAAAATGAGCTGGGCATGGTGGTACATGCCGGTGGTACATGCCTGTCGTCCCAGCTACTCGGGAGGCTGAGGCAGCAGGGTTGCTTGAGCCCAGGAGTTTGAGGTTGCTGTGAGCTAAGCTGACGCCACGGCACTCTGGCCCAGGCAACAGCATAAGACTCTCTCAAAAAAAAAAAATAAATAAATATAAATCAGGAGTTAAAAATAGCCAGGAATAAAACAGGTTAAAAATATATAAATAGCCAGGAATAATCTAATACCTTACTTGCTAAATGGCAACCGATATTAATAACTGGCTAATTTAATAGAGAAGGATTTAACTCTCACTAATGCCTAAGGCTTTTGTAAAGCCCTGGGCCATGGCTTATCCATAGTCTCCCATGTATGTGCATCATTTAAGATTTCTGCCAGGTGCAGTGGCTCCCACCTATAATCCCAGCACCTTGGGAGGTGAAGCAGGAGGATCACTTGAAGCCAGGAGTTTGAGAGCAGCCTGGGCATCACAGACCCCCATCTTTACTAAAAATAAATTAGCTGCGCATGGTAGCATGTGCCTGTCGGGAAGCTGAGTTGAGAGGAACCCTTGAGCCCAGGAGTTTAAGGTTGCAGCGAGCTGTGATTGCACCATTGCATTTGAGCCTGGGTGTACAGACTGTCTATACAAAATAAAAAATAAGATTTCCGGCCGGGCGCGGTGGCTCACGCCTGTAATTCTGGCACTCTGGGAGGGCGAGGCAGGTGGATTGCTCGAGGTCAGGAGTTCGAAACCAGCCTGAGCAAGAGCAAGACCCCGTCTCTACTATAAATAGAAAGAAATTAATTGGCCAACTAATATATATAGAAAAAACATTAGCCAGGCATGGTGGTCCATGCCTGTAGTCCCAGCTACTTGGGAGGCTGAGGCAGCAGGATCGCTTGAGCCCAGGAGTTTGAGGTTGCTGTGAGCTAAACTGACGCCACGGCACTCACTCTAGCCTGGGCATCAAAGCGAGACTCTCTCTCAAAAAAAATAAAAATAAAATTTCCAGAGGTGGGTATGGATATTTGGGTCTATCTATGCTAATAGTCCCAGCTACTCAGAAGGCTGAAGTGGGAAGGTTGCTTGAGCCTGAGAGTTTAAGGCCAGCCTGGGCAACATAGTGAGATCCTGTCTTAAAAAAAAATAAATTAAATAATCAAAATAAGATTTTATACTTTTAAAAATTAATAATTTTTTCTATATATTTAATTTTTTTATATTACAATACTCAAGTGGAACCTAAAAATATTTTTTTAACTGCAATTTTCTCATTTGGAGGTTGAAGTATCCTATCTCTAAGATCTTTCAGTTCTAAAATTGCAAGACTATCAAAATCTACATCCACTGGGACTATGTCAGTAGACATAAGATTTCATGTGTGGTAAGACTTTGAACTGTTGGCTAAATATTGAAGAAAGAAAAAGTACTACTGTACTCCTTTGTCATAACTTATTTTCGATGTCTGACATATTTCTCTGGCCTTTCTAAGAGGAATCATGACTTCGTGTTATTTCCTTTAAAGAACGAGGAGACAAAAAAAAAAAAAAGATGATGGCTATGTGGATATATGTATTTCTTTTTTTTCTGATCAGCAGACTTTCTGTAGCAACCAAGTCACTCTATTACTCAACTCTTACTCCAGCAAACTGCTGATAATAGCAATGGATAGAACTTATTTAAGTTTGCCAGCTTTAGTATTTTACGTTATTTTTGATAAAAACCTATTTCTTACAAGGGCTAGTTCCTTTTAACATTAAACAAAACTTTAAAAAGAGAATGGTTTCCTAATGTGGAGAAAGAAAAACAACAATGGAAACCTAAACCCAATGCTATCTTGAAAATGGAAAAAAAATGTCCTGGTTCCAAATGGAACGTCAGTCCATGATTTTCTATGAAGAGTAAGAAGAAGTGAGGAGGAGGGGGAAAGAGAAATACCTATTAGAATAAACATGTCTTCCAGAAACACTCTTACCAGTTCTCCCTCGGGACCACCAAAATCAAGGTACAGATTCCTGATGCCGTCGTCAGCAGACATCTTCAGCCTTTCGAAGGGGTAGCGGTACAATATGCTGCTGGCGCCTCCATTCTCCCTGGAGATAGTGAACCCATTTTCGTAGTGGATGGTGAGCCTTACCTCTTGGCCGTTTAACATGCAGCCTGTTGAAGAAGAGCAAAACACATCATTAGTGAAGTTAGCAAGAGGTATAGAAAAGGATTGTTCTGACTTCAAAAAAAAAAAAAAGAGAATCTCTTGAGTATGTATGATGTCTAACCTTACATGGAACTTCCTAAAGTGAGTTTGGTCTGGGTCACTGTTTTGGTTCACATCTTGATGCAAATGAGGCAGAAATGACCATGACTCTCCTTGACATCTGATTTAGTTCAATTCAGTGAGTCTCTGTTGAACGCTCGTGCTGGCAAGTGTGTGTAGGCTGCGGGTGGCCCTGGAGAAGTCACAGGCATGGTCCCTGCTCTCAAGGACTTCATCTCTGTAAGGTATGATGTCCTAGGACACGACTAAACGCCAAACTGAATAAAGCCAAAGTTAAGGAAAGGTCTCTCGCAGGAGATGGGGGTTCAGAATCTGCCCTAAAAAAAAATAGGTAAAACTGGATAGGCAGGGAAGGATACTGGACAGGAAGGAACAACCAAAGGAGCAAAGGCAGTGACACCCTTCAGGGCAGTGACGTAGTTTGGTTTGTATTTGGGAAGAAGATAAAGGTAATGTTTATCAAAGACACAATTGATTTTTTTTTTTTTTTTATGCCATGATTGCTTGGGTACAAAGACACAATTGAGAGGACACATCTAAACTGAAAGTATATAAAAAATTTTGGTCATTGAGACTGGCAAATGCTGTGTTTATTTTTGAATAAATTTTAATTTCATTTTTTTCTTTAAATTTCTTCTTTTTAACTAAGCCACACATGGTCATACAGAATGTTTTGTTTTTTTTTTCCCTTGCACACATTCTAATGCAGGACTTGCCATTAATTTTCTGTAAATGTAAAGAATTGGATGGTAAATGTTTTAGGCATTGGGGGAACCATATTTTCTCTGGTGTGTGGCAAATGCTTTCTATCAAAACTGGTGAAGTCTGTTTCACTAATATATGGGTACAGTTTTGTTGTTAATATAGGGCTACAAGCGAGAGACCCTCTGAGTGTTGGGAATTAACACAGCCTTCTGTGAGCTGAACTTAAAATCTCCTAAGGGCCGGTGCAGTGGCGCACACCTGTAATGCTAGCATTCTGGGAGGCTGAGGTGGGAGGATCCCTCAAGGTCAGGAGTTCAAGACTAGCCTGAGCAAGAGCGAGACCCCCCATCTCTACTAAAAATAGTAATAAATTAGCTGGACAACTAAAAATACATAGAAAAAAATTTAGCTGGGCACGGTGGCGCATGCCTGTAGTCCCAGCTACTCTGGAGGCTGGGAGGATTGCTTGAGCCCAGGAGTGTGAGGTTGCTGTGAGCTAGGCTGACGCCACAGCACTCACTCTAGCTTGGGCAACAGAATGAGATTGTCTCCAAAAAAAATCTCCTAAGGATAAGAGCTAAGCCATGCTTGATCACTTTAAACAGAATGAATGGTTTCTGAACAAGCACATCACATACCCAGGCCAATGTTCTTTCATTTGCTTATGCAAAAACATTCAATTAGTTAAGGCTGCTGGTGTGTTTAGGAAATAGCAAAAAAGAGTAATTGTTAAATATTATCCGTGTCCGTCTCAGCACTACTCAAAGAGTTTTGGACAATGGACTTTGAATGTTATTTCATAGTTACCCTCAGAAAAAATACTGAGGGGGTAAGCATGGACAAATTAACTACCTGTAGAAGGAATACAACACAATAATCTGAATGGCTTGAGGGGTTTGGGAGAACAGCCAGATCTCAATCAAAGCAAGCAGGTATAGTTTTCAAGAGAAATCAATTGTATTAACATGACTGAAGCTATACCATGGCCAAGGGCATTGAGGTCTGGAGAAAGGGGATCACTTCTAGGCTAGAAAAGCAAAGCTCAAAGAGCAAGTCCTTGCAGCATGGGCTGGAGAAGGCACGATGCAGGTGGATGAGCATCTCGCTACAGGTGTCACCAGTGGAGTGAGATGAGGCAGTCACAGCTGGCCGAGGCAAGCCACTCACCCCCAACAAGATCATTGTATGATGGATTTCTCGAATGTTCTGTTTCAGATTGTTTCCCCTTAGGAGGGACGGAAAGCAGAGCACATGCCAGTGTGCACGTGTCTGTGTATTTTACTTTAAAAACAGAATCGCGTTCATGACTACCTCAACCTTGAAAAGGAGAAGTAGCGATCACACTGAATGTGTTTAGGTCTAGAGAGTGAGTTTAGTTTAAAACTTGTAATTCATAAACCAGGTGCTTTTGAATGAGAGGCACGGCCTGGTTAGGAAAATGCTGTGCCACATAGAACTAGTTAAGCGGTTTCTCTCTGAACAATCAGTAGAGCAGTGGCCATACGGGATTAAGGGCCTGACACCGCCCACCCTCACCTGCAGGGGGTCTTAGGAGTAATGAACCAAAGGGAAGTAAGTAAGCCTTTGGGTCTTACCTGTGGGGGTGTGGGTGGGTGGCAGGTACCTGTGAGAAATGGCCGTTTCATGATAGGAATCTGGGGCTTTTATTAGCAAAGGTCTGAGCAGTTGCAGGTGGCTTATTACGTCATGATTCAACGAGAACATTTTCAGATGGCTATAAATCCATTGTCTACCCAAATTTATACATAATTCAGTAAAAAATTAAATACATTGGCTGGGTGTGGTGGCTCACGCCTGTAATCCTAGCTCTCTGGGAGGCCGAGGCGGGCGGATTGCTCAAGGTCAGGAGTTCAAAACCAGCCTAAGCAAGAGCAAGACCCTGTCTCTACTATAAATAGAAAGAAATTAATTGGCCAACTGATATATATATAAAATTAGCCGGGCATGGTGGCGCATGCCTGTAGTCCCAGCTATTCGGGAGGCTGAGGCAGAAGGATCGCTCGAGCCCAGGAGTTTGAGGTTGCTGTGAGCTAGGTTGACGCCACGGCACTCACTCTAGCCTGGACAACAAAGCGAGACTCTGTCTCAAAAAAAAAAAAAAAATAACTTTCAGCCAGGTGCGGTGGCTCATGCCTGTAATGCTAGCAAGCTGGGAGGCTGAAGCAGGAGGATCACTTGAGGCCAGGACTTTGAGACAAGCCTAAGCAAGAGCAAGAGCCAATCTCTACTAAAAATCGGGCATGGTGGTGCTGCCCTGTAATCCCAGCTACTTGGGAGGCTGAGGCAGGAGCAGGAGGATCGCTTGAGGAGTTTGAGGTTGCTGTGAGCTAGGCTGATGGCATGGCACTGTAGCCCAGGTGACAGAGGGAAACTCCATCTCAAAAACAACAACTACTAAGGGGCTCCCTAATCGTAAAGAAATTTAATATAGGTAGGAGGAAAAACAGCTCATTAACTAATCAGTATTACACCAAGGTGAACACTAATGAATACAACCTATGTTATCTACTTTATGTCTGTTTAAGTAAGAGATTGCTATGGTTACCAGGGTGTTCTATGCTGCAAATCCTGTTTCTGCTGCTCTGGGTCTAGTTACTTGGTAGTAGGACTTGGGGAGGGGGGGGGCTCCAGTGTTTCCAGCAAGTTCCCTGGCCTGTCCCTCTAGCAGCCATAGGACCATGTGTCACCAGAGCAACCCAGAAGGGAGGAGGTAGGCCAGGCGTGGTGGCTCACGCCTGTAATCCTAGCACTCTAGGAGGCCAAGGCGGGTGGATTATTCGAGGTCAGGAGTTCGAAACCAGCCTGAGCAAGAGCGAGACCCCGTCTCTACTATAAATAGAAAGAAATTAATTGGCCAACTAATACACATAGAAAAAATTAGCCGGGCATGGTGGCGCACGCCTGTAGTCCCAGCTACCTGGGAGGCTGAGGCAGAAGGATCGCTTGAGCCTAAGAGTTTGAGGTTGCTATGAGCTAGGCTGACTCCATGACACTCACTCTAGCCTGGGCAACAAAGTGAGACTCTGTCTCAAAAAAAAAAAAAAAAAAAGATACACTGATTTTTGCTTAACGGGGTTGTTACTAGAAATATACAAAGACATCCATTAGCAGCACAATAGCAGATACTGAAGTGTAAGAGAGGAAAAAAGTACTGTTTTTGAGATAAGAGAGGCAGATAATAAAACACTCATTGCTGGGCTCTGCGCGCAGTGGGTGCTTTGTGCTCCTTGTGTAGAGTAGTGTGGGGTTGACGTCGGTGGGCAGAGGTGAAGATAAGGGAAGCAACTTCATTATTAGCCTGGACCCAGGATAATCAGAAAATATATATGAAGACTGACTGTCTAGTGGAATTGTGAATTATGTCTTGGTTCTCTAGTGTGCTTCATTAATTCATTTATTCATTTTTCGTTGTTGAGACAGAGTCTCACTTTGTCACCCAGGCTAGAGTGCAGTGGCACTATCATAGCTCACTACACCCTCAAACTCCTGGGCTCAATCGACTCTCCTGCCTCAGCCTCCTGAGTAGCTGTGACTTCGGGTGCCTGCCACCATGCCCAGCTAATTTTTCTGTGTTTAGTAGAGACAGGGTCTTGCTCTTGCGCAGGCTGGTCTCGAACGCCTGAACTCAAGCCATCCTCCCACCTCGGCCTCCCAGAGTGCTAGGATTACAGGCGTGAGCCGGCACACCTGGCTCTCATTCATGTATTGTTATTTCTTGAACTCTCTGCTCCCACAGGGCAGCAAGTAATCACAACCAGTGCACACTAAAACAAAATTGTTTGGAGCACTTGTTTTTGCCAGACAGTGTTAGGTACTGGGAGATACAGAGCTGAATAAAACATCGTTTCTGTTCAGACAAGTGAGAAAGAAAAGGAAAACGGGCACAGTGGGAAGGGCAGCTGTAACAGACAGCTGGACAGAATGGTGGGGGAGGGGGGGAGGAAGGGGGAACAGAGTAACTCCAGGGAAGTGGAAAGGACTCAATAAAAGTGCTATTTCACTTGGGTCTTAAATAAAAATGAAAATTATAACAGTAGCCACTTTGAGTGCACACTGAAAGTGTATGTCAGAATTAGTTGCATATACATGACATTTTAACTCATCTAAAAGTTAAAATTTTGGGGCTGTTGGGAAAATTACTACTAAATATTATGCAAAATAGACATCGTCATCTCTTAGAGTCATGGCATCCTTGAGACCTACTCTCTTAACTTGTAAACTGGGGCAGGAGTTGGGGACAAGGCAGTGAGTGATCAGGGAGGACGAGGAGGTGTGGAGGGGCGAGGCCTGTGCGCGACACACCACTGGAGATCAGGAATTGCTCATCTAAGACCAATCGTTCCAAACAAAGTACTCTCATGAGAATTTCCCTGTATTGTGAATAATCTGCACTTCCCGATTCTCTGATTTCACTTTTAAAGTTTCAGTTATTTATTTTTTTGAGACAGAGTCTCGCTCTGTTGCCCCGGCTAGAGTGGGTGCTGTGGTGCCAGCCTAGCTAACGGCAACCTCAAACTCTTGGGCTCAAGCAATCCTCCTGCTTCAGCCTCCCGAGTAGCTGGGACTACAGGTGTGTGCCACCATGTCCGACTAATTTTTTTATATATATACTTTTAGTTGTCTAGCTAATTTCGTCCTATTTTTTTTTTTAGTAGAGATGGGGTCTCGCTCTTGATCAGGCTGGTTTCGAACTTCTGAGCTCAAACAATCTGCCTGCCTCAGCCTCCCAGAGTGCTATATTCATTTATTTTAAATGAACATTTGTTAATTAAAACTTTTCATGCTCTGGCCAATGGAATTAGAATCTGTGGAGGTAGAGCTTGCCCATGGATATTCTAAAGTTCTCCAAGCGTTTCCATGGCGTAGCAGGCATGCTGATATTAATAGGAACTGCCAATATTAATATTCGATTGGGGGTATAATTCCTGATGATTATAACTTAATTGGGTAAACATGGGACATTGGAATTGAGACAGCAGGGTCAATATTTGGGTTCCAGCACAATCCATTCATTTTGCTCCTAGACATCACAGAAAATCCTTATGCTAAAATTGTAATACTTGTCCCAGTGTCTCTGTCCTATTGTAAATTGTTTATAGTGATGGTTTTGGTGTACGGGACTGATGGCTCCTTGGGCAAAAAATAAATTGTTCTTCCTGATTCTACAAACATAACGTTAAATATCCAAACAGTGTAAAAGCAGCCTACAGTTGTACGAAGAATTAGGGTTAGAGAAAAAGCCAGGTATGTTTATGGAAGAAATCGCACAGGGGAAAAAGGCAGTGGCCACTTCGGCTGAGATGGGGCTGTCCATCTCCCCCCTCCCGTCCTCTCCTGTCTCCCATCCGTCCCTCTCCCAGGCTAAGGCTGACGCCTCCACCTGTGCCTAGATTGCATCTACCTGCACCTTCCTAGAAGCCGTACAAGACTGATTAGTCCTTCTACCTCTTGCATTTTCAACCTCCCTCGAAATCAGATCCCTCCCATTGACTTTTTAAAGTGTTCAAGTCTCTTTTTATTAAAAGAAATGCCAGTATTCAACTCCTTACCTTCCTCCGAGTACTACTCCCCTCTATCCTCATCATAGCGAAGCTTGCTGAAAGAGCTGTGCTCAGTTTGCCCGCGCTTCACCTGTGTTCCCTCCTTAGCCCTCTGCATCTGCTGCGACCACCATTAAGCGTGTCGCCCCAGGGGCACTGATTCCCTCCGTTGCTACCTCCCACCTGCTGCTTCAGCCTCCTGTGCAGCGCTAATCACTGACCAAGTACCCTGCTTCTATTTCTATTTCTACTTCTGTGTAGCTGAACCCCAACTTTATTCAGGTTTCTATTCTGTCCTCATGTGTTTCCATTTAAGCGTAGACAGCTTCTGGGCCGATCAGAGCATGGCTTTCCCCTGGTGATTGTTATGGTCCACAGTGAGCATATCAACCAACCTGGCTCAATGAGATCGAAAAGGACTATGGGAAGATTGGGAAGAGAAGCCCTCCCCCCTTTCTTTCATTCTTGCTTTTATATAAGATACTTCTTTAATATTCTAGTTTTAATTGGCATGTTCTGTCTCAGCCTAAATCATCCCAACTGATACACTGGACCTACAGACCATTCCTCTCCTTGAAATACTCTTCCTTTGGCTTTCATGACCCTTCCTGTCCCCATCAATCCTCGTTTTCCTTTTATTGCTTTGTCTACTACTACTACTTAAACTCTTAAGTGGAGGGGACACTGGCTTTTTCAGACCATAGTGGTGATGTTTAGTGTAATGACACATTAAAAATAACTTTCGGCCGGGCGCGGTGGCTCACGCCTGTAATCCCAGCTCTTGGGAGGCCGAGGCGGGTGGATTGCTCAAGGTCAGGAGTTCAAAGAGACAAGCCCTAAGCAAGGAAAGGCCCAAAGAGCCAATCTCTACTAAAATCGGCCTGGTGTGCTGCCCTGTAATCCAGCTACTTGGAGGCTGAGGCAGGAGCAGGAGGATCGCTTGAGGAGTTTGAGGTTGCTGTGAGCTAGGCTGATGCCATGGCACTGTAGCCCAGGTGGACAGAGGGAAACTCCATCTCAAAAACAACATATAAGGGCTCCCTAATCGTAAGAAATTAATATAGCTAGGAGGAAAAACAGCTCATTAATTCAGTATACACCAAGGTGAACATAATGAATACAACCTATGTTATCTACTTTATGTCTGTTTAAGTAAGAGACTGCTATGGTTACCAGGGTGTTCTATGCTGCAAATCCTGTTTCTGCTGCTCTGGGTCTAGTTACTTGGTAGTAGGACTTGAGACGGGGGGGGGGGGGGGGGGCTCCAGTGTTCCAGCAGTTTCCCTGGCCTGTCCCTCTAGCAGTCATAGGACCATGTGTCACCAGAGCAACCCAGAAGGGAGGGGGTAGGCCAGTCGTGTGGCTCACGCCTGTAATCCTAGCACTCTGGGAGCTGAGGCGGGTGATTACTCGAGGTCAGGAGTTCGAAACCAGCCTGAGCAAGAGCGAGACCCCGTCTCTACTATAAATAGAAAGAAATTAATTGGCCAACTAATACACATAGAAAATAGCCGGCATGGTGGCGCATGCCTGTAGTCCCAGCTACTCGGGAGGCTGAGGCAGCAGGATTGCTTAAGCCCAGGAGTTTGAGTTGCTGTGCTAGCTGACCCCACGGCACTCATCCAGCCTGGGCAATAAAGCGAGACTCTGTCTCAAAAAAAAAAAAGGGAGGAGGTAACTCAGGTTCAACCTGGCCTGACTGCCCAGGACTGTCTCAGAGAAGGGCTGGGGCGGCATCCCCAGTGCCTACACGTAGGGTAGCCCAGCCCCTCATACCCAGGGTTACAAAGAACACCAAACTGTGTTACTCTCTTATAGCTATTTGATTAAAAGCAGGAAGTAGGTCTTATTTATTTTTATTACAAAGCATAACACCTGATAAATATTGAAATACTCAGTAAATTCATTGATTTAATGAATTAAGAGATGGATCCTGTACGTCCTTCAGGAGTGTCTGGTCATAAGAATGGCTTATCTGGTGAGGGCAGTGCAGGGGCTCTGACCAGTGCCCACGTCTTGAAAATGGAGGTGATAGCTTTTGCCTCAGAGGGTCGTATGAGGCTTAGATGATACTTATCTCATTTATGCCTTATGACAACCCTGACATAATACCTATTATTCTGTTTCTGTCGTTCCTAATTTGAAGGCAGAGACTCTGCCTACCTTATTATAGCTAGTATAATAAGTAAAAGTAATAGTAAAAGTAATAAGTAAAAGCACAGTATACACTCACAAATATTTGCCAAATAGATAAGTAAAAAGGGACTCGAGGCCCGGTGCAGTGGCTCACGCCTGTAATCCTAGCACTCTGGGAGGGCCTAGTCGGGCGGATTGCTCGAGGTCAGGAAGGAGTTCAAAACCAGCCTGGGCAAGAGCGAGACCCCGTTTCTACTATAAATAAAGAAATTAATTGGCCAACTGATACATGTTATAAAAAAATTAGCCGGCATGGTGGCGCATGCCTGTAATCCCAGCTACTCGGGAGCTGAGGCAGCAGGATTGCTTGAGCCCAGGAGTTTGAGGTTGGTGTGAGCTAGGCTGACGCCATGGCACTCACTGTAGCCTGGGCAACGAAGCGAGACTCTGTCTCAAAAAAAAAGGGACTCAAGAATTTTCTAACAATATAAATAGTTTAAAATACCCATTTTCTTTTCTGATTTTCTGCATATTTACATGTAATTCCTACCTGTATGTATTGCTCCTTTTCGCTTATGTACAAAGGTACGAAATAGAAAGTACCTACGTGAAGTTCTTGAATAATTTAAAACTTAATGCTTTGATTAAGAAGTATGCCTTTTAAGCTTATTTTCATACCAATTAAAGACAAGCAACTATAAACGTATACGTATTCTTCAAATCCTGTGACAAATGGAAATGCTTTTATATAGTTGAGGCTTTTCTGCCTACTCATCTTGAAGTTCATATTTGCAAGAAGGAAGAAGTCCTTCCATACCAGGATTGTTGATTACTTCTACTACAACTATATATAAAGGTTTAAAACTAAATGAACACTATGAAGATCATTTAATTACATTCCTAGTCAAATTTTGTAGGTATTACCTGAGATATTTAGATGGGGGTCAACTGTAACCAACATGTAGAGATGAGAAACAGTTTGTCTTTGGTCAATTTCCTGATTTTAGGCACAGACATCTGAATATGTGGTCAAGCACCAGTATGGTTTTATAAGGCTTTGTGAGTCTCCCAACAATGTAATAAAGGGTGGTAACATGCATCCGAATGACATGGTGGCTTGTGGATGTGCACACTAAGCATACTAGACAAAGTGGTGTGGACACACATGCACATGGATGTTCTAGCTCTCAAAGTGGTTTAACCTTTAGCTATTTCAATGTACTGGCAAAGCTGTAAATACCAGTGTGATAACAAGTACATGAGTTGACTTGTGAAATATAGAAAACTAGCCCTTACTCTCCCTTTCTTCAAGCACCATATTTAACAACTATGAGGCTGGGTAGTTTATTCTTACAATATGAAGTTTAAGCTGCTTGCTAGATACCTAAAAGATGGTGAAAATCTAAGTTGTACTTTTCATTAGGAAGCATATGCCTGTGGATCCTTTAATTTTTTAAAAGTTGTTTAGAGACAGGTACTCATTGCTGAGCCTGTTTTCCAACTACTGGGCCTCCAGAGTGCTAGGGTTACAGTTGTGAGCCACCACACCTTGGATTCTTGAGGGTTGCACACAGATGCTAGTGGAAGAGCCCTATGAGGGTGCTGGCCTGAGCATCAGAGCACACAGTCTGTGCCAGACAAAAATTCTCCACAGTTCTTAATGTGTGACCAAATTCTGTCTTTCCTCATGCTACAGAGACAATGGGGAGATCTTTTTGTCAAGAATAGGACTTGTTAGTCTCTGGTATTATGCTTGAATCATCAGTGTACGTGTGAGGAAAATAACAGCCAAGTTCTAAATAGTTGAGTTGTGTCATTGTGACAAACATTAAAAATGCACCTCTGTGCTAGAGGGGCTATGGAAGGGCTACCTTGTAGTTCTAAAGCTGTGGAGATCCCTTTCTAAAAGCAACAGAAAGATAATTCACAAGACCTGCAGTTCTTGAAACTTTCTTTTTATATAAAATATTATAAAACAAATACATAGAAATTGGCAGATCAAAATTAAACCAAAGATCAAGGTAAATGAAACCATGTTAGAAACTATAATTTGCCTTCATTTTGAATACTTTGAATGAAAAGCAAATTTGTAAATATCTATATGTATACATACATCTATATGAAATGATAATCAAATTCACAGACTAGCCACAAGAGGGCGCTTCCACAATGGGAAGCGACCAGCAAGCTTATTTTTCCTAGAGGTGCTTAGTTAAGTGTCAGGCATATATTTTCAAACTTTTGATGAGCATTTTCTACTTGTATTTTAAGGCTGTCTATCCATACTTGGATACATTGACTCTCTAGTTAAGAAGTTTTAGAATCTAACACTTGGAATTTTTACAGTTCATTTAATGAAGGACTCAATTTACCATGTTGTACATAGGGTGTTATGAATGTGCTTAGAGCCATGTATGAGGCTTAGGAAAACTTTGCCAGTGAAACCAGGTTTCTTTCCATCATCACTTCTAGCTGCTATAGTTTAGTGCATTTTAAAATCCGGTACATATGATGATGGGTTTACTTTAAAATATAGTCATGTGACTCTACTTAAGTACTCATGTCACTTACCAGAGAAGTGCATCAATTACTTTGGCACTGTTAACATCAGTATTTACACAAACCTAGATGGCAGAGCCTATTCTACACCTCGGCTGTATGGTAAGCATATTGCATTGGCTACACATCTGTACAGCATGTTACTACATTGAATACTATAGGCAAGTGTAACAACGGTAACTATTTGGGCATCTAAACATAGAAAAGGTACAGAAAAAATACAGTAGTCTTATGGGACCACTCACATGTGTCTGTCATGACCAAGAAGTTGTCATGTGGCACAACGACTATATAACAGTTCCATTTAATTAGTGTTAGAATGAAATGTCAACATCTCTACCTAGAGAGGACTTCCTTGATCAGCTCAGCAGCAGCATGGCAACCCTGAACAAGTATCCTGGTCCAGGTTGACAGATCCGCGATGTGTCTCCACCCTGAAGAGATGCATCTCAATGCCCTGCCGAGAGCCTGTCCTGGTAGCAAACGTAAGGTCAGATCCAAGTGAGGCGATCGGCATGCCGGAGCCAGAATGAACCAACCTAGGACCATCAAAGCAGAAATCAAAGTAATTACTGGCATTATGAAAGGAAGATGTTAGGATTATGCTCACTGATGAAGTAGAACTTCTGCAAAGACAAGATTATTAATTGAAGCCATGAGCAAAGTAGACACCATTGTTTACTCCATAAAATGACCCCTGGTGTCCAACACCATCCTGAGCTGGACAGACTAGGCCCCCATTTCCATAGGTTCTTTCATGTTCCAAGAGGCTATGCATGGTGTAAAAAAGGATGCAATTTGTTGGTAGGCAATAAATATCAATAATTCTAGAGAATGAGATATGCTCCATATAAGGAAAAGTGGAATAGGTGACTGCATTTAATCTTTTCAGCAAAGAACTCTAACTGAGCCAATTCTGGGGTGGATAGAGGTGTAGTTAGTAAAGACAGCACAGCAAAAACAATTGAGTTTTAATCTAAAATTCCATGCTGGCTATACATTTGACTGACCGTATGAAGAAATGCATATAAAAATGCAGATTTCCATGACTGATCTACATACATAGAAATCCCAATGGAATAGACAAGAAATCCAAGACAACTCCTGGAACATTAATAATGTCTTTCAACCTCCAGTGAATTGCTTAAGGTTAATATACAACAAGCCAGTTGGCCGTTGAAACTATTGAAATATGAAATTAAAATACAATGCCATTTATATCAGAACAAAAAAATAATAGCAAAATGTAAAAATATAGTACACGCATCCCTGAGGCAAACTGTAAACCTTTGAAAGAATCAAAAGAAGATGTAAATAAATGGAGAGGGCAGGTGTGGGGGCTCAAAGCCTGTAATCCCAGCACCTCGGGAGACTGAGGTGGGAAGATTACTGGGAAGCCAAAATTCAATACCAGGCCTGAGCAACATTGCAAGACCTGTATCAGTAACAGTTTTAAAAGGTTTGTCTGGAAGTGGTAGTAAATGCCTGTAGTCCTAGCTAACGCGGGAGGCTGAGGATCTTTGACCAGGAGTTGGAGGACACAAGTGAGCTAATGAGTGGGCCACTGTACTCCTAACCTGCGTTTGAGCAGAGTCAAGTCCTTATCTCTAAAAGCAAACAGAGTATTTTTGTTCATGGTGGAGGAAGGCTCATATTAAGGCTGTCCAATTGTTCTCAACCATATTTACAGATGCAATGCCACTCCCAATTAACAATCCCACCAAGTTATTCTTGTAGATACTGACAATGGATTGCCAGTCTATGTGGAAATGGCCAAACACCCAGATTAAGCCAACACAATACTAAAGGAAAAGTTGAAAAAACTGTACCTGTAAAGGCTATGGTAATCAAAAGATGGGGCAAAATAGCCAAAGTGATCAATGGAAGTAAACAGCCCTAGAAATAGACTGCCCCTGCAGCGACAAATACAGCCACCTGACCTTGACAAGGAACCAAGGCAATGCAAAAAAAAGACACTAAAATTTTTTTTCAAATGGTGCTAGAAACAAGTAGATTACTCCATATGCAAAAAAAAAAATCTAGACACTATTTTTTATGAAAAAGTATAAAGTCTAATCAAAGTGGTTCTTAGACCCTAATATATAAATTATAAATTTTTTTTAGAGGACAACACAGGAGCAAAATCCCAGTGATGCTATAAAAAGAACAAAGACACAATTCATAAGGAAAAAATTGATAAGCTGGACTTCATTAAAATTAACAAACTTCTAATCCTGCAAAGATAATTACTGGCAAGAGAAATGAAGAGGCAATGCAGTGGCCTTATACCTATAACTGTGGCACTTTGGGAACTGCTGAGGCTAGGAGTTTCTACACCAGCCCTGGGCAACGCACAGCAAAGTCCGCTCTACAGAAAAAGAAAAAAATTGGTGGGGTGGCATCCGTAAGTAGTCCTAGCCACTGAGAGGCTGATGAGGAGGATCACTTGAGCCAGCAGTTTGACAGTTGCACTGGAGCTATGATTGTACCACTACACATATAACTTTCTAGACAAAAAGGAAAGAACACTAACTTATACTGTTAATGAAGGCTGGGTACAGTGGCCTGACACCCTGAATCCTGGCAGACTCTGGGAGGCCGAAGGCTGATGGATCGCTTGAACCACAATTCAAAGACCAGCCTGAGCAACAGTGGGAACCCCATTTTCTACTAAACATAGAAAAAAGTAGCAGGGAAACTAGCGCATGAAACCTAATCCCCTAGCTACTCGGGAGGCTTGAGGCCTGGAAAGACCTGCTTGTGCCCAAGAGTTTGATTTGCTATGAAGAGGTGACAGTGTAAGACTCTGTCTCAAAAAACATACTATGTTTTTGAGACAGAGTCTCACTTTGTTGTCTAAAGGTAAGTGAGTGCTGTGGCATCAGATAGCTTCACAGCAACCTCAAAATCCTGGGCTCAAGCAGATCCTGCTGCCTCCCGCGTAGCTGGGACTACAGGCATGCCACCATGCCGCGCCTAATTTTATATATATATATATCAGTTGGCAATGAATTTCTTCTAGTTTATGTAGAGGGACGGGGTCTCGCTCTTGCTCGGTGGTTTCAAACTCCTGACTTCGAGCGATCCGGCCGCCTCAGCGTCCAAGAGTGCTAGGATTTCACAGGCGTGCAGCCACCGCCAGCGGCCTGCGCCAAATATTCTTACACAATCAGATTTAATTGGTAGTGTAGGGTCCCTCAGCAACCTTATTCGATTGAAAATGTGTATCCCTAATTGAGAACCACTAACCTAAAGTGGTTTGCCAACCTTTTGATGATGAGGACCCAACTCTTAAATACTTACTAATAATAAATTGAAATTTTAAAATTTCTAATATTCATTTAAATATAAAAAATAACTCCAATTTTTATTAAAATAGTTTCAAATAACCAATAGCATTATTTTACATTTTATAAATCTTAAATGTCTAGCTAAATAAGAAAGATCTGAATTTTCGGTTGCTTCAGATTTTGTGATGCATTACATAGTTATAGTGTTATGAGGAAAATCCAGCCTCACACCATAGTAGTTGGAAAGGAAGGAGCATTGTAATAGCCTTTTCAGGTAATTGTGAAATGCCTCTGTCACACGGAACCTAAACTCAACAAGCAGTTTGTAAAGGTTAATTAGAAGTGCAGTTGAAACTTATCAAAAGTTTCTGTTCATTTACATTAAATCAACCTGGTGGTCTATTGCCACTTTTGAATGAATCCTTTTTAACTTGCAGCTTTAATAAATTATCATGCCATCAGTCATCCTTGGAAAAATTTGTTCACTGAAGTTAATGCAGATTCTCCAAATGTTAAAAACATTTCATTATAGAACAGAGAAAAAAAAATAAATCACCATTTGCTAAAGTATAGCACCACTTATTGGCAAAGTAACGTCTACAGAAAGTGGTCAACTCATGGTACAAGATACGTTTCCCCAGAATATTAACTTTTTGCTTGACTAGATCTTTGAGGCTACCAAATACAATAGTACTGTGATCAGACAGGTCGTCAAATACTAAAGTTCTGACTAAACCATAGTTCTTTAAGTCCTCATTCCTTTCAATAAGAAGTTCAACTCCAACCAGTCATACATATTCTTTCCTTAACCAACATCACAGCTGGGCACAGCAGAAATGAGTCTTCCATGCATTCACACAATGAAAAGATGAATGCTAGGGGCCAAGATTTCAATAAAATTAACATTTCCAACAAAAGATATTTAAAGTTAAACACTGGCTTTTTGCCCTGAACGTCTGAGTAGCGAAGGAACAATGACCATTAACGTTTTGGTTTGATTCATGCCAAAGGCGCCTGCAATTTTACCACTGTCACTGCAAATGTCAACAAAGTTGGGGGATAAAAGCAACAATACTTTATTTACTATGACAAAATAGCTTTGAACTCAGACCCTGAAAAGGGGATCCCCAGAGGTCCATGAAAGTAAAATAACTTTGAAATTGCTTTACTGAAACTGATTATGTAGAACATCATGCCGGTTACTGTTGGCTTTATCTTAGAGTTAAATCAGTTTTCCAAGTTACTCACATATGATCCAAGTAAGACAGTGTGTCCGGAAGAGGTACAGGGGTATTCTACCATATTCAATTAGATTGCTAATCCAAAACTAAACATTAAAAATATAAAGTCTAAGGCCGCGCTGTGGCTCACGCCTGTAATCCTAGCTCTTGGGGAGGCCGAGGCGGGCGGGATTGCTCAAGGTTCAGGAGTTCAAACCCAGGCCTGAGCAAGAGCGAGACCGTCTCTACAATAAATAAGAAAGTAATTAATTGAGCAACTAAATATTATTATAAAAAATTAGCTCGGCATGGTGCGCAATGCCTGTTATGTCCAGCTACTCGGGAGGCTTGAGGGCAGGAGGATTCCTGCAGGCCTCAGGAGTTTGAGGTTGCTGTGAGCAGGCTGACGCCACGGCACTCACTCTAGCCTGGGACAACAAGTGAGAACTCTTGTCTCAAAAAAAAAAAAAATAAAGTCTAGCAGAAATTTTTTCCTACAGAATTTGATTATGAAATATTTGGCAAAAAGAATCTAATTCAAACCAGCTGTTAGACTCTTGCTGAGCAAGTGGTTGGTTATATAAAACTGCCAAAAGGCCCTTTGTGGGGAGGCCACGAGCCTCATGCCAAGTCGTTTTGCGCTTTGCCCTTAAAGTCTCAATAAAGCCCATGCTTATTCAATATTCCACACTTTTAAAGATCTTTTTCTCTTCAGTCCAAAGAAAGCTTATAGCACAAAGACTTTATAACAATCAACGTCTTTGCACCTAATCATAGATCGTGGCTTTAGTCTCAAGCACTGCACAAATAAAAATTATCTCATTAGTTACTTTCACGGTTTTACTTAAACATATGCACAACATACAGCTGTTGTTTCCAAGATCTGTAAATGTGCAGTCCATGTTAATTTGAGTATGCACTCTAACATATGGACATTGAGCTTATAAATTCTTAAATTTATCAGGGATTATCTACTTAGGATAATCAAGGCCATATTTTCTTGGCCCTACCTCATGTGTTATGGTACGTTTTTACGGGAATAGGAAATTTCAGTCCTTTTTCATTGTTCCTATCAATGGTCTCTCCTCCACACTGATCCAAGACATCGCACCCACTTTCTGGCCGTTGCCTCCTCCTGCCAGGTGACATGCTCCTGGTCTGGTTCTCTCAGTGGCGACCCCAACCCACTGTTTGCAGAAGGATGATTAAGCCCACCTTAATCTCTTTGGGCAGTGCCTTCCACTGGCCAACATGGCCACGATAGAAAAACTAAGACCCTCTCCTGTGCCTGTTGTCTTCTTTTTTTTTTTTTTTGAGACAGCGTCTCACGTTCGTTTGCCCAGGCTAGAGTGAGTGCCATGGCGTCCGAGCCTGGCTCACAGCAACCTCGAAAACCCTAGCTCAAGGCAATCCTCCTGCCTCAGGTCCTCAGCGAGTGCTGGGACTACAGGCATGCGCCACGGCAGCCCAGCTAATGTTTGTATGTATATTTATAGTTGGCAATTAATTATTTCTAGTTTTTGGTAGAGACGCGCGTCTCCGCTCTTCTTGCTCAGGCTGGTTTTGAACTCCTGACCTCGAGCAATCCGCCCGCCTCGGCCTCCCAAAGTGCTAGGATTACAGGCCTGAGCCACCACGACCACCCGGCCTTGCCTGTTTCTTTGATCCTAATCCACAAGTACGTCCTGAACAAGGAGGAAAGTACACCTGCTGTTATGTTAATTAGGCTTATTAAGAAACAATATGGCCGGGCATGGTGGCTCACGCTTGTAATCCTAGCACTCTGGGAGGCAGAGGAGGCTGACTACTTTAGGTCAGGAGTTCAAAACCAGCCTGACCAAGAGTGAGACCTCGTCTCTACTATAAGTAGAAACAAATTAATTGGCCAACTAATAGATATAGAAAAAATTAGTCGGGCATGCCCACAGTCCCAGCTACTTGGGAGGCTGAGGCAGCAGGACTGCTTGAGCCAAGGAGTTTGAGATTGCTGTGAGCTAGGTTGATGCCACAGTACTCACTCTAGCCTGCACAACAAAGCAAGACCCTGCTTCAAAAAAAAAATATTGGTTTTTTTTTTTTTTTTTTAAGGGCTAGGTGCAGTGGCTCGTGCCTGTAATCCCAGCACTTTGGGAGGCCAAGGTGGGAGGTTTCCCTGAGGACAGTTTGACATCCGCCTAGCCAAGGTGACACAGTGGTCTCTACAAAAAATAAATAAATAAATAAATCAGCCAGGCATTGTGGCACTCACCTGTAGTCCCAACTACAAGGAGGCTAAGATAGGACTGCTTGAGCCTGGAAGTTCTAGGTTACAGTGAGCTATAATTGAGCCACTGTACTCCAACCTAGGTGACAGCAGGACCCTGTCTCTAAAGAAAAAAAAAATGGTAGTAATAATTTCTTCAAGACAGAAGAGCACTGCAGAAACAGTCACTGAGATTTCAGTAGCCACTGTAACCAGCATGACTTGGAGGAATTAATGAGGGTACACCTCATTGATTCTGAGGCTCAACAAATCCTTTAATTCTATTCTGTGATCTAGGAGCTCCAGTTCTAAATTACAGAGATACTCCAGGAAGGCTATGTGAAAATTATATATATATATTTTTTTTTTTTTGAGACAGAGTCTCACTTTGTTGCCCAGGCTAGAGTGAGTGCCGTGGCGTCAGCCTAGCTCACAGCAACCTAGTGTAGACACGGTAACTATTTGGGCATCTAAACATAGAAAAAGGTACAGAAAAAATACAGTAGCTTATGGGACCACTCACATGTGGTCTGTCATTGACCAAGAAGTTGTCATGTGGCACAACGACTATATAACAGTTCCATTTAATTAGTGTTAGAAATGAAATGTCAACATCTCTACCTAGAGAGACTTCCTTGATCAGCTCAGCAGCAGCATGGCAACCCTGAACAAGTATCCTGGTCCAGGTTGACAGATCCGCGATGTGTCTCCACCCTGAAGAGATGCATCTCAATGCCCTGCCGGAGCCTGTCCTGGTAGCAAACGTAAGGTCAGATCCAAGTGAGGGCGATCGGCATCCGGAGCCAGAATGAACCAACCTAGGACCATAAAGCAGAAATCAAAAGTATTACTGGCATTATGAAAGGAAGATGTTAGGAATTATGCTCACTGATAAGCAGAACTTCTGCAAAGGAAAGATTATTATCTTGAAGCCATAGCAAAGTAGACACCCATTGTTTTTCTATAAAATGACCCCTGGTGTCAGACACCATCCTGAGCTGGACAGATTAGGCCCCATTTTCCATAGGTTCTTTCATGTTCCCAAGAGGCTCTGCATGGTAAAAAGATGCAATTTGATTGGTAGGAATAAATATCATAACTTTAGAGAGAAGATATGCTCCTATAAGGAAAAGTGGATAGGTGACTGCATTTCAATCTTTTCAGCAAAGAACTTCTAAGAGCACAAGTTCTGGGGTGGATAGGGTGTAGTTAGTAAAGACAGGCACAGCAAAAACAAATGAGTTTTATCTTAAAAATTCATGCTGCTATACATTTGACTGACCTATGAAAGAAATGTCATATGAAAAATGCAGATTTCATGACTGATTACATACATAGAAAATCCAATGAATAGACAAGAAATCCAAGACAACTCCTGGAACTAATATGTCTTTCAACCTCAGTGAAATTGCTTAAGGGTTAATATACAAAAGCCGTTGTGGCCGGTTCGTAACTATGGTGAAATATGAAATGTAAATACAATGCCATTTATATCAGAACCATAAAAAAGTATATAGGATAAATGTAACAAATATGTACACGATCCCTGGGCAAACTGTAAACCTTTGAAAGAAATCAAAAGATGTAAATAATGGAGAGGCAGTGTGGGCTCAAAGCCTGTGATCCCAGCACTTACGGGAGACTGAGGTGGGAAGATTACTGGGAAGCCAAAAGTCTCAATACAGCGCTGAGTCAACATTGCAAGGACCCTGTATCATAAAGTTTTAAAAGTTTGTCTGGGGAGTGGTAGTAAATGCTTTGTAGTCCTAGTACTGTCGGAGGCCTCGAGATCACTTTGAGCCCAGGAGTTGGAGGACACAGTGATGCTATGAGTGTGTGCACTGTGATCCCTTGACTCCTGGTTGAGCAGAGCAGTGTCTTATCTCTAAAGCAAACAGATATGTTTGTGTTCTGGTGAGAAGGCTCATGATTAGGTGTCCAATTGGTTCTCAACCGATTACTTTACAGATGCAGATGCACTCCCAATTAAAATCCCACCAAGTTATTTTGTAGATACTGACAAATGGATTGCCAGTCTATGTGGAAATGGCCAAACACCAGATAGCCAACACATACTAAAGAAAAGTTGAAAAAACTGGTACTGTAAAGCTATGGTAATCAAGATGGGGCAAGAATAGCCAAAGTGATCATGGAAGAAACAGCCTAGAAATAGACTGACCCCCCTGGCAGCGACAAATACAGCCACACTGACCTTGACAAAGGAACCAAGGCAATGCAAAAAAAAGGAACCAAGCAATGCAAAAAAAATTTTTTTTCAAATGGTGCTAGAAACAAGTAGATTACTCCATATGCAAAAAAAAAAATCTAACATATTTTTTATGAAAAGTATAAAGTCTAATCAAAGTGGTTCTTAGACCTAATATAAAATTATAATTTTTTAGAGGACAACACAGGAGAAAATCCCAGTGATGCGTAAAAAAGATACAACAAGTAACACAATTCATTAAGGAAAAAATGATAAGCTGGCTTCATTAAAATTAACAAACTTCTAATCTGCAAAAGATAGATTACTGGCTAAGAAGAATGAAGAGGCAAGTGCAGTGGCTTATACCTATAACTGTGGCAGCTTTGGGAACTGCTGAGGCTAGGAGTTCTACACCAGCCTGGGCAACGACAGCAAAGCTCCGTCTACAGAAAAAGAAAAATTTGGTGGGGTGGCATCCGTAGTAGTCCTAGCCACCTTGCAGAGGCTGACGCAGGAGGATCACTTGAGCCAGCAAGTTTGAAGTTGCACTGAGCTATGATTGTACCACTACACATTATAACTTTCTAGACAAAAAGGAAAGAACACTAACTTATACTGTTAATGAAGGCTGGGTACAGTGGCTGACACCTGAATCCTGGCAGCTCTGGGAGGCGAGGCTGATGATCGCTTGAACCACAATTCAAGACCAGGCCTGAGCAACAGTGAACCCCATTTTCTATAAACATAGAAAAAAGTAGCAGGGAACATAGCAGCATGAAACCTAATACTCCTAGCTACTTCGGGAGGCTGAGGCTGGAAGACCTGCTTGTGCCCAAGAGTTGATGTTGCTATGAAGAGGTGACAGTGTAAGACTCTGTCTCAAAAAAAACATGTTTTTGAGACAGAGTCTGCACTTTGTTGTCAAAGTAGAGATGAGTGCTGTGGCATCAGTAGCTCACAGCAACCTCAAAACTCTGGGCTCAAGCAATCCTGCTGGCCTCCCGCGTAGCTGGGACTACAGGCATGTGCCACCATGCCGGCTAATTTTATATATATAGTATAATTAAGTTGGCCAATGAATTTCTTCTATTTATGTAGAGACGGGGTCTCGCTCTTGCTCAGGCTGGTTTCAAACTCCTGACCTTCGAGCGATCCGGCCGCCTCAGCGTCCAAGAGTGCTAGGATTTACAGGCGTGAGCCACCGCCAGCGGCTGGCTCATATTCTTACACAATCAGATTTAATTGGTTAGTGTAGGGTCTAGCAACCTTATTCGATTGAAATGTGTATCCCTAATTGAGAACCACTAACCTATGGTTTGCCAACTTTTGATATGAGGACCCAAACTCTTAATACTTACTAATAATAAATTAAAATTTAAAATTTAATTAATTCATTTAAATATAAAATAAAACTTCCAATTTTTATTAAAATAATTCCCAAAATAACAATAGCATTATTTTACATTTTTATAAATCTTAAAATGTCAGCTAATAAGAAAGATCATAATTTTCACGGTTCTTCAGTCATTTTGTTCATTAACATAGTTATAGTGTTATGAGGAAAATCAGCCTCACACCAATATGTAGTTGGAAAGGACAAGAGCATTAGTAAAAGCCTTTTCAGGTAATGTGAAGCCCTGTCAAAACGGAACCTAAACCTCAACAAGCAGTTTTGTAAATGGTTTATTAGAATGTGCAGTTGAAACTTTATCGAATAAAGTTTCTGTGATCAATTTTGTACAATTAAAAATCAATGGTTAATTCACTGCAATGGATCCTTTAACTTATGCATGCTTAATTAAATGTATCATGCATCAGTCATTTGGAAATATTTGTTCACTGATTAATGCCAGATCTCTCCAAATGTTAAAAACATTTCCATTATAAACAGAGAAAAAAAAAAAATCAAATCAATTGCTATAGTAGCAACCACTTATTGGCAAAGTATACGTCACTAGAAAGTGTCAGCTCATGGGAGTAGCAGATACGTTTCCCAGAATTCTAACTTTTGCTTGGAAGGCTAGACCATCACATTGTGTAACCAATATGTCTGTGCAAAAGAATAACTAAGTTCGACTAACCATAGTTCTTTAGTCCTCTCTCTTTCAAAGAAGTCCAACTCAGCAACTCAGTCATACATACGTCTTTCCTTGAAGACAGACGATCACAGGCTAAGGCGACAGCAGAAAATGAGTGTCCATGCACCTCAACAAAACTGAAAATAATGCTCAGGGGCCAAGATTCAATAAAATAACATTTCAACAAAGAATTTTACAAGTTAAACCTGCTTTTTTGCCCCTGCCAACTCTGAGTAGCGAAGGACACAATGATCCATTAAGTTTGGTTTGATTCATGTCAAAGCGCCTGCAATTTTACCCACTGTCACTGCAAATGTCAACAAAGTGGGGGAATAAAAGCAAACAATATCTTATATTTATATGAAAAATAGCTTGAACTCAGACCCCTGAAAAGGGATCGCAGAGTCCATGAAAGTATACTTTGAAAATTGCTTTACTGAAACTGATTATGTAGCAACACGAATGCCGGTTACATGTGCTATCTTAGAGTTAACTAGAGTTTCCAAGTTACTCCACATATGATCCAAGTAAGACAGTGTTGGGAAGAGGACAGGGGAATTCTACCATAATTCAATTAGATTGCTAATCCCAAAACAAGACATTAAAAATATAAGTTATCGGCCGGCGCGTGGCTCACGCCTGTAATCCTAGCACTCTGGGAGGCTGAGGCGGGTGGATTGCTCGAGGTCAGGAGTTCGAAACCAGCCTGAGCAAGAGCGAGACCGTCTCTACTAATAAATAGAAAGAAATTAATTGGCTACTAATATATATAAAAAATTAGCCGGCATGGGTGGCGCAATGCCTGTAGTCCCAGCTACTCGGGAGGCTGAGGCAGAGGCACTGCTTAGCCCAGGAGTTTGAGGTTGCTGTGAGCTAGCTGACGCCACGGCACTCACTCTAGCCTGGCAACAAAGCGAGACTCTGTCTCAAAAAAAAAAAAAATAAAGTCTAGCAGAAATTTTTTCCTACAGAATTTGATTATGAAATATTTGGCAAAAAGAATCTAATTCAAACCAGCTGTTAGACTCTTGCTGAGCAAGTGGTTGGTTATATAAAACTGCCAAAAGGCCCTTTGTGGGGAGGCCACGAGCCTCATGCCAAGTCGTTTTGCGCTTTGCCCTTAAAGTCTCAATAAAGCCCATGCTTATTCAATATTCCACACTTTTAAAGATCTTTTTCTCTTCAGTCCAAAGAAAGCTTATAGCAAAGACTTTATAAAATCAACGTCTTTCTACTATATCTAAGATCTGGTTAATTCCAGCACTGCACAAAATAAAATCATCTTCAATTTATTACTTTCACGTTTTAATACTTAAAACATATGCACAATACAGCTGGGTTTCCAAAAAGCATCTGTAAATGTGCAGTCCATGTTAATTTTATATACTCTAACATTATTTGACCATTGACTTATAATTCTTAATTTATCAGGGATTATCTAACTTAGAATAATCAGGTCATAAAATTTTTCTTTTCTTACTATGTGTTTATGGTATCTTTTTAAAAGGGAAAGGAACATTTCAGTCCTTTTTCATTGCTCCTATCAATGTCTCCTCCTCCCACTGACAAAGCAAAGCCAACCCACTTCTGGCCTTTGCCTCCTCCTGCAGGTTGGACACCTCCTGTCTGGTTCTCAGTGGCGACCCCAAACCAGGCTGGTTGCAAGAGGATGATTAAGCCGCCACTTAATTTATTGTGCAGTGCCTTCCAACCTGGCCTACAGGCCAAGCATAGAAAAACTAAAACTCTCCTCTGCTTTGTCTTTTTTTTTTTTTTTTTTTGAGAACCAGAGTCTCACTTTGTTGCCCAAGGCTAAAGGTGGAGTGCAGGTGTCAGCCTGGCTCACTAGCAACTCAAACTCTAAGGCTCAAAAGCCACAAAAATCCTCCTGCTCAGCCTACCGAGTAGCTGGGAATACAGCCATGCACCAACCATGCCCAGCTAATTTTTTGTATATATATTTAAGTTGCAAATTAATTTATTCTATTGTTTTGGTAGAGACGGGGTTCTAGCTCAGGCCTGGTCGAAAACTCAAAAAAATTAGCCGGGCATGGTGGCGCATGCCTGTAATCCCAGCTACTTGGGAGGCTGAGGCAGGAGGATCGCTTGAGCCCAGGAGTTTGAGGTTGCTGTGAGCTAGGCTGACGCCATGGCAGTCACTGTAGCCTGAGCAACGAAGTGAGACTCTGTCTCAAAAAAAAAAAGGGACTCCAGAATTTTCTAACAATATAAATAGTTTAAAATACCCATTTTTCTTTTCTGATTTTCTGCATATTTACTAATGTAATTCCTACCTGTATGTATTGCTCCTTTATCGTCTTATTACAAAGGTACAGAAATAGAAAGTACCTACGTGAAGTTCTTGAATAATTTAAAAACTTTAATGGCTTGATTAAGAAGTATGCTTTTAAAGGCTTATTTTCATACCAATTAAAGTACAAGCAACTATAAATGTATACGTATTTTCAAATCCTGTGACAAATGGAAAATGCTTTTATATAGTTGAGGCTGTTTTCTGCCTACTCATCTTGAAATTCATATTTGCAAGAAAGAAGTCGTCCTTCCATACCAGGATTGTTGATTACTTCTACTACAACTATATAAAAAGGTTTAAAACTAAATGAACACTATGAAGATCATTTATTACATTCCCTAGTCAAATTTTGTAGGTATTCACTGAAATTATTCTAGATGGGTAAACTGTAACCAAAACATGTAAGAGATGAGAAACAGAGTTTGTCTTTTGGTCAATTTCCTGATTTCTTTAGGCCACAGACATCTGAATATGTGGTACAAGCACCAAGTATGGTTTTAATAAGGCTTTGTGAGTCTCCCAACAATGTAATAAAGGGTGGTAACATGCATCCGAATGACATGGTGGCTTGTGGATGTGCACACTAAGACATACTAGACAAAGTGTAGGTGTGGACACACATGCACATGGAGTTCTAGCTCTCAAAGTGGTTTACCTTTAGCTATTTCAATGTATCTGGCAAAGCTGTAAATACAGTGTGACTAACAAGTACATGAGTTGACTTGTGAAATATAGAAAACTAGCCCTTACTCTCCCTTTCCTCAAGCTACCATATTTAAACAACTATGAGGCTGGGTAGTTTATTTCTTACAATATGAAGTTTAGCTGCTTGGTAGATACTAAAAGATGGTGAAAATCTAAGTTGTACTTTTCATTTAGGGAAGCATATGCCTCTGGATTCTTTAATTTTTTAAAGTTGTTTTAGAGACAGGGTCTCACTCTTGCTGAGCCTGTTTTCCAACTACTGGGCCTCCCAGAGTGCTAGGATTACAGTTGTGAGCCACCACACCTTGGATTCTTGAGGGTTGCACACCAGATGCTAGTGAAGAGCCCTATGAGGGTGCTGGCCTGAGCCATCAGAGCATCACAGTCTGTGGCCAAGACAAAAATCTCTCCCACAGCTCTTAATGTGGTGACCAAATTCTGTCTTTCCTTATGCTACAGAGACAATGGGGAGAGGCAGTGAGAAAGACGATGTGGATATCTTTTGTCAAGATAGGGTCTTGCTAGTCATTGGTATTATTGCTTGAATCATCAGTGTACGTGTGAGGAAAATAACAGCCAAGTTCTAAATAGTTGAGTTGTGTCATTGTGACAACATTAAAAATGCACCTCTGTGCTAGAGGGGCTATGGAAGGGCTACCTTGTAGTTCTAAAGCTGTGGAGATCCCTTTCTAAAAGCAACAGAAAGATAATTCACAAGACCTGCAGTTCTTGAAACTTTCTTTTTATATAAATATTATAAAACAAAATACATAGAAATTGGCAGATCAAAATTAAACCAAGATCAAGGTAAATGAAACCATGTTAGAAACTATAATTTTGCCTTCATTTTGAATACTTTGAAATGAAAAGCAATTTGTAAATATCTATATGTATACATACATCTATATAAAATGATAATCAAATTCACAGACTAGCCACAAGAGGGCGCTTCCACAATGGGAAGCGACCAGCAAGCTTATTTCTCCTAGAGGTGCTTAGTTAAGTGTCAGGCATATATTTTCAAACTTTTGATGAGCATTTTCTACTTGTATTTTAAGGCTGTCTATCCATAACTTGGATACATTGACTCTCTAGTTAAGAAGTTTTAGAATCTAACACTTGGAATTTTTACAGTTCATTTAATGAAGGACTCAATTTACCATGTTGTACATAGGGTGTTATGAATGTGCTTAGAGCCATGTATGAGGCTTAGGAAAACTTTGCCAGTGAAACCAGGTTTCTTTCCATCATCACTTCTAGCTGCTATAGTTTAGTGCATTTTAAAATCCGGTACATATGAAGATGGGTTTACTTTAAAATATAGTCATGTACTCTACTTAAGTACTCATGTCACTTACCAGAGAAGTGCATCATTAGGCAATTTTGGCACTGTTAACATCAGTATTTACACAAACCTAGATGGCAGAGCCTATTCTACACCTCGGCTGTATGGTATAGCATATTGCATTGGCTACACATCTGTACAGCATGTTACTACATTGAATACTATAGGCAAGTGTAACAACGGTAACTATTTGGGCATCTAAACATAGAAAAGGTACAGAAAAAATACAGTAGTCTTATGGGACCACTCACATGTGGTCTGTCATTGACCAAGAAGTTGTCATGTGGCACACGACTATATAACAGTTCCATTTAATTAGTGTTAGAAATGAAATGTCAACATCTCTACCTAGAGAGACTTCCTTGATCAGCTCAGCAGCAGCATGGCAACCCTGAACAAGTATCCTGGTCCAGGTTGACAGATCCCGATGTGTCTCCACCCTGAAGAGATGCATCTCAATGCCCTGCCGAGAGCCTGTCCTGGTAGCAAACGTAAGGTCAGATCCAAGTGAGGGCGATCGGCATCCGGAGCCAGAATGAACCAACCTAGGACCATAAAGCAGAAATCAAAAGTAATTACTGCATTATGAAAGGAAGATGTTAGGAATTATGCTCACTGATAAGCAGAAACTTCTGCAAAGAGAAAAGATTATTAATCTTGAAGCCATCAGCAAAGTAGACACCATTGTTTTCTCATAAAATGACCCCTGGTGTCAGACACCATCCTGAGCTGGACAGACTAGGCCCCAATTTTCCATAGGTTCTTTCATGTTCCCAAGAGGCTATGCATGTAAAAAAGATGCAATTTGATTGGTAGGAAATAAATTATCAATAACTTTAGAGAGAAGATATGCTCCTATAAGGAAAAGTGGATAGGTGACTGCATTTCAATCTTTTCAGCCAAAGAACTTCTAATGAGCACCAATTCTGGGGTGATGAAGGGTTGTAGTTAGTAAAGACACACAGCAAAAACAAATGAGTTTTATCTTAAAAATTCATGCTGCTATACATTTGACTGACCTATGAAGAAATGTCATATGAATAAAATGCAGATTTCATGACTGACTACATACATAGAAAATCCCAATGAATAGACAAAGAAATCCCAAGACAACTCCTGGAACTAATATGTCTTTCAACCTCAGTGAAATTGCTTAAGGTTAATATACAAAAGCCAGTTGCGTTGAACTATTGAAATATGAAATTAAAATACAATGCCATTTATATCAGAACCATAAAAAATATATAGGCATAAATGTAACAAAATATGTACACGATCCCTGAGGCAAACTGTAAACCTTTGAAAGAAATCAAAGAAGATGTAAATAAATGGAGAGGGCAGGTGTGGGGGCTCAAGCCTGTAATCCCAGCACTTCGGGAGACTGAGGTGGGAAGATTACTGGAAGCCAAAAGTTCAATACCAGCCTGAGCAACATTGCAAGACCCTGTATCATAAAAGTTTTAAAAGTTGTCTGGAAGTGGTAGTAAATGCCTGTAGTCCTAGCTACTCGGGAGGCTGAGGATCATTTGAGCCCAGGAGTTGGAGGACACAGTGAGCTATGAGTGGGCCACTGTACTCTAACCTGGTTGACAGAGCAAGTCCTTATCTCTAAAAGCAAACAGATATTTTGTGTTCATGGTGAGGAAGGCTCATATTAAGGTGTCAATTGTTCTCAACCATATTTACAGATGCAATGCACTCCCAATTAAAATCCCACCAAGTTATTTTGTAGATACTGACAAATGGATGCCAAGTCTATGTGGAAAGGCCAAACACCCAGATAGCCAACACAATACTAAGGAAAAGTTGAAAAACTGGTACTGTAAAGCTATGGTAATCAAGATGGGCAAAATAGCCAAAGTGATCAATGGAATAAACAGCCTAGAAATAGACCCACACAAATACAGCCAACTGACCTTGACAAAGGAACCAAGGCAATGCAAAAAAAAATTTTTTTTTCAAATGGTGCTAGAAACAAGTAGATATCCATATGCAAAAAAAAAAAATCTAGACATATTTTATGAAAAGTATAAAGTCTAACTCAAAGTGGTTCTTAGACCTAAATATAAAATTATAAATTTTTTAGAGGACAACACAGGAGAAAATCCCAGTGATGTAAAAAGATACAAGAACACAATTCATTAAGGAAAAAATTGATAAGCTGGACTTCATTAAAATTACAAACTTCTAATCTGCAAAAGATTACTGGTAAGAGAATGAAGAGGCCAAGTGCAGTGGCTTATACCTATAACTGTGGCACTTTGGGACTGCTGGAGGCTAGGAGTTCTACACCAGCCTGGGCAACACAGCAAGATCCCGCCTCTACAGAAAAAGAAAAAAATTTGGTGGGGTGGCATCCCGTAGTAGTCCTAGCCACTTGAGAGGCTGATGGAGGAGGATCACTTGAGGCCAGCAGTTTGAAGTTGCACTGAGCTATGATTGTACCACTACACATATAATTTCTAGACAAAAAGGAAAGAACATAACTTATACTGTTAATGAAGGCTGGGTACAGTGGCTGACACCTGTAATCCTGGCACTCTGGGAGGCCGAGGCATGATGATCGCTTGAACTCACAAATTCAAGACCAGCCTGAGCAACAGTGAGACCCCATTTCTACTAAACATAGAAAAAAGTAGCAGGGAACATAGCAGCATGCACCTATACCCCTAGCTACTCGGGAGGCTGAGGCTGGAAGACTGCTTGTGCCCAAGAGTTTGATGTTGCTATGAAGAGGTGACAGTGTAAGACTCTGTCTCAAAAAACATATATTTTTTGAGACAGAGTCTCACTTTGTTGTTAAAGGTAGAGTGAGTGCTGTGGCATCAGCCTAGCTCACAGCAACCTCAAACTCCTGGGCTCAAGCGATCCTGCTGCCTCCCGCGTAGCTGGGACTACAGGCATGCGCCACCATGCCCAGCTAATTTTTTATATATATATCAGTTGGCCAATTAATTTCTTTCTATTTATAGTAGAGACGGGGTCTCGCTCTTGCTGGTTTCAAACTCCTGACTTTGAGCGATCCGGCCCGCCTCAGCGTCCCAGAGTGCTAGGATTACAGGCGTCAGCCACCGCAGCGGCCTGGCAAATATTCTTACACAATCAGATTTAATTGGTCTAGTGTAGGTCTCAGGCAACCTTATTCGATTGAAATGTGTATCCCTAATTGAGAACCACTAACCTAGTGGTTTGCCAACTTTTTGATATGAGGACCCAAACTCTTAATACTTACTAATAATAAATTAGAAATTTTAAAATTTCTAATTTAATTCATTTAAATATAAAAATAAAACTTCCAATTTTTTATTAAAATATTTCCCAAAATTAACAAATAGCATTATTTTACATTTTTATAAATCTAAATGTCTAGCTTAATAAGAAAGATCTGAATTTTCCCGGTTGCTTCAGCATTTTGTTGCATTACATAGTTATAGTGTATGAGGAAAATCCAGCCTCACACCAATATGTAGTTGGAAAGGAAGGAGCATTGTAATAGCCTTTTCAGGTAATTGTGGACAGCCTCTGTCAACGGAACCTAAACTCAACAAGCAGTTTTGTAAAGGTTAATTAGAATGTGCAGTCTGAAACTTTATCAATAAAGTTTCTGTGTCATTTTACATTAAAAATCAACTGGTGTCTCTTGCACTTTTGAATGGATCTTTTTAACTTATGCATGCTTTTATAATGTATCATGCATCAGTCATTTGGAAAATATTTGTTCACTGAGTTATGCAGATTCTCCAAATGTTAAAAACATTTCATTATAAAAGAGAAAAAAAAATCACATTTGCTAGTAGTAGCACCACTTATTGGCAAAGTATGTCCTAGAAAGCTGTCAAGCTCAGGGTAGCAGATACGTTTCCCAGAATTCTAACTTTTGCTTGTAGGCTACCAATACAATTGGTGTTTTCCTTGTCTGTCAAATACCTAAGTCTGACTAACCATAGTTCTTTAGTCCCTCATTCTTTCAAATGAGTTCAACTCACAACTCAGTCATACATATTCTTTTCCTTAAGACAACGATCACACTTAACGGGCACAGCAGAAATAGAACACTAAAAAGATGAATGCTCAGGGGCCAAGATTCAATAAAATTAACATTTCAACAAAGATATTTTAAAGTTAAACTGGCTTTTTTGCCCCTGCAAGTCTGAGTAGCGAAGGACACAATGACCATTAAGTTTGGTTTGATTCATGCAAAGGCGCCTGCAATTTTACCCACTGTCACTGCAAATGTCAACAAAGTGGGGGAATAAAAGCAAACAATATCTTAGTATTACTATGAAAATAGCTTTGAACTCAGACCCCCTGAAAAGGGGATCCCCAGAGGTCCATAAAGTATACTTTGAAAATTGCTTTACTGAACTGATTATGTAGAACTACAATGCCGGTTACATGTTGGCTATCTTAGAGTTAAATAAGTTTCCAAGTTACTCCACATATGATCCAAGTAAGACAGTGTTGGGAAGAGGTACAGGGGTATTCTACCATATTCAATTAGATTGCTAATCCCAAAACAAACATTAAAAAATATAAAGTCTAGCAGAATTTTTTCCTACAGATTTCGATTATGAAATATTTGGCAAAAGGAATCTAATTCAAACCAGCTGTTAGACTCTTGCTGAGCAGTGGTTGGTTAAGACACACTGCCAAAAGGCCCCCCTTTGTGGGGAGGCCACATGAGCTCATGCAAAGTCGTTTTGCAGCTTTTGCCCCTTAAGTCTCATAAGCCCAATGCATTCAATATTCCACACTTTTAAGATCTTTTTCTCTTCCAGTCAAAGAAAGCTTATAGCAAAAGACTTTATAAAATCAACGTCTTTCTACCTATATCATAGATCTGGCTTTAATCTCCAGCACTGCACAAAATAAAAATCATCTTCATTTATTACTTTCACGTTTTACTTAAACATATGCACACATACAGCTGTGGTTTCCAAGCATCTGTAAATGTGCAGTCCATGTTAATTTATATCACTCTAACATTATTTGACATTGACTTATAATTCTTAATTTATCAGGGATTATCTACTTAGATAATCAAGGTCCATATTTTCTTTTCCTTACCTATGTGTTTATGGTATCTTTTTAGGGAAAGGAAACATTTCAGTCCTTTTTCATTGCTCCTATCAATGTCTCTCCCTCCACACTGACAAGACATAAGCACCCCCTTTCTGGCCTTGCCTCCTCCTGCAGGTGGACACCTCCTGGTCTGGTTCTCTCAGTGGCGACCCCACCCAGCTGGTTGCAGAGGATGATTAAGCCCCACTTAATTCTATTGTGCAGTGCCTTCCACCTGGCCTACATGGCCACATAGAAAAACTAAACCTCTCCTCTGCCTGTTGTCTTTTTTTTTTTTGAGACAGAGTCTCACTTTGTTGCCCAGGCTAGAGTGAGTGCCGTGGCGTCAGCCTAGCTCACAGCAACCTCAAACTCCTGGGCTCAAGCGACCCTGCTGCCTCAGCCTCCCGAGTAGCTGGGACTACAGGCATGCGCCACCATGCCCGGCTAATTTTATATATATGTTAATTGGCCAATTAATTTCTTTCTATTTATAGTAGAGACGGGGTCTCGCTCTTGCTCAGGCTGGTTTCGAACTCCTGACCTCGAGCTATCCGCCCGCCTCAGCCTCCCAGAGTGCTAGGATTACAGGCGTGAGCCACCGCGCCCGGCTGAAATTTTTCTTTTTATAAAAATATAATTACATGTAAGGGAACTTGGTGAGTTGAGAGAAATCCTATATAAAGTAAAAGTCTTTCTGGCATGCAAAGAATATTCTTCCTTTCAAGAATCTGTCTACTCAAAGCAGGAAATCCCCCCCCATTGTTCCCCTTGGGCTATACCAGATGGTTCCATCATTTAGCTCTTTTGACTACCAAATACTTTTACTGTGGGGCTCCTTTTTAATGTGTAGTTTTTGAGTTATATCAACACCCCATTCTTTAAGTCCAAATAGAACTGAATTGGAATATATTTTCCATTCCTGGCCCCCAAATCTAATTTTCACTATTCTTTTCCCTTTCAACCCCCACATCTGGCATGGTAGAAACATCCTGTAGCTTTAGGCCAAATCAATGTTTATTTTGTATAATCAAAATTATGTGCTCCTTATATTAGAGAAAGAGAAGTTGAAGAATATTTCGGCTGAATTGTATGGTTTATCCACAGTACCACATTCTGGTTTAAATGATTTCATCACTCAGTCAAAAGGCTGCAGTGGTTTTCTAGTCACAGTCAATAAAATAAAGAAAAAGTCCCTATTATCTTCATGACTATGCAAGCCTTGAAAAGGAACAGTTATAGAAAGTTGCTTTAACAACTTAGAAAGTGCACACAAAAATACTAGTGACAGAAACAATTTATTCTGAGCCAGGAGCTGCAAAATGATCAATAAGGTTGTTAAAGAAAAGTTTTTATCTACATCAACTATTTATCACCTATTTAAATGCTACTTAAGACACCTAAGATAATACGATTCACTTTAAAACTGTTTGGTAGATTTAGAGTAGGATAATTATATTACTTTTTTGTCTTTAGTCTTACCTTGTAGCAACAAGAGGGTAGCTATGACATGGTGATGCCCAGGCATCTCTTGTCCATGGCATACAATCATAGAGCAGAAGGTCCTTCTCAGTCACAGCCATCAGGACAGGTCTCCATTGCTGTCTTCCACCATCTAGTTTTGCCTGTTATAGTGATAAAATCCAGAAATCAGAGCTAACTGTAATGATATGTCTTTATAGAATAAAAAGTTCCTTTAGTGATAGAATGGAAACTCACCGTGGTAGGCCATCTCCCCATCCTAACAGACTTAGCCTACGAGAGACTTCCTACCCACTGGTAAGGATTCTCCACTAGGAGGTGTGAGGTAGTGTGTATATTTGAAAAAGATCTCCCTCAGTGAGTTGAAGACATTATTTAGTCATACAGTATAGTTTTTTCCCCCATTCCACAATAACTGAATATCACCAATTTTTTTTTTTTTTTTTGGAGACAGAGTCTCACTCTGTTGCCCTAGGTGAGCTACCACCATGCCTGGCCTGAATATCATTTGTATGTGATACAATACTTGTATGGTATTGTAATTACAATTACCAATTGTAATTAAGTACATAGTAATGTGTTCAAAATAATAGTTTCAGTTTTCTAATGTGTGAGTAACATCTTCTAAGTACATGATTGAAACTACTACTACCTAGTCCTATTAGGATAGAAATCCTACAAAATGAGTCTCTATGATCTAAACATAAATGTTTTCCAAATGTTTTTGATCAAGAACTATAATAAATGTTTTACATTGCAACCCAGTACACACATACATAGATAACTGAATAATACATTTTCCAAAACAACAACTCTACATTTTGTGCAATGTACTCTGATAATAATTCTACTTTTTTAAAATGCCAATCATGGCTGGGCATGGTGTAATCCAAGAACTTTGGGAGGCTGAGGTGGGAGGATTGCTTGATGCCAGGAGTTCCAGACCAGCTTGGGCAACATATTGAGACCCTGCCTCTACAAATAATAGGAAAATTAGCTGTGCATGGTGGCATACCCCTGTAGTCCTAGCTACTGGGGAGGATGAGGCAGGAAGATCGCTTGAGCCCAGGAGTTGAGGCTGCAGTGAGCTCTAGTCCCAAAAAATGTTGTGTTTTACAAAACACTGATACATTGTCAAAGAGTTTCTCATTTTATTTTAAAAAGCTTATATTTCTGCTTCAAATATACCATTGCACTTACTTGTATAAAATTCAGTTATCTCTGAAAAGGTTTAAAAATGCAGGAAAACAAGCACTATTTATCCATACTGTCAACGATCCAAGGCCAAAAAGTAAAAGACTATATTCAAGAAAAGGCCTATCATCAAAACTTTTGCCCTCCTCAGATGAGACCTTTCAGCAAGGACTGTTTAACAACACTGTATATTAACAATGATCCTTCAGCTCACTATCACTGACAGCTTCAAGTAGATCAATCATTTGCCTCTTAAAGAGTTGTGTTCAGAGCCACTTTTCATTGTCTTTTCCTTAATGACTTATGAAAGTAACTTGGACACGGCAGAACATCTTACATCTATAATCTGACAGTGGCCTAAGTGGTTCGGTTGTACACCATCTACCACAGGGACTCTTTTCTCCTAGCCAGAGCCACCAGCTAGATTCCAAGAGTGGTAAACAAACTCCAGCTACTATGTGCTGAAGGCAACAAAAAACATAACCCAACTCTGAGAATTGAAGCATAGTACTATAGAAATAATTACACATTTCTTATCAGTGAACTCTAATTTTCTAAGACTATATATATTAGTCTACAGGTAACTCTGCAATATCAGCTCTAAAGACATTCCCTCAGTTCTTATATTTTTGGATCATAGATACCCCAAAGGGAATTCTAGTTTATGTTCACTAGAGTAAGTCTTTCTCCCCAAGATGATTATGGACAATATTTCAATAGGGAAAATAATATAAAATCTGCCCAAGGAGTTAAAATGATTTTTAAAACTAAATTTTTTCCCCTAAGTTACAGGAGAGATTTTGAAAAATTTAATATACTGATTTTGCTTAACAGTGTTGTTACTAGAACTTCAAAAACAAAACGACACCACGCCTGGCTACTCTTTTCCATTTGTGGTAGAGATGGGGCCTTGCTCTTGCTCAGGCTGGTCTCTCAAGCAGTCCTCTCCTGCCTCGGCCTCCAGGAGTGATAGGATTACAGCTGTGAGCCACTCCACCTGGTCATAATTAACTTTTTTTTTTTGAGTCAGGGTCTCTGTTGCCCTGGCTAGTGTGCGGTGGCATCAGCCTAGCTCACAGTAACCTCAGACTCCTGGGCTCCAGTGATCCTACTGCCTCAGCCTCCCAAGTAGCTGGGACTACAGGCATGCACCACCATGCCCAGCTAACTTTTTGTATATATTTTTAGTTGACCAATTTCTATTTTTAGTAGAGACAGGGTCTCACTCTTGCTCAGACCGGTTTCGAACTCCTGACCTTGAGTGATTCGCCCACCTCAGCCTCCCAGAGTGCTAGGATTACAGGCCTCGTGAGCCACTATGCCTAGCCAATTAACAATTTTTTAAAGTGTTTATTCTTTAGCTCTTTTAAGTCCTTAGTTTTTACAGAACATCTTTTCCGTCTTCTAGTTACTACTGAAGAAAAATGAACCCTCAATTTTAGTCATTCTGTTTGCTTATCTGCCTTAATTTTTAAGGATACTGTTTGTTTTCACTAGAGTCAAAATGCTGCCTGCTATATATAGTATGTGTTTTCGGTTGTGGTATCTGCACAAGCAGCCTTGGGGATCCACTACTGAGTTTTTGGCTGGAGAAAAAACGAATACTAAATTTAGGGTTTTAGTTTGCTTGTGTTTCAACACTCACATATAATTCACCTGGCCAAACAACAGCCTTCTCCAAATTTTATGTCCTAATAGATAGAGTTGGATAGCACTAAAGATGAAAAAACACTAATAGTTATTATTCATTCCCTAGATCCCTTAATCCTCTAAATCTCTCTTTTTGACAGGCGATACACTTCTTTTTATTTTATTATTACAGTAGAAATCGGAAAGCAAAAACTAAATAAATCTTCATCTTTGGTGCAGGGGTGGAGGAAAAACTAAATCATTCCACTACTCCAGAGTTAGTGTGTATGTTCCTAATTTCACTCTTATACAATTTGGCATTATCAGGGACAAAGTAGGAACTGTTAAGGCAAAGCTTTTCTTTGGCTGTTCTCATCAATACCCAAATGCATCTAAAAACTGATTTCATAGGTAATACACATGTCCTCCATTTGGTCAACTCAAAACTTCCTTTTATGAATATAACCAGGCCTGGCAAGGTGGCTCATGCCTTTAATCCCAGCACTTGGGAGGCCGAGGTGCAAATCATATCAGACCATAAGTTTGAGACTAGTCTGGGCAACATAGCACGACTCTGTCTCTAAAAAAATTAAAAATAAAAAAAATCAGCCAGGGCCGGGCGCGGTGGCTCACGCCTGTAATCCTAGCACTCTGGGAGGCCGAGGCGGGCGGATTGCTCAAGGTCAGGAGTTCAAAACCAGCCTGAGCGAGACCCCGTCTCTACCATAAAAATAGAAAGAAATTAATTGGCCAACTAATATATATATATATAAAAATCAGCCGGGCATGGTGGCTTGTGCCTGTAGTCCCAGCTACTCGGGAGGCTGAGGCAGGAGGATCGCTTGAGCCCAGGAGTTTGAGGTTGCTGTGAGCTAGGCTGACGCCACGGCACTCACTCTAGCCTAGGCAACAAAACGAGACTCTGTCTCAAAAAGAAAAAAAAAAATCAGCCAGGCATGTAGTTCTAGCTATTTGGGAGGCTGAGGTAGGAAAATCACTTGAGCCCAGGAATGAAGGTTGTAGTGAGCTATGATCAGGCTACTGCACGCCAGTCTGAGTAACAGAGCAAGACCCCGTCTCAAAGTATTAAAAATTTTAAAAAGGGGCCAGGCGTGGTGGCTAATCCTAGCACTCTGGGAGGCCAAGGCAGGTGGATCACTCAAGGTCAGGAGTTCGAAACCAGCCTGAGACCCCGTCTCTACCAAAAAATAGAAATAAATTAATTGGCCAACTAAAAATATATACAAAAAATTAGCTGAGCAGGGTGGTGAATGCCTGTAGGCCCAGCTATGTGGGAGGCTGAGGCAGAAGGATTGCTTGAGCCCAGGAGTTTGACGTTGTTGTGAGCTAGGCTGACGCCACGGCACTCTAGCCCGGGCAACAGACTGAGACTCTGTCTCAAAAAAAAAAAATAAATAAAAAAAGGATAAAGGACCCAAATAGATATTCTCAAAAGACATCAGCTATACAAAAAATTACCCAACATCTCTAGTCATCCGAGAATGTAAATTAAAATGACAATGAGATATCACCTCACACCTGTTAGATTGGCTATTAGCAAAAAGATGAAAGACAGTGGTGTGGAGAAAAGGGAACCCTTCCACACTGTTGGTGGGAATGTAAATTATTATAGTCATGTGAGAAAACTATGTAGGTCTTCAAAAAACTGAAAAAGGAACTACCCTATGATGCAGCAACCCCACTTCTGGGTAAATATCCAACGCAATTGAAATCAGTATGTCAAAGATACGGCTACACCCCCATGTTCAATGCAGCATTATTGACAATAGCCAACATATGGAAACAACCACTGTGCCTGTCAACGTACAAGTGGGTTAAAAAAAAGTGACTCATATATACATAATGGAATACTATTCAGCCTTTAAAAAGCAGGAAATTCTGTCATTTGTGACAACAAAGATGGACCTATAGGTCATTATGATAAGTAAAATAAGTCAGGCACAGAAAAACAAATATGTCACTTACGTGTAGAAGGGTAGTTCCCAGATGCTGGGGATGGGTGGTAGACAGGGAAAGGGGACATGTTGGTTAAAGGGATACAGGCCCTAGGTGCGGGGGCTCATGCCTGTAGTCCTAGCACTTTGGGAGGCTGAGGTGGGAGGATTGCTTAAACCCAGGAGTTTGAGGTTGCAGTGAGCTATGATGATGCCACTGCACTCCTGATCAGGCAATAAAATGAGATTTTGTCTCAAAAAAAAAAAAAAAAAAAGGTTCTGGTGATGCATTACATAGTAGTAGCACAGGCATTATAGTTAACAAAATGTACTGTGTATTTTAAAATAGCTAAAAGAAAGGATTTTAAGTTTACTCATCACAAATATTTGAGGTGATGGATATGTAAATTAGCCCAGTATGATAATTCCACAATGTATACATGTATCAAAACATCACAGGAGAGGGGGCAGAGCAAGATGGCCCAATAGAAACCTATAGTGATCATTCCTCCACCTGAACACCAAATTCAACAACTGTCCATGCAAGCACATACCTTAAGAAGAACCAAAAATCAGGTGAGCGATCATACTACCTGGTTTTACCACTGCATCATGGAAAGAGGCACTGAAGAGGCCAGAAAAGACAATCTTGCGTCGCCTATGGCACCCCTCCCCCTCCCTGGCATACAAATGGCCAATGGGTGTATGAAAAACTGCTCCACATCATTAGTTATCAGAGAAATGCAAAGCAAAACTACAATGAGATATCATCTCACACCTATTAAAATGACTTTTGTCAAAAAGGCAATAATGAATGCTGGTAAAAACGTGGAGAAAGGGGAACCTTTGTAAACTGTTGATGGGCATGTAAATTAGTGCAACCACTATGGAAAACGGTATGGAGGTTCCTCAAAAAACTAAAAATGGAACTCCTGTATGCCCCAGCAATCCCACGGGCGGGGAATTCAGTCTATCAAAAGATATCTGCACTCCAATGTTTATTACAGTACTATTCACAATAGCCAAGATTTGGAATCAACCTTAGTGTCCATCAACAGATGAATGGACAAAGAAATTGTGGTACATACACACAATGGAATATCATATAGCCACAAAAAGAATGAAATCCTGCCCTTTGCCACAACATGGATGGAACTGAAGAATATTAAGTGAAATAAGCCAAGCACAGAAAGACAGATCTCACACATTTTTATATGTGGGAGCTAAACATTAAAAACAATTGATCTCATGGAGACAGAGTGTAGAATGATGGTTACCAGAGGTTAGGAAGGGTCGCAAAGGGGGGATGATAAAGTGGTGGATGGTTAATGGGTATAAAAATATATAGTTAAATGGAATGAACAATATTTGATAGCACAACAAAGTATAATCAACAGTACGTTAGGGTACACTTAAAAATAACTAAGAGAGTGGAATTAGAATGTTCCTAACACAAAGAAATGATAAATGGCTGAGGTGATGGATACCCCACTTACACTGATTTGATTAATTCACAATGTATGCCCATATCAAAACATCACACGTTCCCTGGAAAGATACGATTATTATAATATGCCCATAATTAAAAATTTAAAAAAATTAAAACCCCCAAAACGTCACAAATATCACATTGTACCCCATGAATATATACAATTATTTGTCAATTAAACACTGTAAGGCTGGGCACAGTGGCTCACGCCTGTAATCCTAGCACTCTGGGAGGCCGAGGCAGGCAAATCATCAAGGTCAGGAGTTCGAAACCAGCCTGAGCAAGAGTGAGACCCTGGTCTCTACTAAAAAGAGAGAAATTAATTGGCCAACTAAAAATATATAGAAAAAATTAGCCAGGCATGGTGGCACATGCCTGTAGTCTCAGCTACTGGGGAGGCTGAGACAGAAGGATTGCTTGAGCCCAGAAGTTTGAGGTTGCTGTGAGCTAGGCTGACGCCAGGGCACTCTAGCCTGGGCAACAGAGTGAGATTCTGTCTCAAAAAAAAAAAAAAAAAAAAATTACAAAAGAATATATATCCTTTGTGGTAGTTGTAAAGTATGTCCATGAATTCTTTGCTATTCTTCTCCTTCAAGAGGTAGAACCTGGATTTCTTCCCCTTGGGTATAGGATGGACTTAGGGACTCACTTCTTTTGAAAGGAATAAAGCAACAACGTATGACTTCAGAGACTAGGTCATAAAAGGCACTGTGTCTTCCATCCTTGTTCTCTCTCTCAGATCACGTATTTCAGGGAAAACCAGCAGCTATGTCACGAGGACACTCAGGCAGCCAGCCCTGTGGAAAGGCACACATGGCAAGGAAGTGGGGACTTCTGCCAACAGCCAGGAAGAAACCGAGGGTTCCTATAACAGCCTCATTCATGAATCATCCTGGAAATAAACTGGCCAGCAACAGTCAAGCCCTCAGATGACAGCCACCCTGGCTCATCACTTGATTCCAACTTCACCAGAGATCTTGGGCTAGAACCACCCAGGTAGGCTGCATCAGATTTCTGATCCTTAGAAACCAAGTGAGGTGAATGTTATTTTAAACCACTAAGTCTCAGGGGCAATTTGTTACGTAGTGATACATAACTAATAACCCTTTAATTCACCACTTCTGTGGATCTGACCTACAGGTATAGAAATATTCCCCTACTCTCTGAACTCTCACTACCCAAATTATCCAAACTTACTGACCAAAGTTTTACTACTCACTATTGGAAACTTAAGAACCAAATGGGCCAGGCACAGTGGCTCACACCTGTGATCCTAGCACTCTGGGAAGCCAAGGCCGGCTGATTGCTTGAGGTCAGGAGTTCGAAACCAGCCTGGGCAAGAGCGAGACCCCGTCTCTACTATAAATAGAAAGAAATTAATTGGCCAACTAACATATAGAAAAAATTAGCCGGGCATGGTGGTGCATGCCTGTAGTCCCAGCTACTCGGGAGGCTGAGGCAGGCAGCGATCCAGCTTGACCCCCAGGAGCTTGAGGTTGCTGTGAGCTAGGCTCCGACGGCAACGGCACTCCACTCGTGGCTGGGCGCAACAAAGCGACGACTCTGGTTCAACAACCAAAACAAACAAAAAATGGTATTAGACTCCGATGTGGCCTTCCGCGTTTCTGATTGCTAATCTTCCAGGAGTCTTCAGATACAGTGTCAGCATCCCATTTTTTAATGACAAAACATTGTAACAAAAAATTGGGTAAGTGTTCTACAGGTGTTTAGAAAAAAAAGAATGATGTAGCTCTCTGTGCATCGACACGGAAAGCTCTCCAGGATATACTGTTTAATGAAACAAAAAGCCCGGTATAAAGTAATATGCATTATATGCTATCTTTTTTAAGAGAGGAAAAGAACATATGCTCATATTTTCTTTTTATTTGCATAAAGGAACTCTCAAAAGATTCAAATGGAGAGGAATAAGAGTAATTACCTCTCTGGGGGAGAGTGGATGGGAACGAGGAGGATGGGGGACAGGAACAAGGGCTAGAGTTTTTACCCGTTAACTTTTTTTTTTTTTTTTTGAGACAGAGTCTCGCTTTGTTGCCCAGGCTAGAGTGAGTGCCGTGGCGTCAGCCTAGCTCACAGCAACCTCAACTCCTGGGCTCAAGCGTCCTGCTGCTCAGCCTCCCGAGTAGCTGGGACTACAGGCATGGGCCACATGCCGGCTAATTTTTTCTATATGTTATGGCCAATTAATTCTTTGCTATTTATACGTCAGAGAACCGGGTCTCCGCTCTTTGCTCAGGCTGGTTTGACTCCTGACCTCGAGCAATCCGCCCGCCTCGGCCTCCCGGAGTGCTAGGATTACAGGCGTGAGCCACCGCGCCAGGCCTCATTAACTTTTTATTCTTTGACTTCTAAACCATGTGAATGTGTTACCTGTTTAAAATCATTAAGACTTTAACATTGCGAAAGCACAGAACAATTACCACTCAGTCCAGTCTTTCAATTAACATATAAAAATAACAATGAGGAACACAACTGAAATGTTAAATAAAACTTTCAAAGCCATAAGTACTTATACCATGATTTTCATTAGTTTCTTTGCTTAGTTATCCGAATTGTGCTTCATGGAAATGATCACTGTACTAATTCTGTGTTCTCATGTATCATAATTTTATTTGAAATGTTCGTAAAATTTCAGAGGTAAAAAAAAAAAAAATTACCCAAAATTGGTCATACCTTGCAATTATCTGGGGAGCTACCAACCAAGTCTGCCACGCAATCTTGCCACAGATCTACAAAATCAGAACTTTACTGGGGACAACATCCTCTCCAAATAAACAAAATCAACCTTGATTCAAAAAGAAGAAAAAAATCAGGACTTTCTTGGGGTGGAGGATCAGATCTGGGAAATTATTTGACACAGGATCTTGCTTTGTTACTTAGGCTAGAGTGCAGTGGTGTGATCATAACTTACTGCAAAACTCCAGTTCCTGGGCTCAAGGATCCTCCTGAGTAGCTGGGACTACAGCCTTCTACCACCTCCCTCAACTAAGTTTCTTTTCTTTTTTTTGTAGAGACAGGGTCTTGCTATTCCCCAGGCTGGTCTTGAACTCCTGGGTTCAAGTGATCCTCCCCAAAATGCTGGGATTACACGCATGAGCCCCCCATACCTGGCCTTAAACCACGTTAAACAAAAATCAAAAATGAAAGAAGAGAAAACTCTTTGGGCTGATTCGGATGTATCTGGGAGCCAAGGTCAAGTCCATTCTCTACCCCTTTGCGCACACATGAGGGAACAAGGACTCTAAAGAAATTTTAAAAATCTAAAAACAGACCTAGCACTTGAACGCTCATCCCTGAACCCGTTAGTTCAGTCTTTTTTCCAACCCTCTGGCCCAGCTGACAGTATAGGACCAGAAAGGAAAAGGCATGTAACATAATACCACATAGAAATTTTACTCCCCTTTATCAAACCTGAGATCTAAAATAAATTGGATTTTTGTCTTCTTCCTTTCCCTTTACTCAACATCCATTTTGGCTTTCTTGTTTCTTTTCCTTTCATTTTTCAGGTGTGGAAGACAATTGTACCTTTGTCTAATGGCTTGTAAAATATTTTGTGTATTTTATGCTTTTCCCAGAGCAGAGGAATACACTAGAGCCTGCTGCCCACAAAAACTCTCCCCAACCCTTGTTCAAGTCTGTTGGCAAAGTGTGACCCCTGGGCCAAATCTAGCCCATCACTTGTTTTTGTAAATAAAGTTGTACTAAAACACAGTCATACCCATTCATTTTCATATCCTCTATGACTGTTTTCTTGCTACAACGGCACAGTCCAGTGGTTGCAATGCTATGTCCCTTTACAGAAAAAGTTTGCGGACCCTAGTCTAAAATCATGAAATTACCCTCTGTCATTAAGGATAGAGTTGTAGTAAGAACCTCTTTTTAGTTCTATTGTGATGGTGATTATCATGACATTCCATTCTTCCCAGTGGAAGTGATAATTAGCACCAAAGAGCTAAATGGTAGAAAGGAAAAAAGAGAAGAGAACAAAAGACTGACAAACAAAAGCTCTGTAAGCTAGGTATCTAAGACCTAACAGTATGATAAATATTATAGACATATGAAATGAGGGAGCCATTCTGCCTCTGAATGGGTACCAGGTGAGCCCTGGCCATGCCTCCCAGCCTACCTGTTCTGCCAGCCAGGCAATATGCTTGACCTCTTTGCTGCCTCCTGCTGTACTGGTTGCACCAAGCATGGCATTGAGTTCAGCCAACACCTGTGGGAGGAGAGCCATTATGTTGGTGTGGATAGCTACGAACCAGGAGTGTGCCGTGGCTGTGTCCTTGCAGCGTAGGATCAACGTGTTCCTGCTATCAGGAGAATGTAGCTCTATCAATCTGTGTGGAAAAAGGGGAAAAAAAAGTGAGCTAGGTCAGAAGTCATCAAACTTGCCAGAGTTTAACATACATTACTGAAAATCTATTTTAATTTTGCATTCCTCAAATAAAGATACTTTCTCTTAATTCCCTAGAGTCTAATTCCAGAGAAAACCACATATGGAAAGATAATCATCAGAAAAACTAACTGCTGGATCTGTTGTTTCAGCATGTTAATGTAATGAGCTACAATGAGGGAACATACTGTATAGTCTACAGTAGGACACTTTGCACTTTAATATCCATGTCAAAGAAATGAAAAGCATGCTTCCTGAACCTCATAGGCATGTTGTAAAGAAGGAACTGATATTCTTTTAAATATTTAGGAAATTCTGGTATAACATAGTGCCAGGTTAAAACAACCTGTTGCCAAATAATGAAATAAAATTTACATGATGTAAAATAAAGAAAAAGGTAATTAGCAGAAAAATATTACTCTTTATGAAAATTTGGAACTGTGGGTAACATCGTGTGATTAAATCATCTAGTGAGTCATCAACAGAGATCTTCAACACTATGACTGTTCTGTATTAATGCTGAACTGAGAATCTATATATTGTTTTTGGGACAGAGTCTCACTTTGTTGTCCAGGCTAGAGAGTGCCGTGCTCACAGCAACCTCCAACTCCTGGGCTCGAGCAATCCTGCTGCCTCAGCCTCCCGAGCAGCTGGGACTACAGGCATGCACCACCGTGCCCAGCTAATTTTTTCTATATATGTATTAGTTGGCCAATTAATTTGTTTCTGTTTATAGTAGAGACAGGGTCTCGCTCTTGCTCAGGCTGGTTTCGAACTCCTCACCTCGTGTAATCCGCCCGCCTCAGCCTCCCAGAGTGCTAGGATTACAGGCGTGAGCCACCGCGCCTGGCCTTCCTTTCTTAAATAAACATTTATTGAGCACCTAGTAAATGTCAGATACTGTGCTCAACACTGGTATTGGAGATAGAGTCATGACAAAAATAACAATAAAGCCAGTCTCTGCCCTCACTGAGCCTATAGTCTAATGGGGAAAGCAGAAAATGAACAATTAATGGAACATAATTACAGGTTATAAAAAGTGTTAAAAAGGACAGTGATGACTACTATGATGTTCTTGCCTTAAAAAGCACTCCTAAGGTGGTAGCAGCAAAGCAGGACCGCAATGGAAACCTCTAGACTTCTGGAGCGTACTTACCAGGCTGGTGTCATGCTATAATACAATCTGCAACCACATCAACCTGGTACCTATTTACTAATCCCACTCACCTGCCCTCCTATTGGAAATACCCATCTGATTACCTCCAGGCCTCGCTACCAGTCTATCTTTTATATGACTTCAAATTTCTAGGGCAATAGCCAAATATATCAAAAGTTCTAGAAAATAGCCAAAACATAAAATAAGAGCTATGAACAACCAACGTGCTTAAGAAAGTCCTTATATGAAAGTTCGTATTACTTAGATGAAAATCTTCAGATAGTAAATCATAAGCTATTTGCTTTTGTTTTAGATATAGTTCTGGTGAGTTCATTTATTTGGTTTCCTATTCTATAACTAAATATAGTGAGAGTTAGCTTGAGATGGGAATTGGGTCTTAAAGCTAGAAGAGTTGTAAAAAAAAAAAAGATTAAACTGAAAATTAAATTTATTAAAAAAAATTTAGAGGGTCTTGAATAGCATGTTAAGTCTGGATATTAATTAGTAACTAACATGGAAATCACTAAGGATTCTCAATAGGGGAACAATGTGAGCAACACAATAAAATTAAAAAATTTTATGAGACATTTGTACACCTCTGTTTATAGCAGCATCATTCACAATAGCCAAAAGATGGAAGCAACCCAAATGTCCATTGATGGATAAATGGATACACAAAATGTGGTATATACATATAATGCAACATTATTAAGCCTGAAAAAGAAATCCTGTCACATGCTACAACGTGGACGAACACTGAGGATACTATACTAAGTAAAATAACCCAGTCACAAAAGGACAAATAGTGTATGAGTCCACTTCTATGAGGTATCTAAAGGAGTCAAATTCAAAGAAACAGAAGAATGGTAGTTGACAGGGACTAGAGGAAGGGGGAATAGGGAGTTGTTTAATGGGCACAGAGTTTTAGTTTAGTTTTGCAAGATGAAAAAGTTCTACAGGTTGTTTTTGATCAAAAATTACCTATCAGACACAATGTACACTATTCGGTGACAGTTACACTAAAAGCCCTGACTTCACCACTATACAACTCAGTCATGTAACAAAAACCACTTGTAACCCCTAAATCTATTGAAAACAGAGTTCTAGAAATTGGCTGCACAAGAATGAATATATAATACTTACCACTACTGACCTATATACTTAAAAATGATTATGATCACAAATTTTATGCCATATATATTTCACTATAATTAAAAATAAATTCATTTAAAAATAATTTCATAGTGGTTTGTGAGCTGGATTACAACAGAGGGAAAATGGCCTGATGAGATTTAATTGTACCCTGAAAGGATAAGACTGCACAGACTTCATCAGTAGAATACAGACTCCCAGACAGTTCTTCCATTCTAAGAGCACAGATGAAGGTAGAAAGTGGCTGTACCATTTTGCATTCTCACTAGCGACAAATGAGAGTTCTTGGTGCTCCACATCTTTGCCTGCATCTGGCGCTGTCAAGTGTTTTTCATTTTGACCATTCTAATAGGCGTGTAGTGGTATCTCATTGCTTTAATTTGTAATTCCTCATGACATACAGTGTTGAGCATCTTCCTATATATGCTTACATGCCATCCGTATTTCTTCTTTGGTGAGGTATCTGTTCGGATCTGTTAGTCATTTCTATTAATAATTGGGTTGCTTTCTTATTTGTTGAGTTTTAAGCATTCTTTGTATGTTTTGGATAACAAGTCCTTTACTGGGTGTTTTACAAAGATTTTTTTTCCCAGTCTGTGACTTGTTTTTTCATTCTCCTCTCTTTTTCAGATCAGAAGTTTTTAATTTGGAAGAAGTTCAACCTGAATTTTCTCTTTATGGATTGTACTTTCGGTGTTGTATGTAAAAAGTCATCACCATTTTTTAAAAGCATAATCCTACAAGCTCAAGAAGAACAGGAGAGGAGCGAGTACAACAAAGACTACAACAAATTTTGGAAGCTGGCAAGCAGACAGAGGAATTACATGACTTAGCAGATTTAAGAAAAGTAGGGAAAGCTAAATCCCAGCCAATCCCTGATGCAGAATCCCTAAGAGCCTGGAGAATTGGTGGCACCAGTTACCTGGAAAGTGGGAGCAAAGCATGCAGCTGAAATAAAGACTGGATGAGTCTGTTTCGGCATTCCCCACGGCCAGAGCCAGTGACTGCCCCACCCTCATCCTAGCAAAAGATCCAGATCTACCCTCATCCCCTTAAATTGGGTGGGGGAGGAGATGATGTGTCCTCAGTTCAGACTGATCATTTTCTAGAGGGACTACTTATTTCCACCTAGTTGCTTTGGCACAGTAACCAGCATAACATCCTTTAAACACATGCTGAAAGTTCAGTCACAGAACCATGACGAGAAATTTCCTTCACTCCTCCTACTGACCTACTTAGCACTAAAGACAGGAATCAATTCATCCTTCTTTAGACACAAAACATTCACCTTCTAAAATCTTTTACACCTCATACAGTTCCTAGGACAATCTCTCAAACATGTCTACTTTGACAGTCTAAATTCTGGAAATACTGATATCAGAGATCCTAGTTATTGATAACTGAAAGAATAGAAACTAAATGTTATAATAAAATAAAACTAAGCCTGATTAAACACAAGTAGATGCCAGGACCACTGGCTGAAAAAAGATGAAAACAGACGGTAAGCTGTTTTGCAGTGTTTCTTAAAAAGGGATTGTGAAATAGAAAATTAAATTAGAAGAAACGGAAAAGAAACTCCAAAAAAGGATCAAATGAGTCTAGGATCCAGAACAGTTGGCCTTTGAAGCAGCAGCCCCTAAAGCTGACAAAGGGGACAAAGTAATTCCTATAATCTGCTATTTTAAAAGAAAAATTCAAATGAAAACTCTGCTAATAAAAATATAGAGGCGGTCTGCCAGTAATTGGGCCTACAGGAGAGAGGAGACAGCTATAATGTATAAAGTTTTGGCCTCTAGTCAAACCACTGAGGATTTCCTGAGAAATGCAATTAACACTTTGATCAGATGAAGCAAACCAATGTTTAGGTACACAAGAGCATAAGTCTAGCCTACTTTATTTCTTCTGTTTAGTAAAGTCTTTGATATAATTGTTTTCAATTTAGTAATAATCGTGTAACTTTATGCTATAAAGCCAAAATTTACCTTTTACATGGAAAATAGCCAATGTAAAGATGACCAAGACATTGTGAACCAAAGAACAGATCTGTATTTCCAAAAAGTAGCATTTGAGAACACCTTGTTCTTGCTAAACTTCATACTGCCCACAATGCTGTTTGCTTAGGAAAGGGCTCATGTTCTCTCCCTGGACTTCATTATTTATTTAGCTTTCACTTTCCAGAATGAAACGTTTATAATTATCAGGCACACCTAGTGAGGTCTTGAAAACTCAAAGTGGGGGAAGGGAGTCAACTTCCTCTTCCCCATCACTTACTCATTCTGATAGCAGTTTTCTTCAGCTCTATACAGTGGAAACAAATCAAAGTAGCAGTCAGCAGAAAAAAGGGTGTTTCCTTCTAGTATCAAATAAGGTTTTTTTGGTTTAGATAGTGAAGCCTTTACATAAAAATGAAGGATGAACAAAGAGATTCCACACTCACCAGAAAGGTTAATACTAAAAAGACATAACCACCAATTCTGGCGAAGATGTGGAGCAATGGAAACTCTCATACATTGTTGGTGGAAATGTAAAATGACATCATCACTTTGGAAGAAAGTCTGTCCAATTTCTTTTAAAACTAAAGTACACCTAGCCTTTCACCCAGCAATTGCACTTCTAATGAATTTACCCAAGAGAAATTAAAATGTATGCTCATCAAAAGACTTATACAAAAATATTCACAGCCTTATTAATAGTAACTACAAACTGGAAATTGTTCAAGTGATCAGTAGGCAAATGGATAAACAAACTGACATTTCATTTGACAGAGCTCAGATCAATTTAAGGACCAATAAGCTCCAAGTGATTTTATAGGTATTATTTATCCTTGAAGTGCATTTAAGTATATAGTTGAGCAGGAATTATGATGTCCGTTTTACAGACAAACTAAGAGGACAGAGAAGTTAAGGAACATACTTAAGGTCACAAGAACACTAACCTTGAGAACTTACTATGCCAGTTTTATAATCATTTTCTCATTTAATCCTCCTATAATCTTCATTTAATAGAGGGGAAATATGAAGCTCTTGAAAAAACAAATAGCTTGGCCAAAATTACAAGGCCCATCTTGCTAACTTCTATCTTCTCTCCTAACTGAAGTCCAATTAGTCAATGGTTCTGTACATTTTTTCTGCCAAGACACATAGATGTTCACATTCCCACGGGTATAACCAAAGTTATGCACAATTTTTGCCAACTATTTGTAATTCTACCGCTTTTCCTTTTCTCTAAAAAGCAGACTGGAATGCAAGTAAAAGTGATATAATCATAGGAATAACCTTGATTCTCTTCTAATTTATATTTATATTTTACAAAAAGCAAATCATTTGCAAACTTTGGTATTTCAGGTAAAATGAGAAACAAATTACTTCACAGTATTAAGACTGAGAATCTCAGCACTATCTTGGAACTTCTAAGACTTTTCCTTGTATAACACGCCATGGTCAAGAAGGCCAATCATCTTACTTCAAAGGAAGGTGTAATACTACAACTCTTGCAGCTCCAAACTGCCTTCTCCATGTGATTCTGAAGACCTGTTTCAAATCCAACCATCACCAAATGTCTTTAAAATATGAATATACCAAAGAGAATGAAACCTCCAAGTTTTAATGAAAACCAAGATTACTAGTCTCTAAAAGATGCCTTAGTGGATGATAAAGCAGCACAACTTTTAGCAAGACAATCCAAGTCATATCACTTCTTCCTTCCTTCCTTTTTCCCTACTTCCATCACTCCAGAATTCTATAGACACTTTACAATGCTTTGCCTTTCCCCCCAATACCTAGCAAGACAAGCCAAGTCATATCTTCCTTCCTTTCCCTACTTCCACCATTCCAGAGTTCTATAGACACTTTATAATGCTTTTCCTTTTCCAATACCTAGCTACATCAGCAGCATTATAGGTACCTATTCTCAGAAATGATTATAATGGAATCTACTTTCTACTTTCCTCTGCCAGACAGCTAGTTGACAAGTTTAGTTGCAATTTGTTCTTCTTCATCACATTGTTTTCCTATTCTATTTACTTCTCTATGGCTCCTTTTTTTTTTTTTTTTTTTGGTTGTCCAGGCTAGAGTGAGTGCCGTGGCGTCAGCCTAGCTCACAGCAACCTCAAACTCCTGGGCTTGAGTGATCCTTCTGCCTCAGCCTCCCGAGTAGCTGGGACTACAGGCATGCGCCACCATGCCCGGCTAATTTTTTATATATATATCAGTTGGCCAATTAATTTCTTTCTATTTATAGTAGAGACGGGGTCTCGCTCTTGCTCAGGCTGGTTTTGAACTCCTGACCTTGAGCAATCCGCCCACCTTGGCCTCCCAAGAGCTAGGATTACAGGCGTGAGCCACAGCGCCCGGCCTTATGGCTCCTTTTTTTAAGCCCATGATTAATAGACCAAAGGGTCTAATTCTATATAAATGTATTCCATTTGAAGAAAAAAAAAACTAAAATATGTATTCAAGAGGCAGAGGTGACTGTCTTACAAATTTAATTCTTACTTTATGAAAATAATATAAAATTTCTTTTAAAGATCAAGCTGTGTTGCACTTAGATGATTCAACTTGCAAACGACCTTTCCAGGAATAAACCTATATGTAACAAAGTAATTTCTACGATGTCTTGAACTTTTATAAGAAAACTAACAAAAATAATACCAATATATCAGAATATAATTTTCCAAATGTGTATACACAGTAGTCAAGACTTTTCTAAGCTACTGTTTCTTGAGAACCTACTGTATGTGCTTGGCTCTGTGCAAGGGCCTTCATATATATTATCTCATTTAATTTGCAGGGTAAGCTAAGTACCATTATCCTCTCTCCCCCTCCACCCTTTTTTTTGAAGACTGGATCTTACTCTGTCATCCAGGCTGGAATACAGTAGCATCATCATAGCTCACTGCAGCCTCAAACTCCTGGGGCTCCCGTGATCCTACCACCTCAGCCTCCCAAGTTGCTGGGACTACAGGCCTGCTCCACCACAATTGGCTAATTTCAAAATTTTTGCAGAGATAGGGTCTTGTTATGTTGCCCAGGCTGGTCTTGAACTCCCAGGCCCAAGTGATCCTCCTGTCTCAGTCTCTCAAAATGCTGGGATTATAGCCATGAGCCACTGCACCTGGCCCTTATTATCCCTTTTGTATAGATTAGAATATGGCAGTTTATGGAGGTGAAGGAACTTGCTCACAGCCTTACTTTGAGCAAGTGACCTAGTTGGGATTCAAACCAAAGTCTATCTGATCACAGCACTCAGCTCTTTCTAGCACACCAGAAGCTTTAACGTCCCCATGGCCTTAAATGCCCAAGAAGATCATTCAGTTTCTTGCTGTTTTCTGTGTTCCATCCCATCCTGATTAGGCACTTGGCTGTTCATTCAGATCAGAGGAGATCATAATAGTAAAAGCACATTATTAAGAGTTTGTATTAACTATGTCTTTGGACAAGTTTTTTCATCTTCTTCCCACAATCTCTAACTTAACACTAAGTCTCTACCTGCTGCCACTTCGTGGAGTTAATAAAGTCACAGAACGCAAATGGCTACAGAACTAAGAGGAACACTGGAAATTACCCAATTTAACTTTGATTTTACAGAAAAGGAAACTGAAGTCAAGAGAAGCTCACTTGCTGGAGTCAACTGCTAGATGATATAGCCAGATCTATAATGCAGCTCCTGATTCTTTATACTACCCATCATATAAGAAATTTGCTTCTAAGGACACATTTAAAATTTGTTAAGATTTTTTTTCAATTATAAAGCAATACATATTCATAGTGAGAAAAGTAATAATAGCACTAGTGAAAGGTATAAAAGGAAGAGTAGAGGCCCCCTCTTTCTTTCTAACTTCTATTCCTATTTCACTCCCTAAGGATAATTCCATGAAGTTTCTTTTGTGTCTGTCCAAAATTTTTCCATACATGTTCACGTATGTAAAATAGTTTAAGGCTGGGCATGGTGGCTCATACCTGTAACCTCAGCACTTTGGGAGGCCGAGGCAGAAGGACTGCTTGAGCTCAGGAGTTGGAGACCAGCCTCAGCAACACAGCAAGACCATATAGTTAAAAAAATTTAAAAATTAGTAGGGCATGGTGGCACATGCCTGTAGTCCCAGCTACTTGGGAGGCTAAGGCAGGAAGATGGCTTTAGCCCAGGAGTTTCAAGTTGAAGTAAGCTATGATGACGTCATTGCACTTTAGCCTGGGCAACAGAGAGAGACCCTGTCTCTAAGTATATAAATAACTAAATAAATAGGGAACTCCAAAAATGAATCTCTCATCTCAGATTAATATTTAATATTTTCCTCTGTATAATTTAGTCAACAGAGCCACATAGTACTGTAACATGTCCTTAAGTTTGTAAAGCTGTAGGTATGATGTTCTTGCTAGGTACAGCTCACCTGTTTTCCAGATCCGGCATGCTTAGGTTTCTAGCAGCAAAGCACATTTTGAGAGGGATGACCTTCCTGTCCTTGGTGCTGTTCTGGTGTTTTGGAGAACCAGAGTCCTCACTCCCACTAAAGTTTGGTGACTGGGGAGCTGCACCTTCCCATGGCAGATCTGATACTAACGATGGCTTCTTGATATATGGTGTTACTTCTCGGATGAACTTGACTATGAATGAAAATCAAAGAAGGAGAGGTTAGTATTTTTGCTTCCTATGATGAATGACAACAAATATTCACATACATGACTTTATTTTTCCTTCGCTAAATTAGAACATTAGAGAAGAGTGGAAATTTAAAAGTAATCAGTAGAATTAAAGTTGTTTTCTCGTAAGTTATTAAACAAGATCTGCTGAAATTAAGCATAATATGAAAAAAATACAATAATCCCAATGCCAGCATTTAGATATAGTTTATGTATGTGTATACATGTATGTGCTTTCTATGTAGAGTTACAATTTGTTTATTTCTGTGTGGAGAGAATAAAAGCTAGCTGCCTCAGGTCACCAAGGAGATTTTTCACCCTAGAAAAATCAGCAGGGGTACAGCCAGTGTATCTCTTGAATAGCTGACTCAGGTATTTCAATACATACTTCAGCTTTGTGCTTTCAAGAGAAGATTAGATCACAAGAACTCTGGCAGAAATTCCTAAGGTTTGCAGTCACTGCCAATGGCAGAGACATGCTTTTTGGACATTTAAGGCAGTACACCAACTATTGGGCTACCAACAGGGAGAAATTAAAGACATTCTAAATGACTACTCTTGAATATTATAGTAGTTAGAAAAGAACCTCTAATTATCTACTCAGAAGTTCATTCAATCACACAGTAGCATCACTGGGCTGATTACTATACACATCCTAAAACAAAAACAGACATTCACGTACAATTTATGGATTGCCTTATTAAAAAAGCAGCGAGTTGACAGCAATGCAGCGTGCACCCCCATCTAATTAGCCATCCATAATGGCTGAAGAACTATGAATAGACATCTGTTTCTGATCTATCTGAGATTTGAGAAGGGTGGAAAGTTAACAGTCTTCTGTTCAGTTCTATATTAACACCTCCTAGTTGTCACAGGGCCTTAACCTGGACACCTGGATGGATAAGCAGAGCCTTTACAAGCCCATGTCGCTTTTAGTTCAACTAAGAACCCATGATATATTTCATATTTATTTCATTTTTCCTCACAGTGGAAGATAATTCTCAAAATATTTAAACACTGATGTTTATAAACTATGTTGGGTGTTTAGATGCTAATTTTCTATCTTCTATTTACTTATCACTCTTATTGAACATTAAGGGGGCTTTCTCCTACCCCCTGTCCTTTTTAGAGTGACTGAAACATATATATGTACTATACACACACCTATAAAGATATCTGGAAGGAGCTTCATCAAAATAAAAATAGTGCTTATATATAGTTGTAGGGTTGCATTTGATTTTTTCTTCATGTAGTTCTATATAATTTGAAAATTTTAAAGTCCATAGCATTTATTACAAAAACTTGTTTAAGAAAACTTAATTCAGACTTGTCAGACTTTAAGTATGGAACCAATGTAAAGCTGAAATCTTGTTAAGCCTTCAAAAACTATAACGCACTGGATGGTTTCCAAGATCCAACTGATTCTTACTTGAATTCCAAGCTCTAATGAATAAGGTTACTAGGAGATCCATGTTTGGAGTATTAGCACCTGATTTTAAACTGAATGCAACTTACGTGGCTTATGCTTATCTCAAATCTGTTTCATAGTGCAGACATAGCAGATGGCTGTAAAACATACATTATTTGGATAAACAGATCGCCTTCCCTTATATCAACCTCTCATATAATCATTAGTTTCCTTTTTATCTCTTATTTTTTTCTTACCCCAGCTGGTGATCTTTGCTATGAGTTTACGTGACACTAGGTTGGTCAAACAACGTGAGGAAAATGATCCCATTATATCCCCTGCTTTTGCAAGCAAGTTTGTTTCTGGATTATCCTCAGGGTAGAAGATCTGGCTTTGCATTTTGCACAGTGATGAGTTATGTTGACATCACTGTTAAAATATTCTCTCAAGAGGTTTCTCCTTAATGTCTTCCCAAGTCCTTCCCCCAAATCAAGAACCTGATAAATGCCCACCAAAAACACTGGGGAGGAATTACTTTACTTTCAGTAAAAAGCCTTTTACATTCTTAACTTGCAGGTGTCCTGGCCATTTGGGGTTTGAGTAGACTGCAGTCCAGGGTTTGACAATGTGAACCTTGAATGTGTTCAGACTGACTCTGGTTTCACTTTCTCTTTTCATTCTAAAGTAACATACTACATTAACTAATTTATTGAGCTCCTACTATATGCTGGGAACTGTTTAGGCACTTACAATAATATGCCAGTGAATAAAATATGCAAAAAATAATTAATTTCAATGATATTCTAGGAAAGTAAAAACTTACATTCACATAAAACCCTATACCTGAAGGTTTTTTAGTACCTCTATTCATAACTGCCAAAACTAGAAACAACCAAAATTTCCCTCAATGGTGAATGGATATATTGTAGTACAGCTATAGACTACTACTCAGCAATACAAAGGAATGAACCATTGATACACTCAGCAACTTGGATGAATCTCAAAGGCATTATGCTGAACGAGAGAAGCCAGTTTCAAAAGGTTATATACTACATGATCCCATTATTGAAAAGACAAAGCTGTATGACAAACAGATCAGTGGTTTACAGGGGTTAGGAGGAAGAATGTGATCATAAAGGGATATAATGACAGAGTTTTTTTAACCTGTCCTATATCCTGATTGTAGTGATAGTTTTAAGAATTTACACATGTGTTAAAATTCACAGAATTGTATATCTTAAGGAGAAAAAAGTCAATTTTACTGTATGATAATTACAAAGTTAAAAAAATAAGTAAATTACATAGTATGTTCAAAGATGTTAAGTGTTATGGAAAAAGGAAACACAGTAAGGGAAGATCAGAACTCCTGTGAGGCCAGGCCGGTGGCTCACACCTGTAATTCTAGCACTCTGGGAGGCCGAGGCGGGAGTATCCCTTGAGCTCAGGAGTTTGAGATCAGCCTGAGCAAGAGCAAGACTCCGTTCTCTACGAAAAATTGAAAAAATTAGCCGGGGTTGGTAGTGTGTTCCTGTAGTCCCTGCTACTGGGGAGGCTAAGGCAGGAGGATCGCTTGAGCCCAGGAGTTTGGAGGTTGCTGTGAGTTAGGCTGGCCCCACGGCACTCTCACCCAGGCAAAAAAGCAAGATTCTGTCTCAAAAACAAACCTGCTCTAAGAGGAGGTCAGTTTGCAATTTTAAATACAGTGGTTAGGATAAGCCTAAATAAGGTGATGTTTGAACAAAAATTTTAGGAGATGGGGGAGTTAGTGATACAAATATCTGGAAGAAGCATTCCAACCAGAGAGAGACTGTGTCAAAGCAGTAAGGAAAGCCAGAGTAACTAGAGCAGGGCAAGTGAGAGAGACAGAGTAGAAAATGGGATCACAGAGGTAATGGGGGTGGGAAGCAGACCAGGTAGGGCCTTTTATGTCATCAAAAATACTTTGGCTCTTATTTTGAAACAGGAAGCCACTGGGAAGTTTTCAGGAGCAGAGTGACTATGTTGAAAACAGAGTGAAAGAGGGCCAGGGCAGAAGCAGGAAGACCAGTTGGCAGGTTATCAGGTAAGAAATGATGGGAGTTGTACTAGGTAATAAAAGTGGACATGGTGAGAAGTGGTCATACTCTCTGCGTCTCTACTGCATGTAGATCTACAGGTTTGATAACACGAGTGAAAAAAAGACAAGAGTCAAGGATGACTTCAAGATTTTCCCCTGAACAACTGGAAAAATACAGACAGGTTTAGGAGGAAAGATCAGGAACTTGAGACATACATTAGATAATCCAAGTCTAGCAGGCGGCTACATACATGAGGCTGTAGTTCTGAAAATGGGTCTGGCCTAGAATATGCACTTGGGAACTAATAGCATATGGTTGATATTTAAAACCATGAAATTGGATAAGTCAGGGTCTCAGCATGAAATGATGGCAGGGTATTTAACAAAGGGACAATTTATGAAGGAATGGGAAAAGTAGAGGGAAACCACATGGGAAAATAGAGTGTCCTAGGACTATTAACAAAGTGGCTGTTTCCATACCAAGCCTAAGGGACTAGGAGAGAAAATGTTACCAGACCCAGAAGAAGAGAGTCCTGCAGAGCCTGACTTGAGAGTCAAATCAGGCAGACTGAGGTGAACATGCAGATTGGGAGCCAAGGTGATAAATACTCCAACCTCACTCTCCCCCCTCTTTTCCCTCTAAAGTCCTGTTGGGGCTCCACACTGGCCAAACCCAACAAAAACCAAAGCCCAAGGAAGCTTGTTGATGTAGTACATGTAGGTCAGCCTCCTGGGACAGACAGCAAGTAGAGAAGTGGATCTAGACAGGCAAATAGAAGACTTCCAACACAATCAAGGAAGTGACTGTAGATGAAGAGGACACTCCACTGTTAAAGGGCTGGGGAGGAGACAAGGCAGGTAGCAGGAGAGCCATGAGATGTAAGTACGCCATAGAAATACTGGCCTAAAATAGTACCAAGTTTACCCAGGCCAAAAAAGCCCTGCCTTGACTTGACAAATCTTGACTTGGCTCCTCCCTCCTTTCGCCATTCCTTGAAGAAAAGAAAAAAGCATTTATGGTGCTATTTCTATTTTCTCCTTTTGCTCCTTAATCTCTTTTGAATAAAATTGCATTCTAAAGAGTCACCAATATTTTCTTACTCACCCAATCCAAAGGCCCTTTCTCAATTGTTATTCTTGACCACTACAATATTTATGACAATGCACTATCAACTGTCTTTTGTTCCTCCTTTCTGGCCATTTATTTTTCAGTGCCTTTTTTTCTCCTCTTATACCTATAATGTTGGTGTGTTCCCCAAGGCTCTAATTTGAGCACTTTCTTCTCACTTTATCTGCATGTCCCTGACAACTTTTAATGCCGTTGTCTAGATATAACACAGATCTCTACAACAAGTATCTGTTATTGGCCCCAATTCCTTCCACCTAGGTGCTGTCCTATCCATCAAATTCAACATATCCAAAAGTGAACTAATCCTCATTATCCTTAATCCCCTTCTCTTATACTCACTGTTTTAGTTATTAGGATTAGCATCAGCATCTTTCTAGCTACCCAGTATCTACACCAGTATTAAAGGTTGCCTAGGACCTACAGAGTAAATGCAATCCCTATTAAAATACCATCATCATTTTTCACAGATATAGAAAAAACAGTTTTACACTTCGTATGGAACCAGAGAAGACCCCGTATAGCAAAATCAATCCTAGGCAATAAAAACAAAATAGGAGGTATCAATTTACCAGATTTCAAACTATACTACAAGGCTATAGTCATTACAACAGCTTTGTACTGGCACAAGAACAGGGACATTGACCAGTGGAACAGAACACAGAACCCAGATATAAAACCATCCTCATATAGCCAACTAATCTTCGACAAACCAGACAAAAACACACACTAGGGAAAAGAATCCTTAATAAATGGTGCTGGGAAAACTGGATGGCTACATGTAGAAGACTGAAACAGGACCCACACCTTTCACCTCTCACAGAAATCAACTCATGCTGGCTAACAGACTTGAACATTATTAGGTGTGAAACTATTAGAATTCTAGAGGAAAACGTTGGAAATACTCTTCTGGACATTGGCCTAGGCAAAGAATTTATGAAGAAGACCCCAAAGGCAATCACAGCAGCAACAAAAATAAACAAATGGGACCTGATCAAATTAAAAAGCTTCTGCACAGCCAAAGAACTGTCAAGAGAGCAAACAGACAACCCACAGAATGGGAGAAAATTTTCGCAAGCTACACCTCTGATAAAGGGCTGATAATTAGAATCTATTTAGAACTCAAGAAAATCAGCAAGAAAAAAATCAAACGACCCTATCAAAAAATGGGCAAAGAATATGAACAGAAACTTCTCAAAAGAAGACAGAATAATGGCCAACAAGCATATGAAAAAATGCTCAACATCTCTAATCATCAGGGAAATGCAAATTAAAACCACTTAACTCCAGTAAGAATGGCCTTTATCAAAAAGTCCCCAAGCAATAAATGTTGGCGTGGATTCGGAGAGAGAGGAACACTCCTACACTGCTGGTGGGACTGCAAACTGGTTCAACCTCTGTGGAAAGCAATATGGAGATACCTTAAAGCAATACAAGTAGATCTACCATTTGATCCAGCAATTCCACTACTGGGCATCTACCCAAAAGATCAAAAGTCACTTTATGAAAAAGACACCTGCACTCGAATGTTTATGGCAGCACAATTCACAATTGCAAAGTTGTGGGAACAACCCAAGTGCCCATCAATTCATGAGTGGATTAATAAAATGTATATGTACACCATGGAGTACTATTCAGCTTTAAGAAACAATGGTGATATAGCGCCTCTTGTATATTCCTGGATACAGCTGGAACCCATTCTACTAAGTGAAGTATCTCAAGAATGGAAAAACAAGCACCACATGTACTCACCAGCAAATTGGTATTAACGGATCAACACCTAAGTGGACATATAGGGGAAACATCTATCGGGTGTCGGGCGGGTGGGAGGGGGGAGAAGGGGATGGGTATATACAAACACAATGAGAGAGATGTGCAACATTTGGGTGATGGTCACGCTTGAAGCTCTGACTCGAGGGGGGGAGGGAGGCCAGGGGCAATATATGTAATCTTAACATTTGTACCCCCCATAATATGCTGAAATAAAAAAATTAAAAAAAGGTTGCCTGGGTATTTATTCTCATGCTCAATCAAGGTTTGGGAACCACGTCTCTAAACCCTGGGAGACTACTAACTGTTCCTAGCCCCCGCATCCAATCAGGTGCCAAACCATTGCATCCCACCTCTGAAATTATTCTCTCATCTACCCACTCCCCTCAATTCCCACTGCCAGCATGCCTCTGCATACCCAGATCATTGTAATGACCTCTTTTTTTTTTTCTTTTTGTAATTGTGGTAAAATATACACAATATAAAGCTTACCAGTTTAATCATTTTTTTGCATGTACAGTTCAGTGGCATTAAGTACATTAACACTATTGTGCAAGCATTACCACCAACCAACTGCAGAACTTTTTCATTTCCCAAACTTAAAAACTACTACCCATTCCTCTCCCCACTGAGCCCCTGGCAACCACCGTAGGGCTTCCTGTCTCTATGTTGGACTACTCTAGGTACCTCACATAGGTGGAATCATACAACAGTTGTCCCTTTCTGTCTGCACTGGACTCTTAGTTGATCCCCTTGCCCAGACTCTCCCCGCTTCTGTCAATCCTTTACATAAGGGTGCCAGATTGACTGTCTTAGACCCCAACTCAGAGCAGGACACTCCCTACTTCAAAGAGCCTCAGTGGTTTCCTACTGCCTAAGTCTTCTGTGTAAATTTATCTTTCCAACCAATTCTTCTCTTTTGCACCCCCGACCACCACATATTTTCCTTACTAAATTGCTTGCACAGGAAAACCCCCAGAAGATTTCAAGCATAAGCACAGGCCACCACAACCCAGTGAACTGCTTGCAGAAAGGTGTATTCTGACCTTTCCTAGCTGTGTCTTTACTTAAATTCATGCCCTCATTTCTTCATTTCCATGTGTCCAAATCTTACTCACTTTCCAAAGCACATCTCAAATTTCACTTCTATTAATCCCAATCCAGAAGTAATGGGAATTTACTAAGATCTAGTACAAGTAAACCAATAATTCTATTAAATATATATCTAACTAGACTGCATCCACACAACTCCAAGAACAGCTGTAGAGAAGTGGTAGCTAGTGGGTTCAAACTCACCACAATTCCAGGATATTTGAAGAAACTTAGTACAGCAGCTGATGTGCCCCCTGATATTGGTCAGAGAAATTTCCTCATTATAAGCCTGAAAGCAAAGAAGAAAATTCCTGGTACTATTTAATATGTTGTTAGCCCTGGGGAAACAGCAGTTTTAAGCTGTCAGATTGGTGCCAGGGCTTTTTTGTTTTGTTTTCTTTCTTTCTTTCTCCCCACTCTTATTTTCTTTTTTTCTTCCTTCTTTCCTTCCTTTCCCCTTTCCTCTTAGTTTTTTCCTTGGTCCCACTTCTAGGACTTTCACAGGCATCCTGAAGGGCATTCATAGTGATTAAAATCTCTAACAAACTCTACCTTTCTCTGTGCAGATAGACGCTACAGAGAAAAGCCCAGTAACCTGAAAGATAGTCACAAAGGCTTAGAAATTCTTAGAAAAAGATGTCCCTCAATGCTGTTTCTATGATATGGGTAGATATATACTACACGGGCTTTGAGATAACACTTAAGATTTATCGCTTAGGGTAGTTCTAAGACCCAGGAAGTGAAAAAGAAGAAAACACCCATTCTGCATCATAGAGTTGAAACTGGCTAAGACATTCCAAATCACTCATCAGAACTAAGTTGGATAACACACAATATCCTCTGCATCTCAATACTCTGGTCTTATTCCTTTCCTTATCAGCTGTTTGAGAACAGCCATTAAAGCTAATATTTATCAGTTGGCCTCATCCTTTCCTCTCAGGTAATTACACTGGAAATAGTGTAAAGAAAAAGTAGATAAATACAAAAATTCCTAATTCTCCCGTATTTCCTTCCAGACTTTTTAGTCCTGTACTTAACACATGAACAAACATTTCCCCATAACTCTTCACAAGCATCACTTAAAAATAACTATACGGCATCCCATTATATGTCTACCATTTATTTAGTCATTCCCTAATTATTGGGCACTTAGTTTTAAACAATGCTATAATAAACATCTTTTTCAGAGAAATTACTGGGTCAAAGTAATATTTAAGGCTCCTGATAAATATTGCCAAAGTGCTTCTCCCCCCAAATTCTATCATTTTATACTCCCACCAGCGGTGTATTAGCACATCCAGGTCAGTACACTTGCCAACGTGAAGAAACCTCATTTAAAACAATCTTTGCTATTTTAATAGGTGAAAAACTGTGTATATGCCCACCCAATCTCCTGTCTCAACAAATGCAGGATGTTATTATTTTTTTCTCTTTAAAAGCAGGAAATCCATGTCTATTTTTTTTTTTTTTTTTTTTGTCTGAAGAACTGGGAGGAGTGATTCATAACATCTTAACAGTAAGGAGTCACAGGACAGTTACCAGAAACTCATAACTAACACAAATGTGAATTATAGTTTTTGATGTACATTTCCAATCATACCTAATTTCCCATTATTGCCTTATCATTTAACTCTGTGCAGTTAGCCCCTTTCTTCTTGCTAGGCTTGGGGGTCGGGGGCAGGGTAAGTCCTCAACCAGGAAACCAAGCCTGTCCTCAGAAGCAGCATGTGTGCTTATAAGATGTAATTTCAACATTTTCTGGTTTAAAAAGTAACTATGGTTTATGGTGGTCCTGAGATTTTCAATTCAGTTCATTACCCATCTTTCTTTCCTTCTCCATTTCAATCCAAGCCCTGTCCCAGTCAATAAAAGTTGAAGAAATATCCTTTGAAGATCTTAAATTACTACTGGGATGACAAGGAGAACTTAAGTATTCTTTTAAACCTCGTAGTTATAGTGAAATAAGTCCAAATAAACCAGAAATAAGGTAGCTCTGACATTTGTTCCTAGCAATTAAAGTTTCATGATTTTTAAATTATGGCCTTTTATAATGAATTTAGGCAAACTGGGCAAAAAAAATATATTTTCTTAGGCTTCAATCAAATTCTAATGTAGATATCTATTACTTTTATACAAAAGTATTAGCTTTCTTGGTTTTATATAAACAAACACAGAACAAGCTAGATTGAAATAATTGAGGGTTTTGGACTGTTTACTATATAATTTCTTCTGGTAGATTTCTTTAACTATTAATGTTATATGGTAAACTAGTTGTGGGTCATTTATAAAGTAAATATTTCTTAAATGAATTTTAAAAAGTGTTTTTATTTGGAATGTTTCCTCAAACTGCAATAGAATATGTGAACTTTTCAACTTTTTATGAAAAACATTTTATTTATTTTTTATTTAAAAAATTTTTTTTCTTCTTTCCTTTTTTTTCTTTAATTTTTAGCACTTTAAAATGATGTAATGAAAAACATTTTAAACATCTTGGGTTTGCATTTTTAAATGTTTTTTTTCCCATCATCTTGTATTTTTAAAGGTGATAAATGTTTTTGTTAAGGAAGACAGTTACCAGCAAATTTCCCTGTGGAAACTGTCATACAGTAGATATGTTTGTTTAAAATCCTTTATATAATTAATTGGAAAATCTGGGAGACACTGCATCTTAACAATCACTTCAAATTACATATTTTTCTTTTGCTTTTGGTATTTATATTTATTTTCTATGCCACAACTGCTTTATTTATTTTTTTGAGACAGAGTCTCGCTTTGTTGTCCAGGCTAGAGTGAGTGCCCGTGGCATCAGCCTAGCTCACAGCAACCTCAAACTCCTGGGCTCAAGCAATCCTGCTGCCTCAGCCTCCCGAGCAGCTGGGACTATAGGCATGCGCCATCATGCCCGGCTCATTTTTTTTTATATATATTAGTTGGCCAATTAATTTCTTTCTATTTATAGTAGAGACAGGTCTTGCTCCTGCTCAGGCTGGTCTCGAACTCCTGATCTCGAGCAATCCGCCTGCCTGGGCCTCCCAGAGTGCTACGATTAAAGGCGTGAGCCAACGCGCCCCCCCACACAACTGCTTTAAAAGTCAGTTTTGGCAGGGCGCAGTGGCTCACGCCTATAATCCTAGCATTCTGGGAGGCCAAGCCAGGAGGATTGCTGGAGCTCAGGAGTTCAAGACCAGCTGAGCAAGAGTGAGACCCCGTCTCTACTATAAATAGAAAGAAATTAGCCAAAATAAAACCCAAAAAACAAAAAACAAAAAAACAACTAAAAATAGAAAAAATTAGGTGGGCATGCCTGTAGTCCCAGCTACCCAGGAGGCTGAGGCAGTAGGATCGCTTGAGTCCAGGAGTTTGAAGTTGCTGTGAGATAGGCTGACGCCATGGGACTCTAGCCTAAGCAAAAGAGACTCTGTCTCAAATTTTTTTTTTTATTTTTTGTACTTCTCTCGCCCTTAAAAAGAAGTATTGCTTTATGTGAAACAATGTTCCAATTTGTTTCATGTCCTTCTGCTTATTTCAAAACACACAAATCAAATAAGGAGACTGTTGACAACAGTAGAAAAGTTTTGATCCTGTACAGGATTAGAAAAAATATAAATACTTTAATTTCATTTTCACTAAAGCAGAGACAACTGAAAAGGCATAAGAAACAGGTTGGTTAGGAATAATTTATAATGCTTCTTAGACTCCTACTGAAATATTAAAGTAGAGGCTAGATTTTTGGAAAAAAAAAAAAAAAAGAACCCTACCAGATTTCTAAAAACATCATAAAATGACTCATACACTATAAAACTAAGGCTGTCAGTGTTCTTGCTAAGTGATAAAAGCAAGCTCTAAATTTTATGTATAAAAAATTATATATAGATCAGAATGTCCATAAAGTGCTCAAGAAAATATGCCAATTTGCCAATAGTGGTTATATTTGTAGGTGCAATTACAGGGACTTCTATTTTAGAAGTTAAACATAATTTTTGGCTTCTCTGTGTGTTCAATAATGAATTACAATCAAGTTGACTTAAATTCATGCCATCAAATAAAAAATAGATTAGAAAAGTAATTTCAGAAATAGATTCAACAGCAAAAACAATGCACCCATGTGGGAGAGTCATTCAATAAATATTGAAGCAATAATGGGGTAGCAGTATGAAATTGCCTGTATCTTACACCCTACAATGAATGTGCATTAACCTATAGTTGATGCTCTCTGGATACTTTTTGTAAAATTATTAAAGTGTGAATATCTAGCAACAAACTTTAAAGTCAAATGAACCTCAGTTCAAGTCTTGGTATTACCATTTACCTCTTGGGAGGTTGGAAGATTACCTCTGAGCCTCAGTCTCCTAATTTGTAAACTGTAACATACCACCCTCAAAGGGCTGATGTGGCAATTAAATGAGATAATGTGCAAAATCTACATAGGCCTGAGCCTGAGTGTGGTAGGCATGAATATTAGTGTGTTATGTGCATAATTAATATAACATACTTGAAAGGAAAATAGTGAACAGAGTCTAAGATTTAAAATTAAACAGATCCAAAATTGAATTCCAGTTCTGCCAATTATAAACTTTGTGATTTTGGACAAATTCACTTTTTAATCCTAATTTATAATCTACAAAATACTTTTTTTTTCTCCTTTAGAAACAGGGTCTCAGTCTGTTGCCTAGGCTGGAGTGCAGTGCCCTGATTATACCTCACTGTAACCTTGAACTTCTAGGCTCAAATAATGCTCCCAGTCCCAGCAAGTAGCCGGGACTACAGGCATACACCACCATGCCCAGCTAATTTTTTAATTTTTTGTAGAGAAAGGGATCTTGCTATGTTGCCCAGGCTGGTCTCAAACTCCTGGCCTCAAGTAATTCTCTTGCTACAGCTCCCCAAAGTCCTTGGATTATAGGCTTGAACCACCATTCCCAGCCTAAAATTCTAGTACTAACCCTAATTCCAATTTTTACTGCATAAACTGAGGGGATTAAAGAAGCTTAACTAATAAAATATCAGTGAACTGTTTAACAGTGCCTAGAAGATAATAGGCACTGAACAGAAATGATCTTCAGAATGGAATTATTATGCACCATTGAATAGTATCTGGAGATAGTAACTAAGATATCTCCCTAATGACAACTAACTGTTGTCTTTAACTTTCACAAAAAGACCAATTTTGGCAGCTCTCAGTCTTCTCATTGACATTTCCCTGACACTCTACATAGCACTATCATGGCTCTTGTCATATGTCACAGTCTCTGTTTCACCCATCTTTCCCACCTTACCAGTGGTATATTGAAGGAATTAAATCTCAAGACACCATAAAAAGTCAACAATAATTACAACACATCACTTCCACAGTGCTTATCTTCATGGTTCTTTTACTTTTTCTTAGTTCCCCTTCAGAAGAACCATGTAGCAGTTTGTGTAGGGCTACGTGAAGGCCACTCAATATGTTCTTTTGCACATTCGTGAGACAAAATCTGTGTCTGTTTCTAGTCCACACATAATCTATGACTCTGGCTTGACATTATGCTTGCTGCTAACCTCTTAGAGCAAGGTGTACCCCACTCCACGTGACATCACTGTAACAATATGCATACTTAGCTGTAGCACAAATAAATTTCATACATTGGTCGAAATTTGGCAGTGTATTGATGAGTTCATAGCAAGGACCACTAGCATACAGAAGATGCATAGTAAATATTGATTAGATCAATTATGAAAGATTCTATTGCAAATATAGATGTATTTTCCCAGTCCCAATTTCCCTGCTCTCGATTAAGGATTTTTGCAAATGTCTGGGTAAAGGGCCCTTGCTCAATATCAGTATGTGCTTATCAATATGTGGGACATGGTCACTCTCTGAATACTGAAGGTTACAGAAACTATATGTATGATCTTCTTTATTGATGTTAATTTAAGTAAGTTTGCTATTAAAACAAATCCGCCATCATAGCAAAATTCTCCTTAATAAACTATTATCAGCTTAGACACCTGGCTTATGTATGGGCAGTTGGTTCCCGCAGTGACATAAAAATATAATCTTATTATAAGGAGTCAATAATGGATTAAAACGTTCTGCTATCAGTAAAGAAAGTCCTTGCCTCACAAACTCAATGTGTAGGCTTTTATCAATTTCAGAATAAATGATAGGAAATAAAGCGTACTCTTAAAAATCATAACATTCCCCCTTTTCAACAACTTGCTTTTTGTGCAAAGTATACAGGGTATTTAAAATGTCTGATATTCACATATTGTCTTCAAGTTATTTAGTAGAGAAGGAAAAGGAAGACACCCCTCTGCAACTTGCCAACTAATAAAGTATAAATTATAATAAGACAAAACATGACAAATACTATAGAGGTATAAATAAAATGTTACACATAATTAATGTAACAATAGCAAATGACATAACTGGGAAATACTTACAAAATACTTTCTAATAGTTTTCCCACTAAACAAATTCCAGCAGTTTAAGTGCAAGGAAATCCTTATCCTTATTTTTGTTGCTAAATGGATGTGCCTTGGACTAGGTGGATAAACCGGATGATTTGTTTTAGATCAGCACCCCAAGAGATAAACTATAGACGGAAACACAGTATTAACCCAGCACAATAGCTGTGTTCAGGGGTCAGCAACCATTCCATCCTGAACATCCAGTCACAGTCACTACTGGAGAACAAGAATGCCATCCAAGTTTCCATATCTTTAAACATTTTTAAATTTTTTTTTATTGTAGAAAAGAACTGCTATTAGTAACTGCCAGGTTTTTGTTGTCATTAGGGATTTTCTGACCAAATTGGCAGAATTAACTGAGTTCAGGAAGAGGAGAGAAGACAAAGATGTGTTCATGTTCTTTCCCTCTTCCTTCTTACGTAACACATAACAAATGAATTCTGTTGTAGTAAATTGAGAACTGCCAGAGTTAATAGAAATCAACCATTGGATGTTAAATTATAGTGTAATACATTGCTCAACCCACATCATGTAACTAACTGTATTCACTGATAACTTATTAATTTTCTTAATTAAAAAAGTAAAGACAACAAAAGCTGGAACAATTTGAGCATCAAAATAAATAGTAGCATGGGATTAAAACCCACAGAATAAATATCCCTGAGTCCATACTGATATAATAATTGAAAAAATAAGTTAATAAATGGGGGAGAAATGTCAGCTCTTTCTTACAGAATAATTCTAATTAATAAATGTAGAAGGAATGAGAGAAATAGAAGATAATCATTAAAACATCATATGGGGCGGTGGCTCATGCTTATAATCCTAGCATTCTGGGAGGCCAAGGCGGGAGGATTGCTTGAGGTCAGAGGTTCAAGACCAGCCTGAGGTTCAAGATCATCTCTACTAAATATAGAAAAATGAATCCAGCATTGTGGCACAAGCCTATAGTCCCAGGTACTCAGGAGGCTGAGGCAGGAGGATTGCTTGAGCCCAGGAATTTGGGACTGCAGTGAGCTATGACGACGCCACTGCACTCTACCCAGGGCAACAGAGTGAGACTGTCTCAAAAAAACCAAACCAAAACAAAAACACCATAGTAATAATTATTATAAGATCCACTGATGAATGCTAAAATTAGTGGGCAGGATATTTACATAGTCTCAACATATCTACCCTAATATACTTATTAATTACAAAGGAAAAACAATTCTGGCCAGGCGTGGTGGCTCACACCTGTAATCCTACCACTCTGGGAGGCCGAGGCAGGCAGATTGCTCGAGGTCAGGAGTTCGAAACCAGCCTGAGCAAGGGCGAGACCCTGTCTCTACTATAAAAATAGAAAGAAATTAATTGGCCAACTAATATATATATAGAAAAAATTAACCAGGCATGGTGGCACATGCCTGTAGTCCCAGCTACTGAGCAGGCTGAGGGAGCAGGATTGCTTGAGTCCAGGAGTTTGAGGTTGCTGTGAGCTAGGCTGACGCCACGGCACTCACTCTAGCCTGGGCAACAGAGCAAGACTCTTGTCTCAGGAAAAAAAAAAGAAAAAGAAAAAGAAAAACAATTTTGACAATGGTTATACAACATGTTAACATTAACATTAGGGGAAATTGCAAACTTATTTTTCAAAATAATTTTTTTATATAAGAAAGAAACAAAATCTAGAAGAGAGAGAAAATAGTCACCTTTAATGCCAATAAATCATGTCTTTCTTTCTAGTCTTATGTATTTTAACAGCTATAATCATACTGTACAAACAATTTTATATCTTGCTTTTTAAAAAATAAAATCTGAGATCCTTTTAAATATACTTGATTGTTCTTTGTAAAAGCTGTATTATTAAAAAGGGAAACATTATATAATTTACAGCTGATACTTTTTATGTATCAAGAAAAAGCAGAAAGAATAGAAAATAACCATTGCAAAGAACCTGTTGCAGCAAACTGGCTTTAAGTCACAGTTATTAATATTTATGGTATCCACCTTCTAATAGTGATATATCGTTCCTAGCTGGTTATGGTGGCTCATGCCTGTAGTCCCAGCAGCTCGGAAGGCCAGCCTGGCACAGCAGAAGGCCTAGGTAAGCAAATTACATAAGTCCAGGAGTTCAAGATCAGCCTGGGCAACACAGCAAGACTCATCTCTACAAAAAAATTTAAGAATTAGCCAGGGTGACTTGAAGTCCCAGCTACTCAGGAGACTAAGGCAGGAGGATTGTTTGAGCCTAGGAATTTGAGTTTACAATGAGCTATGATTGTGCCACTGCATCCCAGCCAGGCAACATAGTGAGACCCTGTCTCAAAAAGAAAAATCATTTATCAAGCACTTATATCATAGAAGCAATGTGTTAGGTGCTAGAAATATAAAATCACGTAATATTCCTGACTTTCAGGAGGTCAGGTTTAGATGGAAGTGAGACACGGAATGTGTAAGTATAAACTATAAGTATGTAGTAATACAAAGTTTACTTTTATTTTTGAATATTTTAAACTTTTATGTTAATTTTAAAAAACATGACATGCCCAAAATAATTGTTATTGTATGGTATTTTTAAGTGTTCTTCAAATATGACTTTCTTACCAGAATCAATACTGTGCGAGTCAAAATACATGACAGGCTGGAAAAGGTAAAACTTTTACAAAGACAGAAAACAGAGTAGCGGTTGCTAGAGACTAGAGGTGGAAGAAAGGGACTGACTATAAGGGGGCTTGGGAAAACCTTTGGGGATGATGGAAATATTATGTATCTTAATTGTGGTGACAAAGACTATGTACACTCTCAAAACTCAACACAACTGTACACCTTAAAAAGAGAAGATGTTACTTTATGTAAATTATACCTCAACAAATCTGACATAAAAGCATCTGACTTTCTTGCAATGAAATACACATCGTCTAAGTATTTATATAAAACCATCAAGAAGCCTAAACAAGTTATGGGTACCTTTGGCTTAGAAATACAAAACCTACTTTCTGTTGACTATTGGGTACAAACAATTAAATAACTGAAAAAGTTTACAACCAAGTGAGAGGGCCCTTTCAAACGTAATAGGAATCATATGATTCACTGTCTCAGAAATCTGAGTTCATTTCTTTCACCTCCTTGCTTTATTACTGGCTCACTACATGACCTTAAAGCAAATTACTTAATCTTTAAGCTTGTACTATAATCATCTGTGTCGTAATGACTGTTATATTGCCGTTATATGCTGTTAAGATTCTTAAATATAAATCATCACAAACTGCAATACTATCTGTTCTGCATTTGGAGGGCCAGCTTCATAATTCCAGAGGTATATTAGAATACTCTCTAAATTGACATCTCCAGTGATGCAACCATTAAACTAACAGCTTTCTTTTCCCCAGCTTCTCCATCATGGCCCTTGATGGTCCCATTTTAATTTTCCTTAGGTCATTTAACCTTTCCTAATATCAACCAGCTGTAGTTCTATGATTCATAATATGGTAATCAGGGCTAAATAATGAAAAGTTCCTGATTCAGATCTGATGTCTTATAGATACTGCAAATTCAACAATCTATAGTGGACACTTGGATAGCAAACCCAACACCCATTCCCAATCCTCCTCTCTCTCCTGTCTTTACTACAAAGCTAAATAGTCACTTCTCCAATCTCCTTTGCCACTACTGGAAGCCACTGGACTCCATTCTGGCCAACAATACACAAGCTGAAATCTGCAGGAGGCACTGAGGAAAGCATTTCTTGATAAAGGGAACAGATCCAGCTAGCATCTTTCCCGTTCCCCTTCTTCCTGCCTTGAAATTATGTCTTAAGGCAGCTTTAGATATGATGTCTGCAGTTGCAACCATGAGATAAACGAACTTATTATGAATAATGGAACAAATATGACATCACAGAGTACTGTATCAGTCCTAAAAGAGCCTACCTTCAGACCTCTTATGATATGAGATTTTATAAAACCTTATTGCTTAAGACATTCTTGGTTGGGTTTTTCTTGCTTGTGGCTTAAAGCATGCCTAACTTATACAATGTCCAAAACCCAAGTCATCTCCCCCATGCCATACTTTCTCCTATTTCTAAATTACTCAGTGCGGTTAATGGCATCACCAGCTGTTCAAGTTAGAAACCCAATGTCACCTTTAACTCCTTTCTCTACATGACTCTTCAAACAAACACACAGGTAATAGATTAGCAAGTGCCACTAAGTCTTCATTAAAAATGTCTCTCCCTATTTTCCATTTCTAATGCCACTCTCAGTTGCTAGACTGTCCTTCCTAATCCATCTTCTACACTGCCATCAGTTCAACTTCTACAACACAGCTCTAATTAAATACTTTCCTCCTTTAAAATCTTTAGCTTGGCCTAGAGAAAGTTCAAATTCCTTAACGTGACATAAAACTCTCTTGGTAACATTTTCAGCCTCATTTCTTGCCGCTCCCTTTATGCTCCAGCAACCTGGATCTCTTGGCTGTTTTACTCAGGTTACTGGGACTTAATTCACTAAGTTCACTCTACCTGGGATCCCCTTCCCCCTTTCCCAGGTTCTTCCTCCATGTTCCAGAGGGCTAAATACTTGTAGAATACATGTAATACCACATTTGGGTTACAAGCACCACTCTATTATCAGATAGGGTTTGGTTCAAATTGTAGCTCTTCTACTTACATAATAGCTCAGGACCTTAACCAAGTTGCCCAATTTTCAAAACCTCAATTTCTTCATTTGTAGAAGAAGAATTAAACAATAGTAGACTGGTTTGACAATTAAGTTATGCTTTATTCACATAAAGCATTTGGATGCTCTGTACATGACACTATGGCTGTTT
>NC_033679.1:41641126-41655505 GCF_000165445.2 Microcebus murinus | reverse complement strand
CCCCCCGAAGTTTCTTCTCTCTTTACCTTCTCCAGCTTCCCACGCCCACATCAATCATCGACCTTCCTACCAAAACTCCCTCAGTTCCCATTCTTTCTATTACAGGGCAACTCGCGTAGGACAGCGAATACCTGCCCTCATTAACACCCACGCGTCTTATCATTCCTTTCTTCTCGGTACCACCCATGATACCGTCGGTCCGGGAGGCCAACCCGTTTTTCTATTCTCTTCTACTATGTTTTGGAGGGTGATTTAAAGAAAACCAAATATCCCAGTCTGTCATGAGCCACGGAATACCCCATCTTTCTGTGAAATTGCCTACCTATTCTCTTCGCGCGTGCCTTTCGACAATTAAAAAACAACAAACCCAATCTGATGTAGAAAAGACATCTGTGGGCGTTACCTGAGACTTAAGGAAGTGATTTGAGCTACGCCATCTTTAGCCCTATCTCATTGTTAACAATTCCATCTGAAACAAACCAAAGCGAACATATAAAATTAGAGGAAATGCATACGCGCAGTGGAAACTAGGCTACAATGCTACCTGACATTCAGAGAAGTCTGGAAAGGTTTTTTGCAAATTAATACTGCTAGCGACAAGAGTGAACTATGAAGAGACGCCCAACTAGCACATGAAAGGAAATGCCTTCCTGTCCTCGGCTAAGAGAACACGACGCGGTGCGCGAGAAGACACTCAATTTGTAAGCTTGAAATGTCAGGGGTTGAGGGCGAGAGTGAAAAGTAGTCTTTAGCAGTGGAGGTTTAGGGAGACAAATATTTGGCATGTCATAATACTAGGTATAGTATTGCACAACACTCACTGCACACTTATACTTGGGCGTATGTCAGGCTAAGTTATGTTAAATTTTCTGTTACAGTTAACCCCTACCATCCTATTTTTGTGTGTCCCTTTTAATGCCTTTTCACTGTGGTCAGAGAACATACTTTTTTTTTTTTTTGAGACAGAGTCTCACTCTTTTGCCTGGGCTAGAGTGCCATGGCATCAGCCTAGCTCACAGCAACCTCAAACTCCTGGGCTCAAGCGATCTTCCTGCCTCAGCCTCCCAAGTAGCTGGGACTACAGGCAAGCGCCACCATGCCCAGCTAATTTTTTCTATATATTTTTAGTTGTCCAGCTGATTTCTTTCTATTTTTAGTAGAGACGGCGTCTCGCTCTTGTTCGGGCTGGTCTTGAACTCCTGAGCTCAAACGATCTGCCCACCTCGGCCTCCCAGAGTGCTAGGATTACAAGTGTGATCCGCCGTGCCTGGCCCAGAGAAAATAGTTTGTATGACTTGAATTGTTTTAATTTTATTTAGATTTGTTTTATGCCCCAAATATGGTCACTCTTGAAAAAAATGTATACGGTTGGAGTCAGTTATGACATGCTAGTTGATTTTGTTGTTCAAGTTTTCTTTCTTTTTTTTTTTTTTATTTATTTTATTTATTTTATTTTTTATTTTTTTTTTTGTGGCCCGGGGCCCGGCTGTGCCAGGGCGAGGACACGGCGGCCACTGCCTCCGGCCCGCGCCGGCTCGGGCCTCAAGTTTTCTGTATCCTTATTTTCTGTTTACTTGTTTTCTCAATTATTGAGAGAATGGGTAGTTGAATTATTCTAATAAAATTGCTGTATTTGTCTATTTCTCCTTGTAGTTCCATGTTTTGTTTGATGTACTTAAAGCGGTGTTGTTAGGTATATAAGTTTAGATTTTATGTTGTCTTGATAAGTTATCCCATAGACCGTTATTCTTTTTTAAAATGTTTCTTGATAATAACATCTCATTCTAGCTTGGTGTATTTTTCTCTTTTATTTTGTAACCTGATATGAGATTGTAATTTCAGTGTGTCTGGTTTATAGGGTAGAGTACGTTAGGTGCTTGCTTGTTGTATGTTGCATCTAATAATCTTTGATTTGAATTGACGGGGTGCTGCCATTAGTAATTTAATGGTGGATTATTGTATTGTTATGCTTAAATATGTTCTCTGGTATTTGTCTTTGGTTTGTTCCATTGTCTTTTTTTGCTTTTCTTCTGAAGATATTTGGGATGTATGTTAAACCTTTGTATGATAAGATGTTGCCATGCAATGTGGTGGGAAGAATGGTATCGGTATTTACGTTTTGGAGAGATAGAATTATGTAAATGTTGTTAGTCCATTTGTTCTGCCATCCAGTTTAGTCAGTGTTTATTTGTTGATTTCAGCATAGGTGATGATTTATCTGTAGGTGTGTAAGGTTGAGTTGAGAGCTCGACGGTCTATATTTACTTGCAATTAATACTTTATTATGTCGTAGCTAGCTATCTTGGTTTGCATGATTTGGGACAATTCGTGGGTGGTTAAGGGCTAGATGGATTCTATGATGTTGTAATGATTATTGTTCCAATAGATCATTATATTGATTATGGTAATGTGACCTGTGGCTATTTTGTGTTTTGGTTACTAGTGTATGATTTAGGTCTGTTTTCTGTATATGAAAGCTCTTTGCTTTTTGTTTCCATTTGCTGTTTTTATTTCCACTCGCTTTATCTTGATTTTAGAGTGAGAATCTGTTATAAGGTGTAGTGGCATGCCTTGAGGGCAGTAGTATTGTGGAGCTGTGCTTTTATAGACTATTCGGCCAGTGTATCTATAGGTCGTTTATAAGAGGTTGGGGCTTGTACGACAGTTAAATATAAGTTATATTGTATGTGATATACTCGGTCATGCTTCATGCTTGTTGGTAATAGGGTTGGTTTGTATGTCTGTCATTGGTGTTTACTGCTTTATAGTCTGGAATTTTATTAGTGTGAGTGTTTTGCATATTGGTGAGTCTGGATTTATGTTCTGCTGTTTTTGAGCATTTCTTGAGGCTGGTCTCATGAGGGTGGAGAAATTCCTCAGGATTTGCGTGTTCTGGAAAGGCTGTTATGGTTTTGCTTCATTCATTGACACAATAGTTTTGTAGGATATAAAATTCTGGCTGACCAGTTATTTTGTCTTAGAGAAGTCTACAACTAAGATCCCTCATCCCTTCTTGCTTGTAAAGTTTTTGCTGAGAGTCTGACTGTTAGCTCCTGACTAGGTTTTTTTTCATTGATTTCCTTCCGATCGTCTCCTCCCTGCCTCGCACTCACATCGCAGCTCTACCATTCTCGTCCTTCTTTCTTTCTTTCTTGTTTGTTTGAGGACAGCTAGTAGTTGCGTATTTGCCTGGGCTAGAGTGCCATGGCATCAGGCTAGCTCACCACAACCTCAAACTCCTGGGCTCAAGCAATCCTTCTGCCTCAGCCTCCCGAGTAACTGGAACTACATGCATGCGCCACCATGCCTAGCTAATTTTTTTCTATATACTTTTAGTTGTCCAGCTAATTTATTTCTATTTTTAGTAGAGATGGGGTCTCACTCTTGCTCAGGCTGGTCTTGAACTCCTGACCTTAAGCGATCCTCCCACCTTGGCCTCCCAGAGTGCTAGGATTATAGGCATGAGCCACCCTGCCTGGCCTATTTCATTGATTTCTATTTTCACATTTTTCCATCCTTCTGCTTACTGTGGGTTTTATTTTATCTACTTTGTTTTAGCTTCTCAAGATCAAGCTTAGATTATTGACTTTATACTTTTCTTCCTTTTTTTAAACATAGGCATTTAAAGTTAAAAATTTCCCTTCAGGTATTGGTGAGGCTGCGTCCAATAATTTTGATAGGGTGTTTATTTATTTTCTCATCTTGTTATTTCTTCTTAGGCCACTGGTTATTCATAACTCTACTGTTCAAATTTCAAATATTTGGGGAAATATTCTTAATACCTACTTGTTATTGATATTTTAACATAATTCTTTTGTGGTGAGAGAATAGATAGTATATGATTTCAATTTTTAGATATTTATTGAAACTCAATTTATGATCCAGCATGGGAAATTTTCCTTGTGTACCTGAAAAGGATGTGAGTTATGCTTATATCACATTTATAATATCAGAAATTCTACAAAAATTAGTTTAAAATCACTAATTGTGAGTCATGTTTTAATTGACCATCTTTCAACAGAATAGTGAAATTGTGATATCTTTAGCTTCTCCAGTGGGATTATTTATTCTATTTTACCCATCACCCAAAGTTTCCTGTGCTGTATTTATCATTCTATCAGTATGTCTTTTCTGATCTTTTTTTTTACATCTATACACAAAAGAATGACATTGGATGCCTACCTCATAATATATAAAAATGAACTCAAAATGGGTCGAAATATAAGAACTAAAACTATAAATGCTTAAAACATAAGCGTAAATCTTCATGACCTTGGATGGTTTTTTTAGATGTGAAATTTAAAGCACAAAGAACCAAAAAAAAAAAAAAAGGAATAAATGGAATCATCAATATACTAAAACCATTTGTTTGTCATGGATACTATTCAAGAAAGTGAGAAAAAGGAAATATAGGCAAAATCAATATTTATTAAGTCCAGTATACGATATATAAAACTCTTATATCTTCACAATAAAAAAAGGGAACTCAAAAAACCCATTGAAAATTATAAATACAACTTGAAAAGCACTTCCCAAAACAACAGAAAATAATAAAAAAAGCCCAAAAAACTTTTTTCCATCATTATCATTAGGAAACAAAAAAATTCACACCAAGAAAAGCAAACATAAAAAAGTGTTGAGAAATATTGAAAAATTGTCTCTCTATTTACTTTTGATTGGAAATCTGTAAAAGTTTGCAACTGGCCTTGGAAACACCTTATGGCGTTCCTCGAAAATGTTAAGCACAGAATTATTTGTGGGCAATAACTTTCTTCAATTACCAAGCTACTGATCTCTTGAATAATCTTTACATTAAATATACAATATTGATGCCATAAGACACTATACGGGCCAAACATCTCCTCTAATACATAACAAAAGGGCAAATATGTATCTCGCGGAGATATAGCATGACTTCTTGGGTAACGACTCTCCTAACTTTTATACCAGGATATGCCAAAAGGTATTGAATTACCTAACTCCTAACATTGTTCAAAGGTTGAGTGCTGGAATCCTTGGAAATTCCTAACCTATCCTTCTTTACAAACTTTTCATTAAATCAAGCATAGAATAGTAGATACTGGAGTCTGAGGCACCATGAGACATATGAAGAATCCTCATCTTATTCGGTGCAGGACTTTGCATCCGTCTTAACGCAACAATTTTGCGTTGTCTTGCTTGTAAGGGGGTTCCTAACTGGACAACTGTTGTGCAGCTACGGATGTGTGAGGTGTTGGGCTGCCCCCTTTGGATGCCCGACCATGTGCCTTTGCGGATATTAAAATTTATGTGTCTTCGTTCTTGATGATTCCTCCAACAAGCAGAAAGATGGGCAGAGGAAGGAATCACCGCCATCGTCAGCATTAACAACGCTATGCCTCAACTTCCCCCAGCGGGCTTTCAGGCATTATTGAAAAGTGAAAGAGTTATGTCAAGCGCCCATCTCTAGGTGCCTTACAATGGAATGCAATTTCAAATATATAGATCCCAAATAAAGCATGGTTGCTCTGCTGGTTATCTTTCGATGAGGTGGTCTTCTTATCTCTCAACTGGGTTAGTAAGCTTGCAGAGAATATGCTTATCGCTGTTCAATATGCTAACCTTAAATCTCGGTAACCTAATATGAAAGTGGCCCAGTGAATAAGCTCAGAAAGCATTATATCAGCAGTTATAGGACACACAAAATGATATATCATTCAGAAGGTTCCTCACACCCCCCAAATCATCCCGTAGCTGGCAGAAAAATGGCTTTATTTCTCCTACGTAGAATGCAGTAATTTACCCCCCGGCTCACAGGACCTTCACAAGAATGGCTCTCTGACTGATTTGGCGCCTTCATTCAAGGACAATTGAACCGAGCTTTCTCCCATGGTCCTTTCGTCTTGCATTTTTTGCACTATAGCCCAGAGAGTCCATTTCACATCCGCAGCAAGCCGCCTCTCCCCAGAACAACTTCCATGAACCAGAGCCACAGCACATGCAAGACTCATCACCAAACGTAAGTGAAGGCAATGCATGGTCTGTACTACGTGCTCATGCTTTGTATCAGCAATATTTTTTGGATACGTACATCACATTAGGAATTTAAATACCTCATATTGTCCTGGCAAAGATACACCAATTAAAAAAATGAGTGGCCTGACCAAGCATTACTCTTTGTTCTAATAATTTTGTGGTGCGTCGGCTTTGACAGCCGAACGACTGAAGCACCCGTTATAGATCGTCAATTTGTTTTCACAGTCGACTAGCTTTTGCGGTCATGTTCTTCACTAAGATTTAGTGTCTACTGGGATTGCTGCCATTTGCATCATACATTGGTTGTAATGCACACTAATAACACGGATATTTCAACATCTCTATGAATGCGTCTTCAGTTATGGCTGAATCATTTCTTTCATTATTTACCATTTTCAATAAAAACACTGTCCAATGCAAACAGCACCGCTGGATGTAGTTTTTATTTTAATTCAAGCAATATTCTTCTCCTACCATATTCCTTTTCTCTATATAGTAAAGAAGAAGTATAAAATAAAATATAATGTGGCACAGTTACTTGCCAAACAAGAGATTCTTGGATTTGGGTGTTATACTGATGACCAAGCAAATAGTGCACTCAAGAAATGCAGTCTAATATAACCACCAACCAAAGGGGCTATTCCAGCAATCAAACCAGTGGCTTAGAAATATGCAGAAAAATCTGTAGCTCAATACTATATTTTAGAAAGCTGGATGTTGTAAGTTTGTTTGTTATGGCCTCGAAATGGATGATACATGGTTTATTAACGGAACGTTCCTACAAATGAAAGAGAAGATATGTATGAAGAGTGGAAATTTTGATCATATGATCCAGCAACGTGTATTAGTAAACATAGTAGTAAGTGGCTATATATAGATATGACCAAATGAAGAAAAGAGTACACGCACAAAGACGCTGCCGGCTTCACATTTCTTTGAAAATATTCAGAGCGGACACAACAGCCATATGGACCCACGCAGCATATTTACTTTTCACATAATATTTAACGCCATATTGTAATTTTTGAGTATCTTTCGCAAAAGCCCTGTTTAATCAGTTCTTCAGACCATATTGATTCCACTGGTGGCATCGACTGACTGTGATGCACAAGTAATCTGGTGGCAACAGACACTCACATTAAGCGCTGATTGTCTCGGGTGCCTTTATATTCTTTCTTGCACCTCTGCAACAGCTTTAATTCAGTTTCTGGAGTGAAAAATGTAGGAGAGCATTGTGTCAAGCACGAACACATCGGCCCACCAGCGTTCATCTGCGGTTATATAAATGTATCATTTTTCTCTGTTCTAGATTTCACCGTTCTGTTTAATGTAAGTCTTTCCGTGACATGAGTATAATAACTTTGTCAGATGTACACAGTAAGGACACAACTTATTTAATATGGACTTCTGTACGTATGACTTCGAGAATAATTTGGAGTTTTCCCCTCTCTTGTGCATATTACCAGGGTGGTGCAATAACTTTTTACTTATTTTGTCTTTGTAACTTTGTTCAATTGAAGAAAACAAATTGGTCTTCTTTGCCTTATCATAGAAGATTGGTAATCCAAAGAAGTTTAGTCTCTCATTCGTTCCCTGTGATATATATTGTCATTAGGAATCTGGAGAACCATTTGTTACACAGGCTGGCCAGCAGAAGTGTATTATATATGGCAGAGAGTAGAGGGTCTTCTGTGACTGGGTAAGAGTTCAGTGGAAGATGGAGATAAGTTTGGGGAGCAGGATGATATTCATCCGAGATGAAACGATATAATTAACCTGCACACAGTCGGTCAGTGGTATCAAATATTTTCTATCTTCGTTTGGAAGAAAACATATTAAGTTTCTAATGATGAACAACCTTCCGCACACACTACTGAACTGCACACTTCAAACGCCCCTGCAGTCACTGGTCTAGTTTATCCAGTAGACCGCGACACCACGCCACGCCCGCAGGTGCATCACCATGAACAGCCCTGCAGTCATATTCAGCTGTGTCTGATTTTTGTGTCTTCTATCTCGCGAATCACACAGAGTGCGGCTAAATAATAGGAGGAACTGTGCTTGTCAAGTACCTGCTCAGCTGAGACCTGACACTAAGATCGCCTACACAGATGTTCAGGCCAGTTGACCTGTGGCGCGCTAGTCTCATGTGATTGTAGCTATATTATCAGGAGAAGTACAGACCTCTTGTTTCTTCTTGGGTCTAGATGCTGTCACTTGTGCGTATCTACTACTTTAACTATGTAGGGTTATAAAGCCTCGGCAAAACAATATCTGTTTCATCCAGCTGTGCGGTCCTTGGCGCAACAGCCTCTTGCCTTCACAGTTGCTCACAGTGAGTGTGGGGAAATGAAAGGCTGGAGCGAAAAGAGGCAAAGGAAGGAATAAAGTTTGTTGAGAATAAAGCTGAGGCTGGCATGGGAGACCCACCAGGGCAAGGCTGGTTGATGATTGTACATATTTACCTACAAAAAAAGCATGGGCGAGCTGAATTCAGGTTGCCTGTATTACGAGGGTGATCAAGAAATCCAAAGCTTCACTTTAGGCAAAAGACAGGGAGCGCAAATAGGGTCCAACTGGAATTCAGTAAAGGGAAGCAGAAGTCAGGAAAGTTTCAAATGTCAAAGCATGGCACCAGATATGGTGTAAAAGGCTAAATCCAGACAACTAGCCGGCACAAACACAATTCAATGCCTTAAAGGTTGTTTTTATTTATCTTTTTTTGATTAAGAGAGAGTATTAAAACAAATTGTCTGTAATGCCATGAACCTGGGAGTTTAAAGGACCAAGAGATAAAAACTCCAACTCATTGAAATAATGATCTCAAAAATAGACTTTCACTAGTTCAAGCAGACAATGACAGGTTGTGGAATGAAATATCATATCTCTAAGATCCCCTTGTGCATAGAGTGGCCACTTGCCACAGATCAAAATAGCGTTATCGCACATGGGTATACACGTCAACTCCCCCACCACTGCTACATTTTCTGGATCTCGACCTGAACTTATAGCTTTTAACCTTCGGATTCTATGTTAATGGAAATCCATCATTACGTGGAAAGAATTAAATGGAGCGTGGGTCAAGCCTTCCTGACGGAGCGTGTGCATCAGGGCTACCCAAAAGTTCACTGAATCGATCGGAAGCCTTAGGGCGAGATGTGCTGGTAGTATATAAAAGCAAGGTCGTACTGCCCCCATCCTTAGTCTTACACCTGCTTTACACCTCTCTTGCTCTAACATATTAGGGCACGCACGGACTGACAGCACATGCATACACACACTACATATGTGACACACACACACGTTGCAACTCACACACTCAATCAATGTTGGGCACACTCACACACACACCATCATATGCAGCTCACACGAGATCATTGGTACAAGAGGCCCGAGTCTCTTTTGTGGCTGGGATGATGTCTTCGTCTCACTCCCCCAAGCAGTTTATAGGTCATAGAGCTGTAAGCTCTCATCCACTCGAGTATTACAAAAACACGTTAAACTCCATATACCTGCGCAGCCACACATATTGGAAGAGGCAGAGAGCGGTCACGCACAGTAATGGCGCTTAGCTATTTTCTCATCGTTCACATAGGATTCCCGACATGAAATCACGTAAACAGCGACGTAATTGGGTCGACGGGGGAAGACGGTGGCAGTACAATGTTTGAGGCAAGGATTGACGGAGGCTCGCCGCTAATAAAAACGGGATCAAAGTAGGCACATAATATTCTCTTTCACTGTATCAGACAGTCCGAACAATGTGCATAAACCATTATGATTGTATGGTCTGGGGGGGTGTCACCTGCAGGAATTAAATCAGACTTCTGGTGGAGAAGGAGGGAATAGGGCAGGTTATTGAAACCTTAACTCTTAACTCGCTCCAAATATAGCTTGAATAATAAGTACAAATGAATATAAAATGTCATATATTAATACTCCTCAATCGACTCATCCCGATCTCATGGAAGGAAGCGCGCTGAGCATGGAAGTCAGAGCTGAAATGGAAAGAACTATGTGCAATTGGCCTAAGCATGCTTCCCATATTTTTTTCCATTAGTAGTTGGATAACTAGACTAAGCTGCATTAATTACATATTCACTATATTTGGAACAAATCTTGGAAAAACAAGAATAAACATAACCTCAATAAGCACACGGTCATTTGATTAAATGGTGTCATACTTGCACACCACAGGGATTTCTAGTATGCTCAACTAGTTCTTGTGTTAGATTAAGAAGAAGATTGGCATACCAATCTGAGAAACTGGTTAGATAACACATAGGTCGTGGTGTCCTGGACCCAAGGTGGTCACAAGTTGGCGATGGGCAGATCTCTTGGCCGTCCTGAACCCTTATTATACTTCTGTACTCCTGAGAATTGTTTACATTTGTTTCTATTTATATAAAACACTTAAAAAGCACTTTATATATAATAAGTTGGCACCCTAGGGATTAGACTTTGTGCTCGGATTCCTGGGCAGTCGTAACCCCAGATACTTGTATACATCTCTCTGTACATTATGAGTATGCTAGATTTCACTTTTTTCACTTAGTAACGGTGACACATTTTCTTAGGATCTGCCACCTTCCTCTTCTGCACTCACCCCATCTTGGAGAAATTACTGTTCTAATCCCAGCGGACTTGTGCCTTACCTTGCACCTGGCCTATGTGTAGAAGACAGTTTCTCGACCCTGTCTGGCGATTTGAGTGAGACACCGGTAATCGGAAAGGTCGTCTCTTCATCCGCTAGGGGTCCGCACGCAGTTAGCACTATGTGAAATCCATTGCACAGCCACACTCCTCCCCATCCCCTGGTATGATTTACGCAAACAGACCCTCATTGCTCCACCTGGTCACGAGCGTTCCTACGCGCGGCCAGCCAAACCGTCGTCAGCTTGTCAAATTGGTAGTCGCAAGCCGCATTTAGCGTCTCGCGCTAAGTGCTATGATTTCACCATAGATTCCCTGTAAGCCAACACAAGCGTCTTACCCCCAGCACCTGGGGCGGCCACTTTTAATGCATAGTCCTGCCACTCCTATGCGGACCATGACAGCCCCACCTGTCCTTCACCCCAAAGTTTCAGACTTAGAGTTAGACTCTTCATGCTGGAACTGAAAGTCCCTGATTACCAGCTACCTGAAGGTCCAACCTTCTTGCTAGATTCGGATCAGCATGGGGGTAGACTTTATAGAGTCACATAACTGCTCCACCATACAAACAAAGAGGAATAGTTTGTAATTTGATCATGTACACCCTTTCCTACCTCCAGTCATCTAGGTTGTGTTCGCATAAAAGATACTCTCTAGGTCCACAGCCACAGCACAATCTGTGAAGATCTTGTCAAGTTCATGGGTCCCTTGTAGACCCATGGGTCTGAATATGGTCTAATTTGAGATTAGCAAAATAAAATGTCATTATGATTTTACTTAATTTTCAATAAAAGTTTTAAGTTCTATATTCTGAAAGATATTATAAAGGGGGTGATGGTTTAGAGATCACACAGTGTTCTTCAGTTTGTTTTGGTGTGACTTCCCGCCCCCTCCGCCTGGTTTCTTAGGTTGAAGCCCTGGATGGATTGATAAGTTAGTCTGGCTGCCAGTATAGATCCAGTGAGGTGGCACGCGACCTGTCTGTCTGTCGGAATCCCCTTTTCTAGATGTACTCAGTACACCGCTTGTGGCATGTGTGAAACTATTAACGCCCGCTCGTCCATGGGACCTCTATCCTTGGGATCACGCACGCTCCTTACTCCACCGCGTCTCCCTCGCCCACGCGTGTTGTGTATCAGCACCTGAGACCACCGCCCTCGCACTCCAGCCTCTCGGTCGCTCCAGGCCGCTCAGGTGCGGCTGCACAAAGCAGAGCCTCCACCTAACCTGTCGTCACCCTTTGTAGGCCCTTATTCAAATCGATTCCCCCTCCTTGGCACTGCAAGATCCCTGGGCTCTTCACCTCCTGCAGTCACACAACCAAGAGGTGAGTCCGACACTAATCATGATGAACGCCCGATCGAATGGACTGGAAGAAGAGCACAGGGCTTATGCCTCTGTTTTTTATGGTGGGATTGAACCTTCTTATCTAATGGATCTTTTTGTCATGATTTTGAGGATCTGCATACTTTCAGACACCACTGTACGTGGCATTCCGTCAGCGTTGGGACTGGGAAAGTTGAAAATAACAGTAAGGGTCGTCCAGGGAGGGGAATTGAATCGATACACAGGATCCGACGACCTAGGATTTCCTCTCAAGTGTCACTCGACTCCAACCCTCTGGGTGTCTGTTAATGTTAAGAATCAATGATAACATTAGCCAAGAAGATCGGGCCTCCTCTACCAGTCCTCCGATATATTGGCACAGCATGAAACGCACAATACCACTGTTAGAGTAGATGGATTCGTGCACACAAGCGTCCATATAATGAACGAGGAAAGGACTGAGCTCAGAGATGGTGAAAATTTACACTAGACCAAGACTCCATGCAAGGCAGTGCACGGTGTACAAAAACATTCAAATGATCTCGTACACAACAAACACGTATTAATCAGGGAAGTATAAATAAATGAAATCTAAAAAAAGTCCCACAATGCCCATTGTGCACTAGGCCCATTAAAAGATACAGATCTGACCAGCCACATGAAGGACATCAGTAAAATTGTACACGTAACAAAAAGACACATGAAACAGAGAAAGAATTGCAAACGTTATGGATAAAAGGTAAATTTATTGAGACATTAAAAACTTAGATGGCGTATGAGGAATGGATGCAGACGTGTAAAGCCCTGAATGATCACGCCCGAAGAGAAATACCAGGGGCTGTTTGAGTGAGGCTGTAAAGCGTGGTGGTTCACGTATCGCGAGCTATTGTTTTCCTCATGGGAGGTTCAGATTCAGTGCGATTTTGTTTGTGAAGACGACTTCGCTCGCTAAATACAGCAAAAGTGGTGAATGTGGAAAGCAGATTGAATGTTGTGTAGATGGTTTAAGTTGGGATAAACAATGAAAACCCACATGTATCACAGCCAGGGGACTTTGGCAGAATCAACTTTTCTTCCAATAACGTGCCCTGTATTGTCCCTTCGTTTGATCTATAACTGGCACGGCAAGGCAGAGCACAGCTCAACGAGAACTGGCGGCGTCAGGAGGCCGGACGCATCGTGCGTCATACTTGCTGGTCCTTGTCGTCCACCGTGCTCGAAACTTGCAGACTTCGCCTGGATACGTCGTCCCAATGGAGAGTAGGGGAGACGATGAAGTGAGAGAAGAACCCGCGAGTCATGCTGGGCTGAAGGGAACGGGCTGCAGGAGGGCCTACGGACGGAGACCACCGTCGAGGAGGACTTCACCAGAATTACAAAGGGCTTAGGTAAGTACTGAAAGGGTGCTCTTGGTATTACGCGTAGAGCGCAGGACTCACCAGACGGTTGGCCAGACAGAGGTCCACATTTCGGAAGGCGTCCTGTACCTGAACAGAGTGTGTGCTGCACGGGGGGCGGGACGAGGCACTTTTTCATCTTCCATCTTGGAGCACGAAATAGTCGACGGGACTCTGATACTGTTTCCATTTTCTAGTCGTGACCGTGAACTTCAGTGAGATGGACAGATGAGGCAGACGATTGGGGTCAAGGAGACCCAGTTCTGTCTGAATGTCTCAGACTGGTGCCTCCCAGCCCAGCCCAAATGAGAACCAGGCTTGTGGGGAGGCATTTCCCTTTTCCCCCGTGGGGTGGCTGATGACGAACCCATGAGGGAAACCCAGCTCCAGAGTGGCCAACCTTGGTGTCTTCTCTGGTCCTGCAGACACGTGTGGTCTCACGCCATCTGCTAGCCAGGTCAGTAGAGGAGACGCCATGCACCCCACCTCACCCTGCTGCTGTGCTCCGGCGATGAATGGAAGAGGAGGCTGAGACCTGGTGGGGGGACCCACCCACAGCCAGGCCCTGCTTTAGGCTACGGAGAACCGAGGCTTCAGGGTTCCCTGCAGAGGAGAAAGGACTGACAAAGGTACAAGTGACTCAGATCCCTTTAGGCCCAAATTCTACAGGGAATTCTTATCCAGGGCTGGTCTGGGCACCGGACTGCGGCAGGTCAGGTGAGTCTGTCTCGACTTCCCAGTGCCTCCTCACTGGGTACAAGGGGATACAGCCTGGTCAAGCGCTCGAGGATGGAAACAGCAGTTCTGGCTGACTGACGGTGGATCTGAGACTCATGCGAGACTGAGAGCTGGACCTGAGGGGTGGAGACGTCTTGGGTCCCCAGCGTCTGATTGCCGTCCAGGGACACCTCCCTAAATCCACTCCTCTGCGACTGAGTCAGACCTCTGTCTCACCCACTCTGGGCAGCCCTGTGACCCTCCCCTCTCC
>NC_033679.1:41616746-41631126 GCF_000165445.2 Microcebus murinus | reverse complement strand
TTCCCCCAGCCCAGTTCCGTTCCCTCTGGACCTCGGGAGCCCCCCAGGGGCACAGGGTCTTTTCGGGGTGCAGCCCATCGCCAGCAAAGCCTGGGCACAGTAGGTGAAAGGGGCCACGTGCCCGGTAGCCGCCTCTCATTATTGCCGGCTGGCTGCTTCCAAGCAGCCGGCAGATCCTGCGTTCCTCGGCTCTGCAAGGCCGTCCCTGCCCCTGGGGGTGTGGAACCCAGGCGGAAAGACGCCCAGTGGACCCCAGGAGCAGAGGTTGGCTAGCAGGGCTGCTGCCACCCCGCTCGGGGGTCAGCACGCAGGGGCACACCAGAAGTTGCCACTTGGGCCATATGGACCAGAGAGAGCAAGCACTGGAGGGGGTGTTGTAGGGCATGGCTGCGGCCAGGGGCTCCCTCCAGCCCTGACGGCCTCAGCGAGGTTCCCAAGGGGCCTCGAGCCCCGTGTGAGCTGGCCTCCCCCAGGGCTGGCCGGGGCACCTCTGGGGACCGACGGACCCCAGGGCCCCTCTCTGCCTCAAGCCTCCCTACTCTCTGTCGGAGGGCAAACTGACAATGGACCCGAGTGACAGGCACGTCCTGCTCCTACCTGGCCGGCCAGAGCTGAGCCACCTGCCCTCGTCCTGGCTCTGAGGCTGGATGAGGGCGGACCCACCGGCTTCCTAAGCTGATGGGAAAACCCCTCGGTCTGCAGTTTCTCGAGGGCCACTCTCCCCCCCGATCCTCCCACTCCCCAGCCCCCGCGGACCTGGGTGGTGACCATACCCGGTGGCCCCAGATGCCCGGCCAAGCCAGAGCAGGGCATGTGTTTCATGCAGCGGTTCTCAGTGCCGCCTCGGGAGGCTCGTGCCAAAACCACGAGGATTTGGTGCTCACGAGGACGACGGGAGAGGCCCAGCGGTGCCGGCCAGTCACACCGTGCCTCTGCTGTGCTGTGGGGCCAGGGGTGCCCAGGGCTGCGCCACCCAGGGCAGGGACGGTCGGAGACACACGGCACACCTGCCGGGAGCAAGAGCGGCTGAGCCCTGCTCCGCGTGGAAGGTGCTAGGAGGGAGGGAGGGAGAGTCTTGTCTCCTCTCCAGGGGTCAGGAGGCCTCTGGCCTTCCTTGCTCCTTGCAGAAAGGTATTACGTGTCTCCCTCAGGGCCCCAAACCAGATCACGGCGCAGTCAGCAAATTCTTTCCCACCGAGGGGCCTGAGTCACTGCGTGCTGTGTCAGGGCCATGGACTTCCAGAGGCAGAACACATCTTGGCTCTGCGTCACCGACCCCAGGACCCGTCCCAGCGGAGTGGCACACTCACGGTCACGCAGCCGAGGGGTGTGCAGCTGCGCGTGGGCGCCCGGTCTCCTGACGTCCGCCCCGGAGTCGCCCCCCACCTTCCACCGTCTGGGTGTGTAGTACTCAATCGGTGCGGGAAGGGGGTGGGGATTCCAGCTCCAGGCGCCAGCACAGGGCCTCTCTCCTGTACACACACAGGCGTGCAAAACACATGTAGACACACATGCACACACATAGGCACACACATGCAAACGCACACACACACCATGCACGCATACACACAAGCACACACAAATGCACACAAACACAACACACACAGAAGCGCACACATGCAAACACATGCATGCAACACACCACACACAAACGCACACAAAACAACATATGACGCCTGCAAACACACACAAGCACACACGCAAACACGACATGCAAACACGCAGAGCTGATTCTGATGGAGGGTCGAGCTGAGAGCAGGCAGTCTGGGGCAGACGCCAGCCCCGGCCCTGACCTGTGGGACCGGCGTGTCCGTGGGGGACCTGACCTGGGGTGTGCAGCGGGACGCCCTGCAGCACAGCGAGCCTCGAGGATCCCGGCGCGGCACTGAGGGCCTCTGTGGACGGCAGCGCTGCTCTGTGGAGGCGCGGGGCCCTGGTGGCTTCTGCAGGGCGGCTCAAGGGGCAAGTCCCTGCTTTTCCATCCTTTCGAGGGAGGATGGCTGACGGCAGGGAGAGAGCAGGTGGGAGCAGGTGCCAGGAGAATGCAGGTTCTCTGAGGATCGGATCTCGCCTGCGTGCCCAGCCGGGGCACAGTGCTGGCTGCGCTCTCAGCCCCGCGGCCGTCGAGGAAGTGCACGGCGGTGCCGGAGCTGTGCCCGCAGAGGGCGCCCGCCCATCCCAGGCTACTGAGCCTCGGCAGTGCAGCTCCTGCCAGGTGCAGCCAGGTGCTCAGGCCCAGACACACCAGGTGAGCTGAGAGCCCCGACTCAAGTCCCCCCTCCGGAGAGGGGCAGGTCCCCTGCAGCCAGGGCCGTGGGGGGGAACCGGCCCCCAAAGTGCCATGAAAGCAGACGCAAGTCTTAGCTGCTCCTCAAAGGGCTTTATTAGGAAGGAAGCTTTTCTGTAGGTCACATGTGCATGTGAGTGTGTGTATGTGTGTGCATGTGGACCTGCATGTGTGCATATACGCATATGCGTGTGCACCTGCGTGTGTGCACATGTACATATGTGTGCATGCATGTGCACATACATGTGCACATGTGTGCACATCTGCATGTGTGCGCGTGGGTGTGTATGCGTGTGTGTGTGTGTGTGTTCCTGTCTGGAAAAGCACTTTTCCCAGCAGCCCTGGAGCTCAAATGCCCTTTCCCTGGGGTTTTAGGGCTGATGAGTGTAATATTTTCAGAGCTGTGATCTTGTCATTGCAAATGAACTGCTGTGTAGAGCAAGATGGTGACCGTGGCCAGAAATCAATGCACTGATCAATCAATCAGTCCATCCAAGGCTTGTCACTCGTATTTGCCTAAGGGGCAGAGAGAAAGCGGGAAAGCACTGAGGCCCTCTGACAGGCGACTCGCGGAAAGGGACGGAATCCAGCCTGGGAGGGGGAGGGAGCGGAATCTCAGGGCTTTCGCAATAGCCGGGTCGGGGAGGCTGGAGAACGTCAGAGGGGATGACCAAGCCTTGGGCTCCGGGCCGCGGTGGGAGAGCTGGCCTGGACTCCAGGCACAGGGAGACCAGCTCCAAGTTCCAGGGGGTCCTGCGTCTCAGTCGGGGATTCAGAAGTTCGGGCAAGCGGGAGACGGAGACCTGGAGGAGAAAATTACTTTTCTTTGTACAGGCTGTAAATAATTTCGACTCTAAACTGGGAGACATCGCCGCTGCGGAATTAACCAATCCCAACAATGCGCCTGGCTAGTTCCGTTTGTTTCCCAAAGGCCCTAACTCCCCCGACCGGGGGCCTGGGAGCCCCGATCCGCCTGCTGGCGTGGGCTTGTGACCCGTCACAGGCGTGTCCCAGGTCCCCGGCTCCCCCTCGGCGTGCCTGTGAGGGGTCTCACCCGCTTCTGACCTTCCCCCCTCCCCCAGCACGTCTCCCCTGGGCGTGGGACCACCCCCCTCCCGTTTGCCGGCTGCCTGGCAGGGCGGAGCCCTGGCGCTGTCCTGGCCGCAGTCGAACTGCCCCTAGTCGAACTGCCCCTGACATCTGCGTAATCCCATCACAGCTCACAGAGAGCCGACCCCGAGCCAGTTCATCGGCCCCTCACGCAGCCCCGGGCAGAGGGCGTGTATTGACAACCGCGCCACATGCACACGCCTGGGTGGAGACCCGGCTGCGTGTGTGCGGGCTCGTGCCAAACTCAGTGCGACAGGCGGTTTCCCTCGAGAGGGAGGCGGGGAGCTCAAGGACAGCGGGGCCGGGGGATTGCTCGGGAGCATGTGCCGGGCCCCCTGCAGAGCGCCTGGCGCACAGTAGGCGCTCAGTGAACAGGAGGAGAAGCAGGAGCAGCGGGGCAGCGTTTCTGCTCTCCTCGTGCGGGGGGACCCTGCGGGCAGAGCGGTGCAGGCAGGGGCTGGCCTGACCCGCTGGCCACCCCGATGCTAAGGGAAAGCCCTCGAAGGACAGCAGGGAGCGTTTCCGCAGCAGGAAGCCAGGGCCCCGGGTTAGGCAAGATCCCTTGGACACGGCGAGAACCTCTCTCGGGAGCTGCCAGGGCACAGGGAGCCACGCAAGGCCGTGGGGGTGGGTGACGACGGAAAGGCCTGGGTGGGAAGTGACCAGGTGCCAGAGCGTGTGTCCCAGGAGGAGGACTCGGGCTGCACGGCCATCCCCGCGGGAACGGGGCAGGGATTTTGTGATGAGGACCACGGCTTTCTCTTTGGCCTTGCCGGCTATGAGACCGGCACCCCGGCCACTGGCCACTTGTGGCTAATTCCGTTCCAGTTAACTGAAATTCAGTAAATTAAGAATTAGTTCCTCAGGCCGCCCGCTTCCCCTGCTCGGTGCACGGTGCTGGGGGGCACGCAGAGCGTCCCCACCCCCCCAGAAGGTCCTCTCCCACACAGCGGCTACCGCGGCCCCAGGCATCCCCGCGGGGTGGCCAGGAACGGGAAAAGTTACCAAGAAGTGCCGAGTGTCCAGCCCTTGACGGTCGGAGTCTGATGCTTCCACGGTGAGGGAGCCGTGCACGGCGGACCCCGTGCTGAAGCAGACGTCCTGGTCCCCGACCCTCCCTGCCAACGCACCGGCAAGCGGGCCCGGGCCTGGCTTGGAGGTTTCCTCCCTGCATGGCGGAGAGACGGGCTCAGCGGGGCGGAGGGCAGGAGGTTCCCAGGCGGGAGGTGCACATGCGAGTTGGAGCCCCTCCTGGCCTGGAGAGCGTGGCAGCAGGAAGGAAGGGGGGAGGGGAAGGTGCCCCCTCCAGGGTCCGGCGGGAGGGGGTGCGGGCAAGGCGAGGCCACCTCGGAAGCAGAGCCCGCCGCCGCCGCCGCCGCCGAGCATCAGCCTGCGGTGCCCCGTGGCCCCGGGAGGCCCAGGGCCTCACCTTCTTCAGCTGCTGCGGCAGCTGGGCAGGTGGAGGCGGCTCACTGTGGAGGCTGGCCTTGGACCTTCGGGTTGGGGGCGGGTGGAGACTGTGTCTGTCGGCTGTGGCAGCCTCAGTGGGGCCCTGGCAGCCTCAGTGGAGGCTGGGTCCTGACCAGGACAGGCAGGAGCCGCCTGGGAGAGCCTCACACTGAGACGCCGGCGCAGAGCAAGAGCAAAGCCCGTGCCTCCTGGGCGGTCAGAGCAGCCGACGGGGCTGGGTGGCCGTGGTGGCCCTGGCTCAGAATTCCCGCCTCTGTCCCAGAGAGGAGGAACTGGGGCCCGAGCCACACCTGCTGGGTGGGTGACCACGTGCGCCCTTCCTGGCTGGCCTTGTACGGAGCCGTAGGGAAACAGCAGAGTGTCTCTGTGGCGAGTGACAAAGACCCGACTCAAATCTGCAAGAACAGGGAGTCCGCTGCTTCCTGTGACCGGAGGTCCAGGCAGGCTTTCTTCCGGCTCCAGCGGGGGCTAGATGCAGAGCACGGCTGATGTCGGCGGCTCTCGGTGCCAGCGGCTCTCTCCGCTCTGCCATCTGCATCGCGGCTTGTTCCGGGGCTAGCTCCACGGTGGCCGTGCGGCCGTCAGCGGCTCCATGGACCCCACAGGAACGGCACGCGCCCTTCTCCCCAGAGTCCCACACACGGTCTCGCCGCTTTCCGTCGGCTCTGTGTCCGACACCGGCCCGTCATCCCGTGGCCAGGGCAGTCCTGTGCTCCGTGGCCACCTGGGGCCAGGGCTGGCGTCGGCCCCACCTGCGGCCAGTGCGCTGACCGGGAAGGGGGGAAGATGCGAGCCGCCCACGCACGCAGCTCGGAGAGCAAATTGCGTTTGGTCGTCATTATACGTGGCAGTGGATTTAATCACTCTCAAGCGGTTTTTGTTACTGTGGAAGGGGCTGAGGCTGAGGAGCACCTTTGGGCGGGCGTGCTGTGGGTGTTGACCGGCGTCTGCCTGCCCCAGGCTGACTTGAGGCGTCACGGTCAAGGTGCCGGTGCTCAGAGTGGACCGGGGGCTGCTGGCTCCTCCAGAACCTGTCAGAGCACGTGGTGGCACCGAAGCACGCGTCACAGCCCGTTTTCCTCAGTCCAGGGGCAGTGCCGTGGCAGAAGGCGTCGTTAATGCCTAACCGCTAATGTCTAAGCCTCATGCTTCATTCCGGGTGCAATTCTAAAGCCCAGACCATGGCCGAGCCTTGGAATTTGCCCTTGGGTCACAGAAAACGCTAAGACATTGTTAATGAGGCTGTGCCTCTTTGCAGAAACTCTCAAGGTGAAATGTTTTCTGGGTTTTTCCAGGGGCTGCTTTTGTTTTTCTTTCTCCTTTCTTTTCATTTACTGCCATCGATGCAAACCCCTTAAGCCTGGAGAGGCTGTAGGAACAAAATGGACCCCAAAACTGGGGGCAGGGGTTGGGGACTGCAGTAGCGAGCGTGATCACGCTCGGGGCAGGAGGAGAGACAGAGGCGGCTGCTCGGTGCCTCCGCAGCCCGGGGCCTTCAGGAGACCGGCTGGACGGGGCACAGCTGACCGGCATGAAGAAATGGGCAGCAAAACCCCACTCGTTCGCCCACCAGTAATTCAGAATTCGGATAATTTTAAGAACGTCAAGGCCGAAGTTTAACCTGGTTCTTACCTGAAGAAATGTAACCTGACACGATGACTTACAATGAAAACTAATATTGGAAAATTATCTACTCAGGGGGACATTAAAAGCACGTAAGGGAGCGGACGTTTAAAATCGGCCCCGGACAACCGGGGCCCAGCCCACACCTCTGTGCCGCGTTTCGGTGCCTTTCCATGCAAGGGTTCTGCATTTTCCTGACTTAAAACTGACCTTTGCCACTGAGTAACCTTGGGGAATCATTACAAACTCTCTTTGAGCTCCGGTTTCTTCATCCAGAAATTTCTGGGTCGCAGGGTCACTGTGGCGGTGAAATGGCGCAGCCCACGCCCCACAGTGTTCCTCGCCTGCCCCGTGTCCCAGCAGAGCCAGGCGTCCCCCCCATGTCCCCTCCGCCTCGGGTCGGGCTCTCCCCTTCCTTCTCCGTGGGTCCAAGCCCCACCTTCCCCTCAGCGCCCGGCTGGCATTCCACTGCTTTCGTGCAGCCTTCCTGGACCCCTCCCGCGGCGGGAAACCTCTCCCTCCTGTGAACGCCACGGAGCCTTCCACGCCCTGCGCCACATTGTCCTCTGCACGGCAGCCACTCCTCGGGGCGCTCCGTGGTCTCTGCTGGCCTGCGGGCTCCCCGAGGGCCAGGGCTGTGTCTCCCGGCCCCTCTCGCCCGCCCCGTTCCCAGCCTGGTGTCTTCCAGGCAGCGCGCACCCAACACCCGGCGAAACACACAGTGCGTCTTCCAGACCGTCCCCGGCCGGTCTCCGCGGCGTGGGGTCTGGCTGCAGCGTGGCCCGAGAGCAGCTATCACGGGCTGTGTCTGTACGGTTGCGGCAGGAACCGGGTGACACCCGCTCCCCTCTACCCACCGCCACCCACCTCTGATTTGTTTCCGAGAGGAAGGAGGACGTCACAGAGGAAGCACCTCCCCTCCTGCCCTCGCCCCAGAAAAGCAGGTGACGAGTGGGCATCAGGGACTCTGCTTCCCACCAGCCTATGGGCCGGTGTGACCGTTACGGACGTGGCAGTGGTGGGTGAGGTGCTGCCGGCAGAAATTCCGGACGGACTCGGGGCTGCGTGCAGGAGGGCAGCTTCAGTCCAGGATGGCAAAATGCCCCCAGCAGGGCCACGGGCTCCCCCGGGCTCCGGGGGGTGTTGGGAGGGTTCGGAGGCAGCCCCGGCAGAGGCAGCAGCCAGGGACAGAGCCGTGACTCCAAGAGGCCTCCTCGGGGTCACAGGGCCAGCCATGTCAGAGGAGAGGCACAGGCTGTACCGGCAGGCCGGTCTGAGGGCGCCCCGGACCGGGAGAGGGTGCAGCGGGCGTGCCCGGGCAGAGCGAGTGTGGGCTGTCTGAGGGGCGGGGGCAGGAGTGTCCGGGGGGCCATGAGGAGCGGGTGAGGGCCGTGATCTGCAGGTGGGCAGCTCGGAGCAGGCCGTGGGGGAGTCTAAGCAGCGAGTGTGTGACCAGAGCTACCAGGGGACTCAAGGCCCCGTGCCGGAGGCATGGCTTGCTCGCCAGCAAACTCCCTTCGCCTCCTCCGTGCCTGGGGCCGTAAATGACTCTGGGGCCTCCTCCCCTGCTAGTCCCAGTTCAATCCGTTGCGGGGGGGCGGGGGGGCTGTGGATCAAGCGTCTGTCTGCCCGGAGCCAGCCTGGGGGGAAGTGGTGCAACTCCAGGCCGCCCCAGTTTCCCTCTTCGGTTCCCGCCTCTGGCCCCGGTCGTCTGCCACAAACACCAGGAGAGGGAAGAGCCAAACAAATTTGTTCTCCCCGAAGAACGAAGAACGAGACGAGCTGACAAAGCGCGGGCCTGCTGGGCGCAGTGGGGCAAGAGCCTGGCAAAGGTGTCAAGGAAGCTGATGCCAAAGACCAAACCAAGACGTGTTGGCTGTAGCGGTAGCGGGCAACCGGTTTCTGACAGCTAGCGGAGCTGCAACTCAGTAAACATTTTCTGTTGATTAGACTGGCTCGGCCGTCTGGCCCATTCGTGTTCTAGTCTTGCGTAATTTCTGCCGTCAGACCTAAAGTGCTGGAAATCTGCTCTTTTGTAAGGCCTAGGCGTGCACCCTGCCAGCTCCTCACTTTCTGTGTCGCCTGTGATTTCCTTGTCCAAGTTTCACGCACTTGGATACAAATGCAGACCGAATTCCAGCTGGGATACATGGAGTATTGGAACTGTCAAAGCTATTCCAAGTGTGGTCTCCAGATCATTCATAAATAAGTTGTTTTCCGTAACAACATGATAACGGCCCGCTGATTGCCTAGTTGCCCCATGTGCTGTGCATACAGTTCTAAGTTTCTCCACTGTCCAAGAGAGGTGTGAGTGATTCTTGATTTTTTTAGATGAAGCTGCCTGAAATCGGAAGGCTTAAGTAACTGCCTCAGGTAGGCCATGCAGCTAGTATGTGATGAGCTAACCTGGGATTTGAACCCAGTTCTGTCTAAGCCCAAAGCCTGAACACTCACCATTGCCCCTGTCGCGTTCTCCATTGCCACGGTGAGGCCAAGCTTTCTCTTCTAAAGCACCAGATTTGGAGCCCGGTGGCATCTTAGGATTCTCTACTAGAGAGCTGAGACCTAAGTCTCAGCTTTAGATGAAGACCTAAGTCTTCATCTAAATGATAAACCGTGTCCTTAAGTTTCTGACGGCCCTGCAAAGGAGAATAATCCCCTGCTCAGCTGGAAGCAGCTGCACACACACCTGCCTGCCTGCACGAAGCTGCTGGACCATGGATTGTAGGTGACAAGGGCACTAAAACCCTGAGTATGTGTTTGATGCCGTGAGCTGAAATCACTGGGGAAGGCGTTCCAAAGGAGAGTGTTTCTGATCCAGATACCGTAAGTCAACTAGGATTTCGAAGAGCTAAAAGACAGAGAAGGCCAACTTTGCTTTCTGGCAACGTGGTGGCTAGATGCCCTAGAACTTGTCTCCATATGGCTAAACTTGCTGGATACAAAATTCCTTTGACATGCATCACTGAGTTTGCAGAAAGGTGAGTGTAATTCCTAGGGGCTGAAAGCAAAGAGAAGAATTGCCAGTGCTGTTGGTACTCCTGGCTGCGTACAGCAGGGCTGGCAAACGTTTTCTGTGAAGGGCCAGGTAGTAAATATCTTTGAGCTTTATAAGCCCGGGTGGTCTCTGCTGAAACTACCAAGCTATGCTTTGTAGCAGGAATGCAGCCCCAGACAATATGTAAGCAAAAGAGTGTGGGAGCCCTGGACTCAGGGTGACCTGCGTTTGACCTCTGGGCTTTGTCAATCCATACTTTGCCAATATCTGAGTTTTAATGCCCTTTGTGGATCTTCTGAACTTGGACCCATACGAGGTGAGAAGATTGAACTAAGATAATCCTTATATACAGAAAACAGGCTTCCCACAGAGAACGTGGACCAGGAGAAATAGGGGCCCTAGCAAAAGAAGACAGATGGGAAACCTGTTTTATAAGATTATTCTGGGGGAAAAAGAAATGAGAATTTGTTACTATAGTTAGGCCTGCTGTGTGGTTTGAATGTGTCCCCTCCAAAATTCAGGTATCACCAAGGTGATGATATTAGGAGATGGGGCCTTTAAGGGGTATTTTGGCCATGAGGCCCCTCCCTCACAAGCGGGGTTAAGGGCCTTATAAAGGAGGCTGCAGGCAGCATTTGGCTGCCTTGCTTCTCAGCTGTTCTGCCAGATGGGGACTTGGCGTCCGCCCTTCTGCAGGCAGCCTCACCAGACAGCCAACCCCCGGTGCACTGTGCACTGGCCCTTTGGACTTTTCCAGCCCTCTACAACGTTGGGGTTGAGAACTCATTCTATTCACCCAGTCTCAGGTGTCTTGCTGTAGCAGCACACACAGACTAAGGACACTCATTACCCTGACACTGGCTTTGGGGGGGTTTTTTGAATTTATTAATACCTGCATCACATAGAAACTCAAGCTACAAAATTAACTTGAAGCGGATTATTGGACCGGTAGTGGGCCCTTAGGAGTTCATAATCCAAAGTCAACACACTGCACAAGGGAAACAAGCCCCTGTGAGCAAGAGTCAGGCAGAAACAAACAATGCAGGCCAGGCGATGGTGGGCTCACGCCTGCTTAATCCTAGCTCTCTGGGGAGGCCGAGGCGGGGAGGAGTCGCTCGAGGTCAGGGGAGTTTGAAACCAGCCTGAGCAAGAGGCCAAGACCCCACTCTTACACAAATAGGAATTAATCGGCAACTTATATTATATAGGAAAAATTATCTGGGCCATGGTGCACATGGCCTGTAGTTTCCCAGGCTACTCGGGGAGGCTGGCAGGCAGAGGGAGGGGATTGCTTGAGCCCAGGGAGTCTGAAGGTTGCCTGTGGCTTTAGGCTATTGCCCTCGGCACCACTGTTAGCCTGGTGGCAACACGGTGAGACTCTGGTCTCAAAAATAAATAAAAATAAAAAGAAACAACAATGGCGCAGAATTCTTCCTGCAGGGATCCGATGCCTTGCAATGATTGCTTCTGAAAATGGTTTACAAAGCAAAACGGGAAATGCAAAAAAAGGACTGGAGTATATCTCAAGCCAAGGCGAAGAAACAGAGGGCAAAGTTCCAATGGTGGCGGATAAGAACATCTTAAGGGGGTGAAGAAAGGGGAGCGAAATTAGGGTCTGACGCATAGTCATTTGAGGCCTATTAATGAACAGGGTGAGGTTTTGAACGTTGGCTCACACTCATCGTGCACTAAGAGAGTGCATGGGGCCAGAAGATACAGGATCTGCCCCTCAAGGGGGGCTCCAAGGTCTTTAGAAGAATCCGTTAACCAGGCAGGATAAATTAATGCCATAAAAATGCCTGATGGCTACCATAATTTAAAAAGATACCAAAAATTGCAGGAGGCAAAGGGAGAAAGTTGTCCATTCCTAACCCAAGGAAGGTCAGGGGGAAGGATTATTGGGAGCTACCTGGGGATGCTTAAGTCAAGCTTTTTGAAGGGTCTGTAGAATCTGCGACTTTATTCCCGCATAGGGTTATGGGGAACTAGAAGGGAGGCAAAATGATTCAGAATTACGTAACTTAAAAGATAACTGCAGCTGCAGTACAGCGAGCAGAATGAGAGTGAAGAAATGTAGGAGGCGGAAAGGCCGCGATGCAACATTGCCCTGCGGATAGGCCGCTGAAAAGGAGCTATGCAGGCCTTGCATAAAGCAGCACTGTGTAGGGGTAGATTTTTGAGGGATTATTTTAGAATTTTTGCTCCATTTGGGGTATGACAAAACTCTTAAGGACACACAATTTAATGCGCTGTAGCCTGCCCCACGTCTGACCAGCTGTGGGGTGGGTCCAATTTTAGCGCTGGGCCCATGTGATCTGCGATGTAGGGCCATACCTTACAGAACTGGCAGCGACTGGGCCGAAGCATCGCTTCTGGGCGTGCTCTGTGAGACTGGTTTCCAGAGGGAGCGGGCTTCGACCTGTGAGCTTTCATTGGAACTTGGAGTTGGGGAGGACCCCGGATCCATGGCTGGGGTGCACCGGCCCAATTGGCCTGAGGCCTTCCAGGGCTTGAACAACAAAGGAGGAGAAGACGCCGATTCCGGGGGCCCGCGCGGGGCCGCGGGCCGCCCGGCGAAGCGCGCGTTCCTGAGCCTGGACACTCTTTCCTCCTCCTGTCAAGCATCAGAACTCCAGCTCCCCCAGGCCTCTGGCGCTCCAGGGCTCACACCAGTGACCCTGCGCGGTTCTCGCGGTTCTTTGGCCTTGGGCTGAGGATTACACCACAGGCGTCCCTGGTTCTGAGGTCTTCTAACTTGCCACTCCAGCCCCTGGCCTACTGGCATCCCAGAGGCTCCAGCCTTACAGGAGGGCCTGTCATAGGACCTTCTCAGCCTCCATGATCATGGCTGGACCAATTTCCCCTAATAAATTCCCTTCCTATATCTATTATCTTAGCCACCCACCCACTCCCATCCGATCCATCTGCTGACGCCTTACCTATCCATCTACCCATCCACCCATCTGCAGTCTACCCTATCCATCCACCCATCCATCTGTCCGATCCATCCATCTGCTGAGGCCTACCTATCCATCCATCTCCACTCCATCCACTCCATTGGTCTCATCCATCCATCCATTTGTCTTCTAGTAGTTCTTGCCTCTCTGGAGAGCCCTGGGTAACACACCCTGGAAACTTACACCTCCTCCTGTCCTCCTGTCCCCAGGAATCCCTGGGGTTGTCTTGGAAGCGTGCCTTCTGCCCGGGAGTGCCCGCCCTCCCGCCTTGTTCTTTCTCACCCTGCCCTGGCTTGCTTCTGCCCTCCTTGGGTTTGTTGTGCCATGGACTGCGACAGGGCTGTAGGCGTGAGGTCTGTTCCTTCTTCCTTTGGCGTCGTGTGCCTGGGAGGGAGCTGCCTGGCCCTGGGTTTCCTAATGCGTTTATAAAGCCTTCATTAAATGATTCTGCCTGAGTCCTTGCTTGGCAGAACCCCTACTCTCCACACAACTTCAGAGGAAGGCCCAATGGGGGGAAGAAGCTCCAGCTTGGGGGCCCCTCACTGCTGGCAACCCTCTCTCTCACTGTGGGGCCTTGGCTCCTCAGGGTCACCCTGGAGAGAGCACAGCAGGGGTGAGAGGGAGGGGGGCGGGCTGGGCCTTCTCCCAGGGTGTTGCTTAGCCCTCATGCGGATGGGCCTTTGGGTCTGTCTCGCTCCAAAAAGCCTGCCCCCAAGACCCCGGCGGGCCGCCCCATGCCCAAGCCATTGGGAGCTCCCCAGAGAGCCGGGGGGTGGGCAGGGCTTTCGAGCGGGCTGATGGGACAAGGCCACTGGCCAAAGGTTAGGACAAGGTCTTCGCGCACCTGGGCCCAACACGTCTCCTTTTCCTCAGGAAGCCAGTCTTTCTCCAAGAGTGGGCACGGTCGGCACGTCAGGCCCCTCTGGTCGTCACACAGCGGACTGTCCTTCCCAGCTTCCTGCTCCTGGGGGCAGTTTCCTGTCCTGGAGTCACAATCCATACGGCAGTGGGGTTTTGGGAGACTCGACATCTTTTTTAACCAACGACCACCTGCGCCGCTCGGTTTGAGGATTCCACAGGTTTCCGTTACGTAACTGCGTTCCGTGCGTCATATGGGTCCACGTGGCATGGATTGCAAAGGCCTTCCTGGCCTGAGCGCAGGTGCTGTGTGGGAAAGCTTCCCTCGGATCCTCTGGCGAGCACAGCCATAGGGCCGGGAGGTTGCTGGCCGCACTGTTTACTGAAACTGAACAACTATGCACGAAATGCTGCACAATAAACAATTTGTGTCTTGTAAAACTTGCCCCTCCAAACAGATGCTTTAGAACAAATACTCATTTCTTATATCTGATTTCTCTTTCAGTCTAAACATTGCTCTTTTTTGCTTTTCCTTTCTGAAACAGAGTTCACTCTGCGTTGCGCCGCGGACTCCTCAGAGTGGCGTTTGGCGTCAGTCCTAGCCTCACTGCAGCCTCAACTCACTGGGCTCAAGCCGATCCTGCCTGGCCCTCAGGCCCTTTTAATTTGGGTAGGCTTGCGCGTTACTACAGGCATGCAACCTTCATGCCCAGGCTGATTTTTTTCGTATATAGTTTTAGTTGTCCAGGTCCAACTTCTTTCCTTATCTTTTAGTATAAGATGGGCCGGTCTCACTCCTTGGCTCGGCTGCCGTCTCAAAGCTCCTAGCTTCAAGGGCCGATGCCCTCTCCGGGGCTGCGGCCACGGCCTCAATCATCTCTCGATAGTGCTAGGATTACAGGGGCTGTGAGCCCACTGCGCCGCCGGGACCCAACATTACTGTATTCTATTTTTCATTAGCTTGCCGGTACTCTAGGTGCAATGCCCCACTGGGCTGGGAGCTGGCCAAGCCTCAAAGGCTCACAGTGACAGAGACAGGGCGCAACTCGGGTGGGGGGAAGGCGGCAAGCGCGCTTC
>NC_033679.1:41582878-41603138 GCF_000165445.2 Microcebus murinus | reverse complement strand
ATGCTGATTACCAGTATTGGTTAAAAAGACATTTTTCACATGCTTCAGGGATCGTATTGCCCCCCCTGTTTCCAGGCAGGGGGGAACGTGACTTTGGACCTTGGTCAGAGGCCGTGCGTTCTAAGGACACGAGGTGCTTGTACTCACGGTGGGCGCCACGAGCGACGTGAGACAGAGCCCGTTTTCCTTCCGGGCCCATACTTGACTTCACGGGCCATGATTTACTGGGCAAGTTTACGTGTGGGTTTCCATACCGCTTGTGAGAGCTGGTGGTGAATTCCTGTTTCATGCTGTAGAGCAACGAATGCTGAAGTTTCAGTGCAGCTCTACGCGTCCCTAGCTCGCCAACCCGCGTGCCCAGGCGCCGAGGCGCACGCACGCGCCGGCCATGCACGGACTCGCCCAATTGCGCGCTCGGGGGTGCGCTCATGCTTTCTCTTCTCTCACCCCGGCGAACCCTTATGGTTAGCCTAATTTCACACTCATTTTTCCACTCGGCCTTAGGACGGGATTGGTTATTCATTAATATGTTTTGCTGGCGGAATTCAAGCTTTTTGTTTTATGCACGCACACAATTTACGGCCAATGTAATAATTAAAGCTTACGTTTATATGGAGCACTCTCTTGTATCAATTCATTTCATCGCTCCTATAACTCTGCACCAGATTATTATTCTTATTATTTTCGTTTTACAGATAATGACGGATGAAGGAGGCTAGTAACTCTTCTCTCCGCGCCATAGGTCACAAGCAACTAGTCTAATTCATCCATTCTTTCTACAGGCATTAAATCATTACTCTGTGCAATGTTGTGTTAGACGCTAGGGTCCTGCATAATAGATTGCTCCCGGGCAGCTGCAGTAGCTTGTAAGCTTTGCGGCTCGCTGCTATATCTTGCAGGAATTTATCAGAGTGCAAGGACTAATTACCTGCAGAGGTATGCTTGTGAACTTTAGTTATTGTGGATTACACGCTGTATCTGACATATGTTTTAATTTTACCAAAGAAGAATTCTGTTCTTGTATAAATTCAATGTTAGGGGCTGGAGGTACAGATACCCAAGGGAATCACTATCTGAATCCCAGCTGCCTGCAGCTGAGAAACCTCCTCTCGATAGGCGTGAGCCAATGGATCGAGGGTTGTTGCAGCTCTTGTTATTACATCAGATTTTCGGTGAGGAAAAGGTAATATTTCTAAGATAGGTTTGTTATATAAAAGCAGCTCCTCTAGTGTTTATGAAAACACAGATTCCACCCATTATTTCTGCTCATTGAAATAAATAAAAAAAGAAAATAGGTGAGGAATAGCCAATTCCAGAATATGTAGCCAAAAGAAAATACAGTTGAGTCTTGTTTTGCACATATATTTTATTTTAAAATTTTTTAAAATTTCCCAAATCCAAACTCACTAACTTAAGTATATAGTGAAATTTTTTTTGTCAAGGATTATAGAACGCATGAGTTTTAAGATAGTTAAGGCTTCCCATTCTACTGTTAATATAAATAAGAGTCTTTTATTAATAGTGGTGGACATGTCTAAAGCTATAATTCTAAATCTGGTTGGTATCAGAGTGGGTAGTACAATACAGGCCTCATAATTCCTCTTCCAGGAGAATTTATTTTCTCAGGAACTCTGATACACTCAACTGCTTACAGAACATGCCCCCTCTAGTAGCACGGAAAATTACGTCTTCAATTTTGGAAATTCTGACACAGAACAGAATTCTTTTGGAGGCCTGCCTTAATAAAAACTGTGCTATATGGTTCAGACGACTGGAGGACTAGCTCATTCGCAGATCTGCATCCTGCTTAGAAGCGGTGGAAAACAAAACTGAACAAACAGAGGAAGGATTGAAGCATGGGATAGCTTTGCAATAACAGAGCAAAATGTGGGCGATGCCCACTGCTGCACAGGACTTGCGCATGTCGGGTACTGGCTCCTTGTCTTCTTTGCCTCCCGTCATGTCCTTCAGCGCAGCCCTGGGACGTGTCGCCCATGGGTATTGGAAACCCAGAGCCCCAGGCCCCAGCTGAAAGGTTGGAGGTCTGCGATGGGCAATCAGAGAAATTGAGTCATTTCTGTTTCCAGTGGGGCAGTTCAGGAAGGCGAGTCGCCATTTTCGCTCTCTGCCGGCTCATCTAGTAGTCCGCTCTCTTTCCCGTAGTCTCCAGTTGCCATGGTCAACGTGGTCTGCAAGATATTAGAGTAAAATAGTAAGTAGAAAGTTCCAGAATAAACAATTCGATAGAGCTTTAAATTGGCACCTCTTCAGGATGAGTCCATAAGCTTCACCGCAGCCTGCTGTGTCCTGCCTTAAGGGACGGATCGTCCTCTGTCTTGCAGGTCCACGTGTTTGCCACTCACTGGCGAGTCACCTGCTGGCTGTCCAGTGCTTTCAGGCCGACTGTCACGGCATTGCTGCGCTTCTGTTCAAGTCACCCTCATCTTTACTGAATAATGCTCCGTCGCACAATGTCTCACGTCTGTGATTGCTGCGTACACCCCATAAGATGGCTGGTTAGTCAATGACGGGTAAGACCCCTCAAGGGAGGGGCGACCTAAGCCAGGCACAGCTGCCGGGGTTCAGCCAAAGATCTTAGGGGGTCACCCTAAGAGAAGCTGAGGATGAGAAATGCCCCCAGTGGCTCACCTTGCCCATCCTTGCTAATCCTGGTCCTTTATCTATGCCTAGTGCCTAGAGCAACCACCTGGAGATTCTGAGTCAGGGGACGTCTGCTTCCCTAAGGCTACTCTGGAATTTATGGCCATTGCTGCAATGCCTGGGCGGTTTACGTACAAGGAAGTAACTTTAATCTTTTAGAGTATAAAAATGAAACTGACCCAGTGTATCATTACTCGGGTCAACCGTTTGTACGTGTGTCTGCGTTTTCCTCTGTGCTCTGCGCGTTTGCGTTTTATGTTCTGCGTTCATCCTCCATCCTGTAAACGGGCCACCACACTAGATTGTCAACAATAACCAACAATAAAATGGAACGATTATAACACTATATTGTAATAAAAGTTATGTCAATGTGGTCTCTCTTTCAAAATGTCTTATTGTACTCGATTCACTCCTCTTGTGATGACGTGAGATGACACCACGCCCACACGTCGGAATGAAGTGAGGTGGACTGACGTGGGAATTGTGACGGAGCATTATTCAGTAGAATGAGGGTGACTTGAACAGAAGCGCAGCAATGCCGTGACAGTCGGCCTGAAAGCACTGGACAGCCAGCAGGTGACTCGCCAGTGAGTGGCAAACACGGGTGGACCTGCAAGACAGAGGGACGATCCGTCCCTTAAGGGCAGGACACAGCAGGGCTGCGCGAGGCTTTATGACTACTCTGAGAGGTGCGCAGTTTAAAGCTCACGAATTGTTTATTTCTGGAACTTTCTACTTACTATTTTACTTAATATTTGCAGACCACGGTTGACCATGGGCAACTGAGACTACGGGAAAGAGAGGACTACTAGATGAGCCGGGAGAGCGAAAATGGGACTCACCTCCCTGAACTGCCCCACTGGAAACAGAAATGACCCAATTTCTCTGTTGCCCATCGCAGACACTCAACATTTCAGTTAGGGCCTGGGGCTCTGGGGTTTCCCAATACATGGGACAGTCCCAGGGCTGCCGCTGAAGGACAGAGGGAGGCAAAGACAGGAGCAAGTACCCGACATGCGCAAGTCCTGTGCAAGCAGTGGGCATCGCCCACATTTTGCTCTGTTATTGCAAAGCTAGTCCCATGTTCAAATCCTTCTCTGGTTTGTTCTGTTTTGTTTTCCCACAGCTTCTGAGCAGGATGCAAATTCTGGAATGAGCTAGTCCTCAGGTCGTCTAACCATATGCACAGTTTATATTAGAGGCAGGCCTCAAAGAAGTTCTGTTTGTGTCAGAATTTCCCAAATTGAAATATATTTTCCGTGTAGTAGAGGTGGCATGTTCTGTAAGCAGTTGAGTGTATCAGAGTTCTGAGAAAATAATTCTCCTGGAAGAGGAATTATGAGGCCTGTATTCTACTACCCACTGTGATACCAACCAGTTATAGAATTATAGCTTTAGACATGTCACAACCTATTAATATAAAGACTTTTATTTAATTAACAGTAGAATGGGAAGCCTTAATATCTAGACTCCATGCAGTTCTATAAATTCCTTGACAAAAAAAAATTTCACATATACCTAGTTAGTGAGTTTGGATTTGGGAAATTTAAAAAATGTTAAAAATAAAATATAGTGCATAAAAACAAGACTCAACTGTATTTTCTTTGGCACATATTCTGGAATTGGTATCTCACCTATTTTTTTATTTATTTATTTCAGTGAGCAGAAATATTGGTGAATCTGTGTTTTCTAACACTAGAGAGCTGCTTTATATAACACTATCTAGAAAATATTACCTTTTCCTCCACCGAAAATCTTGACTGTAAGGAGACCAAGAGCTGCAACAACCCTCGCTCGATCCATTGGTTCACTCCCTAGAGAGGAGGTTCGCAACTGCAGGCAGCTGGATGTCAGATATGTGATTCCTTGGGATTGTACCTCAGCCTAACATTGAATTTATGACAACAGAATTCTTCTTTGGTAAGTTAAAAATCATATGTCATATACAGCGTTGTAATCCACAATAACTCAGTTCACAAGCATACCTCTGGCAGGTAATTATGTCCTTGGCACTCTGATAAATTCTGCAAGATATAGCAGCTGCAGCTGCAAAGCTACAAGCTACTGCAGCTGCCCGGGAGCAATCTATTATGCAGTACCTAGCGTCTAACACAACATCGCCACAGATAAATATTTAATGCCTATAGAAAGAATGGATGAATTAACCTAATTGCTTGTGACCTAGGAAGAGTTACCTAGGCCCTCCTTGCATCCGTCACTTTATCTGATAAAACTAAAATAATAAGAATAATAATCCATGTGTGCAGAGTTATAGGAGCGATGAAATGAATTGATACAAGAGAGTGCTCCATATAAACGTAAGCTTTAATTATTACATGGGCCGTAAATTGTGTGCGTGCGTAAAACAAAAAGCTTGAATTCCGCCAGCAAAACATATTAATGAATAACCAATCCCGTCCTAAGGCCGAGTGGAAAAATGAGTGTGAAATTAGGCTAACCATAAGGGTTCGCCGGGGTGAGAGAAGAGAAAGCATGAGCGCACCCCCGAGCGCGCAATTGGGCGAGCCTGCCGATGGGCCTGGCGCGTGCGTGCGCCGGCGCTGGGCAACGCGGGTGTGGCGAGTAGGGGACGCGTAGAGCTACTGAAACTTCAGCATTCGTTGCTCTACAGCATGAAACAGGAATTCACCACCAGCTCTCACAAGCGGTATGGAAACCCACACGTAAACTTGCCCAGTAAATCATGGCCCGTGAAGTCAAGTATGGGCCCGGAAGGAAAACGGGCTCTGTCTTCACGTCGCTGTGCGCCCACGTGAGTACAAGCACCTCGTGTCTAGAACGCACGGCTCGTGACAGGTCCACGTCACGTTCCCCCCTCGGAAACAGGGGGGCAATACGATCCCCTGATAGCTGTGAAAATGTCTTTTTTAACAATACTGTATCACATCCTAAAATTTGCCCCGGTGCTCTCAAACACCATCAACTGCGCTAAAACACACGCAAGGCAAGATAGACCGTGATGTACTGGCTGTATCATGCGGTACGTTTTGAGGTGACTGCAGACCCAACCAGGGGATCGGCTCTGAGCGTGTGGACAGTGATATGAGGAGCGGGACACGTGAACTGGATCATGGTAAAACAATTTCATTTGTATACATTTATGGGGTACACGTATACTTTTGTTACACACATAAATTGCACAGTGGCAAAGTCAGGGCCTTTAGGGTATCCGTCCCCTGAATAATGCACATTGTACCCACTAGGTAATCTTTCATCATCCTCCCCTCTCCCACTCCCTCACCCTTTTGAGTTGCAGTTGTCTGTCGTGCACTCCGTGAGCAAGTGCATGAGTTATTTAGCTCCCACTTGTAAGCGAGGGCGTGCAGCGTTTGTCTTTCTGTGTCTGACTAGTTTCATTTACGATCATGGCTTCCGGTTCCTTCCATGTTGCTGCGAAAGACATGATTTTATTCTTTTTCATGGCTGAATATAAAAGAATATATATACCACATTTTCTATATCCGACCATGCGTTGATGAACACTTAGGTTGATGCCATATCTTTTGTGAATAGTGCTGCCATAAACACATGTGTGCAGGTATCCTTTTGATATAATGATTCAATCAGAATCTTTTACTTTTTGTCTTTGTAATAATAGCCGTTCTGACGTGTAAAATGGTATCTCCTTGTGGTTTTAATTTGCATTTCTTGGATGATTAGTGATGTTGAGCATTTTTTTTTCATATGCTTGTTTATCTGTTTACCAATTGTACGTCTTCTTTTGAAAAATGTCTGTTCGTGTCCTTTGCCCATTTTAAATGGGATTATTTGTGGGTTGTTTGTTGACGTATTTGAGTTCCTTCTAAATTCTAGATATTAGTCTCCTGTTGAATGCATAGTTTGCAAATACTTTCTCACATTCCACAGGTAGTCTATTCACACCTTTTGATTATTTCTTTTGATGCACAGACTTTTTAGTTTAAGTCTCAGTTGTCTATTTTTGTTTTTGATGATTGTGCTTTTGAGGTTTGAGTCATGCATTTTTTTGCCTAGATCAACATCCAGAAGAGTTTTCCCTGGCTTTCACCTATCAGTTGTTGATTATGTTACAGGATGAAGATCCAGCATAAGTTAGAAATAAACTTGCAGTTCAGCCTAGTTGTCTAATCCGTATTATATAAATTATCTAATTATACCATATGACGATACTTTGTAGAGTATTAAAGAAATGTACAAAGAGCACTTACAGCCACTACGTATCCACTGGGGGACAACCCATTTAGCATGCAACTGGATGATACTTTTGCCGTTTTTAGAGAGGAAGACAGGAATTCTAGCCGTGCTTGGATAAGATAAGGGGACGAGTTTGTAACCGGGCTCTGGGTGCCATGAACCCACGTTGACAAATGGGCGCCCCCAGCTTATTCACACGTGTCCTGTCATAGTCAGGTAGGTGTGCAGGGATCATCTGACCAAGTCCTGCTCCATAACACCTCACTTTCATGGCCGTCTGTTTGTGGGCGCGCACACACACACACACACACACACACAGGCCCACACATGCACACGTGCAGGCACAGCTTAAACCCATTCTTACCCTGGTGCACGGAGAAATACCTGCAAGTGTCGCCCTACCCTCCTCTTCATTATCCATGCAAGAGGTAGAAGAGCTCAAATTCATTTCAAAAGGATGGGGCTAGGCGTGAAGTCCTGAAAGCATTCGTCCCGTCTCCCCGACATTGCCCAGGGCGGAAACAGTTGACCTGCTGCTCCAGTCTCTCCCAGAGCAGCTCCCAGCATGAAGTAGAAATAACCCTCCGGGCTGAAGTGAACACTCCAGGGCAGCCCCGCTGCTGATGCATGCATTCTATCCTCCCCCAGCTCTGGGCACTGGGCAGTTTCTGTTTTGCAAATGATAAGTCCACGCACATATTCGGTGAACATCTAATACATCCCAGTGCTGTCTACGTCCTGGGCAATACCAGAATGAACAAGGTGGCAAAGGCACACGCAGCCCGTTGGGGAAAACGCCCATTAAACAGGCGTTATTACAGGGGAGTGAGTGCTCCACGCAGGGGTGCCTTGAGAACACATCGCAGGGGTTTGCTCAGGTCTAGGGGGTCTACGAGGGCCTCCCTAGGGTGTGGTCCTTAAGCTGGAGGAGGAAAAGACCTCAGCTGAGAGCAAGGCAGCGGCAGGAACGCACTAGTGTCCCAGGCAGAGGGAACACGGTAGGGAAAGAATGCTGGTGAACATTCCAGTTCTAGAAAGGATGTGTCTGTCTGATTATAAATCCGCATCCTGTGAGCTTGCTGTCTGCCTCAGGATACTGACCTATTCGGACATCAAAAGGTTCATTTGCCCTCTGGCTTCTGTTTGGTTTGATCAATAGGGAGCCATGGCAGATGTCAGAGGGAGGGTGGAAGTGAGTGCAGGCTGTCAGTCCCTTTTTTCTTCCTGTGGTTGCCTTGGGCTGAGTGCGTCCTTTGATCAAAAGTCACTGCTTCTTTCAAGGTGGTATTTTTTTACCTACTTGTATCCTTCCTGGTTCCAGTACCCTTCTCTTTTCATCCTCTCTGGCCTAAGGGATGGCCTGTTACTAGTCCCAGGTAACTGTATTGATCCTCAGAGGTGCCCTACACCTGGCCCCACCATTGTCGTGGTCCATTCATGGTATTTTTGGGGGGACACAGAGTCTTGCTCTGTCACCCTGGCTAGAGTGTAGTGGTGTCATTGTAGCTCACAGCAACCTCAAACTCCTGGGCTCAAGCAATCCTCCTGCCTCAGCCTCCTGAGTAGCTGGGACTACAGGCATGAGCCACCGCACCAGACTAATTTTTCTATTTTTAGTAGAGATGGGGGTCTCACTCTTGCTCAGGCTGGTCTCGAACTCCTGGCCGCAAGCAATCCTCCCGCTTTAGCCTCCTAGAGACCTAGGATTACAGGCGTGAGCCACCGTGCCTGGCCCCATTTGTAGTCTTAATGTTTTAATTTGGATGTGCCCTGTTTCCCATTAGGATGCCGACTGGTGCAGTTACAGAGATGAATTCTGTTCAGAACAGCCGTGCAATGACTTTTCAAAACAAAAAACAAAGCAAACAAAAAAATCCACGTTAGTTTACCTGACTCCCTTTCCACCGGGCGTGGGCATGCGTATAATTCATCCAATGAGATTCAAGCGAACCTTGCAGAGGGGCCGGGGCGCTTCTCGGCGGGGTTCCCTCCCTGTTTCTTTAGCCCTTTAACCTGCCTCCTTGGACAGTACACAGAATGTTCACATTTGGAGCAGCATGAAAGCAACGTGCTGAGGATGGAGCAGAGAGCTGAGAAGGAGGCTGCAGCCTGAAGGCACCTGTTACATAAGACAAATGCAGGTGTGAGTGAGTCACTGTGGTTGGGTGTCTGTCACCTGCAGCTGATGCAATGCCAACCGATACTTAGGCCTCTTCTCCAATTCTGTTTGCTTTCTGCTGGCTGTTTACATAACCTCCCTGGCTCTCTCCCTTGTCGGTCCCTCCTGTCGGGGCTCTGCTGCTGCTGCTGGCCTCGCCAGCTCTTGGCAGCACCTTCTTCTTGCTTCCTATCCCCAGGTTCCTGGACCTTGCACCTAGAAACTAGACCCTTTTCCTTAACTCTGGGATGCTTCCTGGCAAACCTCGTTTGTGCCCAACCCTCAGAAACAGCTCTAGGAGTCTAGATCCAGCAAGAAAGTGGCTAAACTTAGCAAGTTAATGTAGCAGGACACTCACTGCAGTTGGAATCAGGAGATCTGGGTTTATTCCTCTATTGCTTTCTGCCTTGTGACCAGGGGCAAGTTTGGTCATCTCTTTCAGACCCAGGTTTTATCGTTAAAACTGATGAATTGGCTCCCCTATGCCGTAGAGTTCTTATGAGATTCAAAATCAAGTAAAAATGTTTTCCAGCTTTGAACACATAGCCACAGCACGGCCAGCATAATAATGTAGAAATTATTATTGGAGACAGTGCGAGAGCAATGGGTAAGAGCCAGGCGGGCTGAGCAACTGTGAGCCCAGAGGAGGCAGTTAACTTTCTGGCACTTTGGGCTCTCCAATGGCTAAACAGTGACACTATCCACACTGCCTCACAGCATTTTCACTGCCCCAAATAAGGCCGCCTCTGGACACTGGGATTTCTTTTCCTCATTGTTGAGGTCTTAGCTAGTGGCGTTATAAGAAACGAGTGTGCCGTAAGTAAATTCATTTAGAAACTTACCTCCTTATTATTGCAGGATAAAGGAATCTGGCTATTTCTTGCAATGCAGTTTATCTCCTCCTGGAGACCTAGAAAAAGGAGGCATCTAGAAGATACTCCATTTTTTTCTTTTTTTCCTGAATCTGGCTTTCTCTCCATTTCACTTGGTGCTTTCTCTACCTGGCCAAAGTCACGGGTAATTAACCTCCATATAATAAGTCCTGGGGGTCTCTGCTCTGTTCCTTCCAGAATTTATTTCCAAAATGGATCCGCATCTAGCTCTGCCTGCAAACAGGCAGCGAACTCCTGCAAGCTGCCTGCCAAGAGGACTTGGGAAAAGTGGGGAGTGGGCGCACACCAATGTTTGCAGCACCAAACGTGGGCCGGTGAACATGAAAGGAGAAGTGGCATAAAAGCTTTAGAGCAAGCCCTGGAGCTGGACTTCCTGGGTTTGAATCCCATCTCTGCCGCTTGTGATCTCATGCCCTTGGATGTGTTATCTGGTCTTCTTCTTGTGGCTCGGTTTTTCTCCTCTAAAATACAGGAATGAGAAGAAGACCTCTCTCTCAAGTTTCTTGTAAGGATTAAAGTGCATTATAGACAAAATTCTTAGAACAGTACCTGGCACATAGTAGGATTACGTGGGGTTTTCTGTCTTTGTCATTGCACTGGAGATCCAGTGCAAGGGTTGCAAACTCAGATACCTCCAGCAGGTGACGTGGGAAACTTTGGGAACTGCAGCAGCCAGAGCCCGCCGGCCCCGGGCAGAGCAGGCAGCTGCTACTCAGTTCCCCTCCCCTGTACTGAGGCTCGGGCTGTGGGCCAGGTCTTCCGGATGATTCAATTAGTTCCCCAAAAAATAGAAGTTGGATCTTTATTGTGATTTTTAAATACTGACACCTAGTTTAGAAACCCTTACCACAGTACACACACCAAACAAAACGCGCTAAGGGCTAAGTGCGGCCCACAGGCCTCTGGTTTACGGTGTCTGCGTGACAGAACCCTACAGCAGATGGATGTCTGCACCCCCACTCTGTAATTTCCCGTCCTGACTCCCGTGAGCCAGGCCTCTAGTCTTGGAAAAGTCTGCGTGAGCCAGGGCTGCACCTGGGTCTTGAGTGGACCAAACAGGTGCTGGAAAGGGGTGAGCCCGCCCGGCCGCACGCCGCCCTGGGCCAGCACCTGCCAAGCACGACCCGAGCACCTTCTCACCGTGAGGTGGGCGCACCCAGCCTGGATTTGTAGATGGGAGAACCTAGACTCAGAAAGATAAAGAGACCTGCCCAAGCTTACCTGGCCACGGTTGGCAGAGCAGAGACTCACAGTCAGATCTGTCTGACACCCAAACCCACATTCTTGGCTGCTTTTTAAAACCATTTGCCAGTGAAGCTACAGAAATGCAGAAAATGTAAGCCCCTGAAATGCCACAGTTTCAGTGGTTTAACCTGAAAGTAGATCATTTCTCATTCGTAACCAAAAGTATGTATCTCGGCCGGGTGAGGTGGCTCACGCCTGTAATCCTAGCACTCTGGGAGGCCCAGGCGGGCGGATTGCTCAAGGTCAGGAGTTTGAAGCCAGCCTGAGCAAGAGCGAGACCCCGTCTCTACTATAAACAGAAAGAAATTAATTGGCCAACTAATATATATAGAAAAAATTAGCCAGGCACAGTGGCGCATGCCTTTAGTCCCAGCTACTCGGGAGGCTGAGGCAGGAGGATCACTTGAGCCCAGGAGTTTGAGGTTGCTGTGAGCTAGGCTGACGCCACGGCACTCACTCTAGCCTGGGCAACAAAGCGAGACTCTGTCTCAAAAAAAAAAAAAAAAATTCAAAAGTATGTATCTGATCAGTGAATGCCTTCTCTCCAATCCCTGTGGGACCTGACTCATGCCATCTCTGAGCTCGGCCACCTTTTGCTTGTTGTGTCCCAGGGGGAGACCAGGGAGTATATTGCCCTGCAGGGCCGGATGTGTGGGCGGGGCTTGGGAGTGGCGCCGGCACTTCCACTCCTGTGCCACACCTCTGAGTCCAGTCGGGACCACACTGGACAAGAGAGGAGGTGGGGGATCTAATCTAGCTGTGGCACAGAAAGCAGGGGAAACAGGTTTGGTAAACATCTGGAAGTCTCTGCCACAAAGCTTGGCCATCAAATGATTATCCAAAAGGTAATCATTTTTTTTTTTTTTTTTTTTTGAGACAGAGTCTCGCTTTCTTTGCCCAGGCTAGAGTGAGTGCTGTGGGGTCAGCCTGGGCTCACAGCAACCTCAACTCCTGGGCTCAGCAATCCTCCTGCCTCAGCCTCCCATAGTGCTGGGACTACAGGCATGCACACATGCCGGCTAATTTTTTCTATATAGTATTAGTTGGCCCATTAATTTCTTTCTATTTATAGTAGAGATGGGGTCTCACTCTTGCTCAGGCTGGTTTCGAACTCCTGACCTCGAGCAATCCGCCCGCCTCGGCCTCCCCAGAGTGCTGGGATTACAGGCGTGAGCCACTGTGCCCGGCCCAAAAGGTAATCATTTTTTGAACCACCTAGATCCGGTGCACTCTTCCTTGGGGAGTCTTTGAAACTAGATGATAGGGTTGTCAGCCTATTTGGTCCATGAGATGGTGATGGTGAAGTCTCATGAATAGCTATTTTCTCAAAAACATGTTTGCCTTCTTCTGCATTAGCATATTTTAGGGGCCATTTCTTTCTGATAGTTTATAACTTTAAAAAAAGTCATGATGTGGACATCCCTTTAAATCCCATGATCCATCATCAACAATAGTGTTACGCAGCAACTCCCACTTTCGAATTGAATTCTGGTGCTCTCCATCAGCCGTTCGCTGGAGAGAAAAGACAAATAATTTCATAGCTCAAGAGCATCAAACAGATGAGCCCGCACACAGGGTCCGGTAGCAATTGCGGCGAACAAAGTGTTTAGAGTGTTTAGCCTTCCCGTTGAGGGCATGCGCCTTCCCTCTTTCTAGCTGCATGAGTTAGTATCGCTCAGGGCCGTCAGCACAGCTTTTAGATGAACATTTGGCTGTTCCCCTAGGTTGGCTTGCTATTGTCGCGGCTGCTCCCTGTTTGCTTTGGAGCAGAGGGACTGGGACCTTAAAAGCCGAAATTCTTTGCTTCAAGGTATGAACCGATTTCTTGCTCTCATTTAAAAGGAGGAGATGTTCTAGGGTGCCTCATCTTTCTTTCCCTTGAGATTTTCTTTCCTTTTAAACTCTTTGAGGCAGAAGAGCACTTTAGCCTCAGCCAACTGAAAAGATGTTGCAAATGCATCTGGGGTTTGGCATCCTCATATAATGTCTTTTCTTGAATGCGTGGGACGTGCCCTAGGGCGCTGCCCGCGCTCAGCACAGCGGCCATTGCGGGGAAAAGAGGACCGCTGGATGGCCGTCGTACGTAACCTCCACCTCTGGGTCTCTGCAGAAAGAAGAAACGGGTAATTCTGTCCCAAGGCTTAGCCCTCGTGTCTAGGGACGAGCCCCGACCCGGACGGCAGGGCCAGCCACTCCACAGCTTACTGTTCTCTGACTCCCAACACTCCGGCCACTATGCCTGGAAAGAACATCTAATCAAGACAAAGGGAAAGCCCCTGGAGTAATTTGTTCATCAGTAGGAAGCAAAGGAACTTCAAGTCCACTCTCCCCGCCTGAGTCGCGAACGAAGCGACTCTCCGCTCAGCCACTGGAGAAGTTTGTAACTCCATGAGAGCCACAGAGGTCTATGTCGATAGCAGTTCACTCTGTCCTCTCCCACTAGCCAGGCCGCCCACCTGTTGCAGAGCACCCCAGAGATTGTCAGAGAAGCCTCAGAACCGTCTTTCTCTGCTGCTGCAGCACTCCCAGAAGATCCAGACTTTGGCTGCTGGCAATGTGATAATAACAAAGCTCAGAGGACCCAAGGGAAAAGAGTCTCCATTTCTCCTTGCAGAGCAGGTATGGACAGTTCCACATCACCTGCTTCTCCCGGAGGCTGTGTCTCAACTCACTCTTAGGAACTGCCAATTCCATTAGCATTGTTTTATACAACGCTAACTACCCATCAGGCACTAATCCGGGTTTCTTGTAAATATCACAAAAATGAAAAATCTTCTACAATAATCATGTCTCATGTTAACACCTCCAATTCATTAATTTATTCATTTGTTTGTTCCCTTACTCACCAGGACACCCCACTCCTGGTAGTGAGAGCTGCCATAGGGTTTCAGGGTAATAGAGAAAGCAGAGACTGGAGTCTTAACCAGATCCCGGGGAAACTCACTGCCTTCGTGGGGTATGTTGACACCGTGGGAGCCAGCAATTTGTGTCAGGTGTTCAAGTCAAACTAATGCAATCTATCAAAGCCTACACGGGTGATACTTGTTCTCCGTCACCATGTTTCCATAATTTCTCAATGTCTTCCCACAGACAAAAAGAAATTTATGACAAGTGACATTTCACATTCATTCAAAGAGATTAAAGAAGTTAAATATGCCAATATGATATTTGCCTCCACAATTAACAATATTTTGTCCTTGGAGGTTTCAATATAGTGGCTGTATCATTTCCCTGTGGTCTCTTGCAGTCTTGTAATAGGCAGCAGCATCTCACAAATATGAGAAAATTCTTCAGGTTTTTATAGATCCCATCCAAGATCCAAGATCCCATCACTTGCATCAATTTATTTATTTTTCTCAATGTCTAGCATCAATATGATATAAATACCAAATTATGCAAATTCTACATATGTAAAAGGCTGGAAAACAGAGGATCTTAGCTCATCTATTAAAAATGTTCAGAAATAAAAGGAAATGCAGATTAAATAGATAAATGTAGAGTCTTAGCAAACAAAACACTTCAGTTGAAGAACAAAGGGGGAAAAATGAAGTGCTGAGCAGGTTGGAATCTTATCTGGTGACTTGAGACCTCTCTCTCTTAGCATGGCAATGTGGCTCAGTGTAACTGATAACCCATTTGCTAACCCTCATCTCAGCAGAAACCTAGTGTGAGCATCTGCTATGTAATAAGTCCCTTGAAAGTAGGGACAATTTTATTCTAGCTGAAGCCCTCGATCCGTAAACAGATCATTTTAGTACAGCTGACATAGTGCAGTAACGATGCAATGACTAAAAGGAAAGAAGTTTTAAAAACACTTGAGGGATAATCCCTAATCTCATTATTATTAACACATAAAAGCTTTTCCTCCATCTAAATTCTCAGCAAAGTTGTTAATGAGTTATCAAACATCTGATCTATGTCTCTGTTGATCTATTTCTCTTCTCATTGGAAGAATTGTTTTACAACTATTATCTCCTTTCCTTTTTTCCTAAAAAATACTATGCAGCTCATGCCATCCTGACTTCCACCCTCATCACCACCCAAAGAGTCCACCATCTTGATGATTCCAATTGGTATTATTTAGCTCTGTTTTTCTCAACCTCTCAGAAAGATGACCAGTCTGTGTGGCTATGCTCCCATTCTCCTATAATTGGATTGTTTGTGTTTTTATTATTAATTTGTAAGAGTTCCTTATATATTTTAGACAAAAGTTCCTTATCAATGTGTATAGTTTGCAAATACTTTTTCCTATTCTCTGAGTTGCTTTTTCACTTTTTTGATGATGTCCTTTGAAGTACAACAGTATTAACTTTTGATGAAGTCCAATTTATCTGTTTGTTTGTTTTTTTTTTTTTGGTCATTGGTGCTTTGTTTATGTGGTTTGGCTACCCAGGATTGGGCTAAAGTTTATTATGTTTCTCTTGCGAAGGTTCTATATATGTTTCAGCTCTACATATGTGTTCATGACCCTTTTGCGGTCGGTTTTCTGCTGCGATGGTGTGAGAAGGGATTCCACATTTGGTTCTTTGTGTGAATATGTCCACCTATCCCGAACAGGCAGCTGGTTCTTTCCCTCATTAAATTATCTTGGCACCCTTGTTGAAAATCAACTAACTGTAAATGTAAGGATTTACTTCTGAGCTCTAATTTTACTCCATTGTTCTATATATCTATCCATATGCAGTACAGCACTGTCTTGATTGCTGTAGGTTTGTGATAAATCTTGAAATTGGGAAGTTTTTTAGTCCATTCGGCCACTATAACAAAATCCCATAGACTGGGTGGCTTGTAACAAGGGAGAATTTTTCTCACAGTTTGGAAGGCTTGCGAATCTAAGGGCGACAGAATTCAGTATCTGGTGAGGGCTTAATTCCTTATGGATAGCTGTCTTCTCACTGTACCTCTCTGTTGGTGGAAGCAAGATTTTGTGGGTCTCTTTATAATTGTGTAACGTAATTCCCTTAGGAGGGCTAATCACCTCTTCTCCTAATACAGTCAGTGGTTAGGACTTCAACATAGGAATGACATAACATTCGGTTCTATGCCAGAATTAGTGAATCCTTTAATTTTGTTCTTTTTGGCTATTCTGGTCACTGATCTTTTGCCATATGACTATTAGGATCAACTTGTCAATTTCTGCAAAAAAAAAAAAAAAACCCATTTGGAGTTTTGATTGGCATTGCATTGAATCTATAGATCAATTTGGGGAGTATTGTCATTTAACAATATCAAGTCTTCCAATTCATGAACATGGGATGCCTTTCCATTTATTTAGGTTTTTCATATATTACAGAAACTATGTTCTTTCCAGAGTATAAATTTTATACTTCTTATGTTAAATTTTTTCTACGTATTTTATTCTTTTGGCTGCTACTGTAAATGGAATTATTTTCTTAATTTCATTTTTGGATTGTTTATTGTTCATGTAAAGAGATACAATTGATTTTGCTATGTTGATCTTGTATCCTGCAACCTTGCTGAACACATTCATTAATTCTAACAGGAGTTTGGTGGATTTCTTTGGATTTTTTTAAAAAAAAAGTCAAAACAACCGCAAAAAAAAAAAAGTTTAACTCCTCCTTTCCAAACAGAAGGCTTTTGTCTCATTTTTATTGTCCAGTTGCTCAGGCTGGAACTTCCAGTACAATGTTTGATAAAAGTGGTGAAAATGGATATTCTCGTTTTGTTTCTGTTCTTAGGGGGAAACATTCAGTCTTTCACCTTTAATATGATGTCAGCTTGAATTTTTCATACGTGGCCTTCATCAGGTTGCAGTAGTTCTTCCATTCCTAGTTTGTGGAGTGTTTTGTTTGTTTGGGCATTTGCTTTTAAATCATGACAGAGTGTTAGATTCTGTCAAATGCTTTTTCTGCATCTATGAGATGATCATTGTGGGCTTTTATCCTATTGATATGGTACATTACATTAATTGATTTGGGACATGGAACCCACATTGATCATTGGGATAAATGCCACTCGGCCACAGTGTGTGACCCTTTTTACATGTTTCTATGTTCTGTTCTCTAGCATTTTGTTGAGGATTTTCATGTCTGTATTCATAAGGGATGACGAGTTATAATTTTATTTTCTTCTGATAGCTTTGCCTGGCTTTGGAGGATCTTTTTTTAAAAAAGCAAACATGCTTGCTACTGCATTTCAAACTTGTGTGTTAATTTCTCAGAGAATAAAGGCCAGAATCCCTGACAAAGTCGCAAAGTGCTGCAAAGCCATGCCCTGGTGTCTCTGGCTTCTTGGCTGATTTTCCCCTTTCACATCCTGGAATATTCCCTCTTTCCTACATGTCTGGTATGTAGTCATTGTTTAGTTAAATATTTGTCAAATGAGCAATATTTATAGTTATAGTTAATTATAATTTCCTGTAAGTATAGGTAACAAAGTAGTTATATTATGTGTCAGGCAGTGCTCTACAACTTTTATGAATATTAATCCATTTAACTTTTTCTTGTAGGTATTGTCATCTCGGTTTCATAGATGAGAGAACTGAGGCATGCGGAGATCGGGCAACTTGCCTGTGTTGTCAGAGCCAGTGAGTGGCAGAGCAAGGGCTCCACCCAGACACCATTCACAGAGCCCATGCTTCTCAGCCAGGAAACCGCCACCATGCAGGAAATGAGCTGGTAGGTTCCTTCACAAATAGCTGGTAAAGCAAGTCACACGCAAGAACTTCCTCATGTGATCCCTGCACACAGACAAAGTGAAAACAACTTAAGACCATAAAAATTAATAAACAACTAATAGCCAAGTACTAGATTTCACAGGAAAGTTAACACATGCATTACTAGTCTAGAGAAGGGAAAGGTCACTGAGTGCTCCGCTCAGGGACATTTTTATGAATGAGGCAAAATATGAGTTGAGTCTTAAAGAGAGACAAGAACTCGAATAGCTGAAACTGAGGAGAGGAGAAATTAAGGGTATGATTCCTGAGAGCTGGGGTGATGCTGTACATTGCCTCTGGGTCTGGTAAAGTTCATCTGGGTTTGTAGGCTCTTGGTAAATACTCACTGATTCTGGATTTGATCCTTCTCATTGTAATCACCACCTCTATCATTGTCTTCTCAGAAAATTGAGGTAGTGGTGACAGAGGTCATGAGATCACACTCAGTGCTTGGCTCTGAGTCATTTGCAAAGGTAACATTAGGCTCTGTGTGCAGATGACCTGATCCTGTATATAGGAAATTCCAAAGAATCCACAAAATTACTAAATCTAATAAGTAAATATATCAAAGTTGCAGGGTACAAGCTGAAGGTACAAAGATCAGTTGTGTTTATATAACAGCAATGAGCATTATGAAATGGAAATTAAGAAAATAATTCCATTTACAATAGCTTCCAAAATAATAAAATATTTAGGAATAAATGTAACCAATGAGGAGAAAACTTATACACTGAAAACTACAAAACATTGCTGAAAAAAAATTAAAGAAGATAAAAAAATAAATGGAAAGACATCTTATTTTCATGGATTGGAAGACTTAATATTGTTAAAATAAATGTCAATATTACCTGAAAATATCTATAGATTCAATGTAATCCTGATTAAAATTCTGATTGCCTTTTTGCTTACATAGAAAAGATGATTTTCAAATTCATATGAAATCATTAAGGACCCAGAATAACTGAAGCAATCTTGAAAAATAAGGACAAAGTTGGAAGGCTCACATTGCCTGAATACAAAATTGCTACAAAGATATAGTAATCAAAACAGTGTGGTACTGGCATAAGAGTACACATATGGATGATAGAATTGAGGTTACAGAAATAAACATAATGGAAATAAATCTAGGCTAATTCATTTGGGACAAAGTTGCCAAGACCATTCTGTGTGGAAAAACAGAAGGACGGCACTGGGGCTGCTGCATTTCCACATGGAAAAGAATGGAGCTGGCCCGCTACCTGAAATCACACACTAAATGAACTTCAAATGGATCAACAACCTAAACATAGGAGCTAAAACTGTAAAGGCCTTGGGAAAAAACTCTGGGGCAAGTCTTCATGGCATTACCCTGGGCAATGGTTCCTTTAGAGATGACACCAAAAGCAGGAGCAAAAAAAGATAAAGTAGATAAATTAGACCGTCTACACCAAAATTAAAAACTTCTGTGCATCAAAGAACATAATCCAGAGAGTGAAAAGTCAACCCACAGAATTTGAGAAAATGTTTGCAAATCATATATCTGATAAGCGCCTAGTATTTATCCATACTATTAATATAAAAGAATACTATTATATAAAAGAATCCTTAGAACACAATAATGAAGACCAATTGAAAACGATCAGCATATCTGAATAGACATGCTGCAGAGAATAAACACAAATGACCAATAAGCACATGAAAAGATGTTCTACATCTTTAGCTATTATGGAAATAAAAGTTGAAACCACGCTGAGACACCACTTCACATCCGCTAGGACGGCTATAGTAACAACAGCAGAAATGACACAAAGACAGACACCCAGGAAACAGAGTGTGGCAGGGACGTGGACAAATGGGTTCTCGGTGCCTCGCTGGCGGGGACGGCAAGAGGCGCAGCTGCTGTGGAAAGTTAGGCATGGAATCGCCACGTGACCCAGCAATTCCACTTCTTGGTGCATACCCAAAAGAGCTGGAAACAGGACTCAAGCAAATATTCACACAGGGATGTTCATGGCAGCATAATTCATGACTCATAATAGCCGAAAGGTGGGAACAGCCCAAGTGCCCACCGGCAGGTGACTGGGCAAACAGATGGGGCATATACACCCAGCGGAATGTTACCAGCCACGAGAAGGAGTCACATTCTGATACATGCCTTAATGTGGATGAACTTTGAAAACATGATGCTAAGGGAAAGAAACCAGGCACAAAACGCCACATGTTGTATGATTGCATTTAAGTGAAATCCCTGGAATAGATAAATCCATAGGGCAGAAAGCAGAGTGGCGATTGCAAAGTGCTGGGGGGAAAGGAGAAATGGGAATTGACTGCTTAATGGGTCTGGGGTTCTCTTTGGGGTGACGAAATTGTTTTGCAACTAGATGGTAGCTGCACATCACTGTGAATGTTTTAAATGTCTTCCAGCTTTAAAATGGCCAATTTTATGTTCTGCAA